>OX381709.1:36332185-36932185 GCA_947462335.1 Harmothoe impar | reverse complement strand
ACATGTGCCAAAACAACATTGTGATTAGGGACCTTTAGCAACCACGTAAAAGCTCATTTAACGCAGACGTATCCTATCCTTTCAGCACTGCTACGTTTGCGTTTTATAAGCTTTTACGTGGGTTGCTAAAGGTCCCTAATAGTCCCTCACTGACCATCCCCTAACATTGTTTCTCTTTGGCTTTCTTTTAATCATTTGAGTTTGATTAATGCCAGCAGTGGTGATATTGGAGATCGCTATTGCCATCTGGTAGCTAAGAAAGGAAGCTGCCGTGTCAAGTTGCTCCAACAGGTGGCACAACTGAGTCAACTCTTACATAGAAGAGATACAGTGAAGCACTGCAGCTAAGGTAATATTTTGCTGCTAGAATCAGCCAGTTCTCGGGTATAGGAAATTATTGAGGACAAGACTATGTATGTCTGGCCACACTTGTGAGATGATTTCACCATTGCAGTTCACAGTTTATTGTGCTATACGAAAAGCCAGTGTGATGTAGGTCTTGTTGACACTAATCTTGTGTCTGTAGGTTTTGCATTCAGCAGAAGTATTAGATGCTTTTTAGAGGCCGAATATCTTAGTATGCTATCCTTTCAAAAGCATGTATATAAGGCTTGTTAAAATTGCTACTCAAAAGTGGAAATCATGATAGATTTTGGAGACTTGAACCCAGGATGCCAGCTTTGAAAAGCCGGCGGCTCTATCCATTGAGCCATGGAGGACTAACGAAACTGTAATGAAACCAGGCACTACAGGTCCAGCATTGTTTTTATCTGCCGTCTGGATATTTTGCTGCTAGAATCAGCCAGTTTTCGGTATAGGAAATTATTGCGGACAAGGCTAGGGACCTTCAGCAAACCCAACGTAGCTCATTAAACGCAGAGGTAGCAGTGCTTAAGGTATAGGGTACGTCTACATTTAATTGGCTACGTCGGTTTTGCTAAAGGTCCCTACTATGTATGTCTGGTGGCATATGTGAGATGATTTCGCCATTGGAGTTCACAGTTCAGGGTGCTATACCAAAACCCAGAGTGATGTAGAGTACCTGTTTTGTATCCGGTATCTTTGACACCAATCTTTTGTCTGTAGGTTTTTGAATTCAGAGGAGCATTGGATGCTTTTTAGAGACTGAATAGGGACCTTTAGCAACCACGTAAAAGCTCATTAAACGTAGACGTAGCCTATCCCTTTAGCACTGCTACGTCTGCGTTTAATGAGCTAGGTCAGGTTTGCTAAAGGTCCCTATTATCTTAGTATGCTATCCTTTCAAAAGCTTTGATATCACGCTTGTTATCTAAAAATTGCTGCTCAAAAGTGGAAATCATGATAGCTTTTTAGAGACTAGAACCCGGGATCCCTGCACTGAAAAGCCGACGGCTCTATCCATTGGGCCATGGAGAACTAATGAAACTGTAATGAAACCAGGCACTACAGGTCCAGCATTATTTGATCTACTTGAATTTAGCTTGGCCCAACTCAGCCAACATGTGCCAAAACAACATTGTGAATAGTCCCTCACTGACCATCCCCTAACATTGTTTCTCTTTGGCTTTCTTTTAATCATTTGAGTTTGATTAATGCCAGCAGTGGTGATATTGGAGATCGCTATTGCCATCTGGTAGCTAAGAAAGGAAGCTGCCGTGTCAAGTTGCTCCAACAGGTGGCACAACTGAGTCAACTCTTACATAGAAGAGATACAGTGAAGCACTGCAGCTAAGGTAATATTTTGCTGCTAGAATCAGCCAGTTCTCGGGTATAGGAAATTATTGAGGACAAGACTATGTATGTCTGGCCACACTTGTGAGATGATTTCACCATTGCAGTTCACAGTTTATTGTGCTATACGAAAAGCCAGTGTGATGTAGGTCTTGTTGACACTAATCTTGTGTCTGTAGGTTTTGCATTCAGCAGAAGTATTAGATGCTTTTTAGAGGCCGAATATCTTAGTATGCTATCCTTTCAAAAGCATGTATATAAGGCTTGTTAAAATTGCTACTCAAAAGTGGAAATCATGATAGATTTTGGAGACTTGAACCCAGGATGCCAGCTTTGAAAAGCCGGCGGCTCTATCCATTGAGCCATGGAGGACTAACGAAACTGTAATGAAACCAGGCACTACAGGTCCAGCATTGTTTTTATCTGCCGTCTGGATATTTTGCTGCTAGAATCAGCCAGTTTTCGGTATAGGAAATTATTGCGGACAAGGCTAGGGACCTTCAGCAAACCCAACGTAGCTCATTAAACGCAGAGGTAGCAGTGCTTAAGGTATAGGGTACGTCTACATTTAATTGGCTACGTCGGTTTTGCTAAAGGTCCCTACTATGTATGTCTGGTGGCATATGTGAGATGATTTCGCCATTGGAGTTCACAGTTCAGGGTGCTATACCAAAACCCAGAGTGATGTAGAGTACCTGTTTTGTATCCGGTATCTTTGACACCAATCTTTTGTCTGTAGGTTTTTGAATTCAGAGGAGCATTGGATGCTTTTTAGAGACTGAATAGGGACCTTTAGCAACCACGTAAAAGCTCATTAAACGTAGACGTAGCCTATCCCTTTAGCACTGCTACGTCTGCGTTTAATGAGCTAGGTCAGGTTTGCTAAAGGTCCCTATTATCTTAGTATGCTATCCTTTCAAAAGCTTTGATATCACGCTTGTTATCTAAAAATTGCTGCTCAAAAGTGGAAATCATGATAGCTTTTTAGAGACTAGAACCCGGGATCCCTGCACTGAAAAGCCGACGGCTCTATCCATTGGGCCATGGAGAACTAATGAAACTGTAATGAAACCAGGCACTACAGGTCCAGCATTATTTTATCTACTTGAATTTAGCTTGGCCCAACTCAGCCAACATGTGCCAAAACAACATTGTGAATAGTCCCTCACTGACCATCCCCTAACATTGTTTCTCTTTGGCTTTCTTTTAATCATTTGAGTTTGATTAATGCCAGCAGTGGTGATATTGGAGATCGCTATTGCCATCTGGTAGCTAAGAAAGGAAGCTGCCGTGTCAAGTTGCTCCAACAGGTGGCACAACTGAGTCAACTCTTACATAGAAGAGATACAGTAGGTATCCCAGGTCATTTTCAGATATCATTGTTACACATATGAAAATGGGTTAGATGGATAGAGCATGTTTAATGATGAACACAGTTTAAATATCATACAAATCGGTCCAGCGGTTTGGATTTGACAGCCATTTGAAAAGGTAGAAATGTTGTTTGGACTTAGCCAATTTCAGACCTTGGTCTCCACTAGATTATGTGGGCATATTCTAAGCATTCTGGAATTCCTGAAAAAATAAATAGATTCTGGAAAATCCCTGATCCCTAACTACCATATGTATCTCCTTTATTCAAGGAAGACTCAGTAAGGGCAGACTTCAATTTTTATTTTTACAGACGCTCAAAATTGTGATATATTACATGCATTCTCATAGATCTTGCACAGAAATGGTTGAATATCTCAAATTTGGTAGGGTCTCATTTCATCCAAATGTCAGATATCCTGCTGGTTCTGTAGGAATTCTTTCTATAAGTCATGGAGACTGTGCCTATTTTTTTCCTGATTTGTATAACAAAGATTGACTGCACAATTTTCATTCAAAAATGAGCGAAACACTAATTGTCCCAATGTCCCTGAACAGTGAAAATGACCAGATTCCAAATCAACACTACACAACTGTTATTCCATCTAGCAAGTTGAAATCTTCTATAGGCATAGGTGAATATGGTATACAATCATTTCCAAGCCATTTCTACACAGTAATTATATTACATAATACTGATTGATCTGATAAAAATCACCAAATTTCCTGACATTGCTGAAAATCACTGATATCGAGCTACTTCATAGCATCTTAAAGACAACATTTCTTTTCTACCTCTGAATCCAACTTTTAATTTCAAACCATTTATACGATTCCCATAACTTAACAACATAATTTTGTTTTTTTAGGTCCATTACATTATCAATTATAAATCCTGAATTCATGGTTTTCTATGAGAGGAACAAATGGGTTTGCAATAGATATATATGTGTATTGAGTCACAGGTATGAGGATCCTGAGGTGTGTATATGTTATATGTATTGATATAGTGTGTTATGTAATTTATATATAGTCAAGATGTGAAGGCATGTGTCTTCAGCCTGGACTTTGGTGTAGGTGGTTAACACTGGTACGGTGCTTTATGCTGCTCTCGCTTATGCACCATTATTCATATCAACTAACTAGTTAGTCGATCTCATAGAATAAAGAGATACCTTTCAATTGATCCCTTATAATTGTAAAAATCTTTCCGAATATTGCCGGAAATTGCCAAAAATTGTCTGAAAAGTGTCTGGAAATTCTTCTTTTTGAATTAGAAGAAAGCTTCCGAAAGACCTATCCTCACTTTCTATACCTCAAAATTTAGCCCTGAGTGTTGCGCTAACAGTGGTACACCTCTTGGGACTACATCCCATATGGTGTGGAAGCTAGAAAAGTTTTTACACAAGGGCTGTAGGGGGGTTGGGTGATTTATGCTGCTCTCGCTCTTACGCCATTAGGTATATCAACTAACTAGTTAGTGGATGTCATAGAGCATAAAAATACCTTTCAAATGGTACCAAATATGTGTATAAACCCTTTTGGAAAATGGTCGAAAATTGCCCGAAAATTCTAATTTCTTTGTTGAAAAATACTTCCAATTGGCCTACCCCCAAGTGTAATACCTCAAAATGATGCCCAGAGTGTCCTGCTTACAGCAGTAAAACTCCTGAGACTGTATCTCTAATGGCGTGAGAGCGAAATCAGTATAATAGACAGTATGTCCTTCAAGGCTGCATAGTCACTCACTGATAGCAGGTCCTTTTTCCAATTTCTGGCCAACTTCACTGCATCAGTACGGGTACTTAGCATCATGATAGAGGCTATCCAATGCATTAGGGCAGTGCGGATGGATTAGAGCTTTCACCAGAATATGTCAGATAGGCAATGTTCTGAGTAGTTTGGGAGAAAATTCATTTCTAAAAGTAGATGTTTTGGTGAATTTTTACGCGAGGACACGGCCAGCGGCGGCCTACTGGGATACCTAGATACAGTGAAGCACTGCAGCTAAGGTAATATTTTGCTGCTAGAATCAGCCAGTTCTCGGGTATAGGAAATTATTGAGGACAAGATTATGTATGTCTGGCCACACTTGTGAGATGATTTCACCATTGCAGTTCACAGTTTATTGTGCTATACGAAAAGCCAGTGTGATGTAGGTCTTGTTGACACTAATCTTGTGTCTGTAGGTTTTGCATTCAGCAGAAGTATTAGATGCTTTTTAGAGGCCGAATATCTTAGTATGCTATCTTTTCAAAAGCATGTATATAAGGCTTGTTAAAATTGCTACTCAAAAGTGGAAATCATGATAGCTTTTTAGAGACTTGAACCCGGGATGCCAGCTTTGAAAAGCCGGCGGCTCTATCCATTGAGCCATGGAGGACTAACGAAACTGTAATGAAACCAGGCACTACAGGTCCAGCATTGTTTTTATCTGCCGTCTGGATATTTTGCTGCTAGAATCAGCCAGTTTTCGGTATAGGAAATTATTGCGGACAAGGCTAGGGACCTTCAGCAAACCCAACGTAGCTCATTAAACGCAGAGGTAGCAGTGCTTAAGGTATAGGATACGTCTACATTTAATTGGCTACGTGGGTTTTGCTAAAGGTCCCTACTATGTATGTCTGGTGGCATATGTGAGATGATTTCGCCATTGGAGTTCACAGTTCAGGGTGCTATACCAAAACCCAGAGTGATGTAGAGTACCTGTTTTGTATCCAGTATCTTTGACACCAATCTTTTGTCTGTAGGTTTTTGAATTTAGAGGAGCATTGGATGCTTTTTAGAGACTGAATATCTTAGTATGCTATCCTTTCAAAAGCTTTGATATCACGCTTGTTATCTAAAAATTGCTGCTCAAAAGTGGAAATCATGCTAGCTTTTTAGAGACTAGAACCCGGGATCCCTGCACTGAAAAGCTGACGGCTCTATCCACGATCCTGGGAGGGGGGGGGTGGGATTTCCGCATGGATAACAAAAATTTCTTTTTCACCCCCCTGGTCGGGGGTCAACATTTTTTACCCCCCCCCTACGGGTCGAAAATAGGCGCGCGCACGGGCCCCTTGAAGCATAGTAACGTGTGGGTTTTTGGTCTCAAAACAGGTTAGGCCTACAAGAGGGGTCTTAATTTTTTTGACACCCCTCCCCTGTTGTTAAAAAAAGATCACTCCCTAGTAAGGGATTGTTCATTAGTTACAGGAGGGGGTGGTGAGATTGCGCGCAGAGGGGCGAAATTTTTTTATGCCCCCCCCCCTCGAGAGTGCGTGGAACATTTCGCGCCCCCGCACGCCGAAGGCAGCGAAAATTATTTGCCCACCCCCCTTTTAACTACAGTAATGCGCGGGCTTTTTTTTCAGGAGGGGTCGGAATTTTGTACGCCCGCCCCCAAACCCATCACTCCCCCCCTGTAACTAATAAATGAAACTCCCAATTCAATGTAAAATATTGATGGGTCCATATTGAATTTAGCCAAAATGATAATTTTGTAAAGCATATTAGTGCTCTTCAAAATTATGGAAATATTTACGAAAATTCCTTTTAATTACCATGACAACCTGCTTCGTCGTAAAATATAAGAAATTTACTTTTTTGCAAAAATATAGGCCTAATTTGTCCACATAGCTATATAGTTGGCAATTGCATGGGAGAAACAATTTAAAGGAAGACTTCTTGGAAAGAAGGTTCTCTGAAAACTTAAAAAAAAATTCTCTGGATAAAAGAATTTGGCCAAGAAAAATGTGGCAAAGAAAATTCTGAAAAAAAAAATTTGAAAAAAAAAACATTTCTGAAAAAATTCTGAGAAAAAAAATTCTGAGAAAAAAAAATTCTGAGAAAAAAAGAAATTCTGAAAAAAAAATGCTTAGAAAAAAAATCAGAAAAAAATATTTCTGCAAAAAAAATCTTAAGGAAAATAAGTCCTTGAAAAAAATTTCTTTGAAAAAAATTGGTCTGGGTCATAGATCAGACACCATAGCACATATATATAGGCACTCAAGTCACTTCATTGTAAGGTATGGGGGATTAGCACAGGGGTATTAGATAAATGTCTGGGGTGTGAGAGGTCCGGGGTTCGATCTCCACTGCCACCAGAAAAACGTTAGACAAATGTCTGCCTAAAAACGTTTTTGGCATTTAGTCCCCAATACGTTGGCAAAATTACATCGGGCCAACGTTGGCATTAGGTTGGCAAGACATTGGCATTATGTTGTCAAATGGTTGGCTTGCCAACGTAGGGCCAACGTTGGCGTGCAGACAAAAAGCCAACATAGGGCCTACATCGCTCCAATGGGCAGCCAACGTTGCCAATATTGGCCCAACATGATGCCAACCTGAAACTTCTTTATTTTAAAAGTGCATAGCTTGGCTTCTAGAGGGTCCTTTTCTATGATGTAAAGTGCATTGTCTTTCTCAAGATCTGTACTTTCATATGCATAAATGTTATTTTAATATACCGGAAAAATGTTTTTGGTGTGTTATCCCTACTATGTTGGCCCAACGTTGGGCCGATGTCTTTGTGCCTACCTAGGCTACCTAGGCCTACTTGTGGTACACAAATTTTCGCCAAATTTTTTAAAATATGTTATTTGAAGCTAATTTTATCTATAATAAATTATTTTGGGCTATAACCCTAAATCCGGAGGCCCCAGGCCTTCTGTCTCACTGTGCCCCGTGTCTCACTGCACCCCGGTCACAGACTGGCTTCACGAATGTTCATCAAGCTCTGTAGTCCCGCCTACAGGGACTCCCTCCTGGACCCTGGTGTTCAATACAGGAATCAGGTGCGTCGTAGTTCTAGTATTTGCCGATAGATGACGCCATTCGCAAACTTGTTACCGGCATTTCCTTCCCATCTTTCTATTGTTCGAGCGGCACCAGCAATCCAAAATGGCAGCGCCCACGCTCACGTGCAAGACTTCGGGACAATTATGACACAGAAACGAGAAATTATTTGATTTCCCCCAAATTTGAAGATAGCATCATGGCAGGAAGAGGTCGCGGCGGTATGGGGCGGGGCGCGGGCATGTCCTTCAACATAGAAACTCTGGGATTCGGCCGTGGCGAGGCGCTGCCGGGACCTAGCCTTGCACCTCCACCCGTCTTCCCGGTGAGTTCCAATCAATTCAATGCTGCGAGTTCAGCTTAGCCTTAGGCCATGAGAAGGAAAGTAAGAGTTTATCGTCCACCGCCCGCATGCCTTTGAAGGGGCGCATGAAAAGTTCATTATTTGACAAATATTTCATTATTTACATTTTTTTCTTATTTTTTCCCTTTTTAGAATAAATCAGAGACATGGCTTCACCTCCCTGAATAAATGAACCATGATGTCAGGAATATGATCAAGCATATCTGCAGTATCTATCTATAGTTGTCTTGTACTTTTACAATGGTATTCTATTATAGATTGGAATTTGAAATAAGAATCTCAGGGTCACAGCTGGGGAGAGGGTCGGGTTGGTGGATCTATGGCCCGGGGGGGCCACTTTCTATATGTTCTATAGTAACTATGTGCGTACACAAAAACCCGGGAAAGGGGTGCTTTTTGGGCCCCACTGGCGGGTCCGGCCGGACCCGCCATTAGGGGCCCCTTTTGGATCATTTTTGGGCAAAAGGGGTATGTTTTTAGGCCAAGAATAACCAATTAAAAAGTCCAAAAGTTCCTGTAAAAAGGGGTATATTTTTTGGTAATTTCTCCCAAATTTAGGGTGGTATCCCCGCTAAAAGGGGTCCCTTTTTGGCCAATTTATTGGGGCATCCCTGTAAAAGGGATTTCAGTTTGGTCAATTTGGACTATCCTTCCGAAAGGGGGTAGATTTTTGGCCAATTTAGAGGATTATCCCGCCAAAAGGGGGGTGTTTTTGTTGATATTTGACCCGGTAAAAGGGGTCCAAATTCAGGGTGATGTACGCACATGGTATCCATAAATGTGAGAGTGGCCCCCCCGGGATCTATGGGCAAACAGGTCACCAATTTTCAGGCTCCTCCCTCAAAAGGGGTCATGGGTCAAGATGTTTTAGCCCCCCCCCCCCCCCCCTCGGAGGGGTCATGGGTCAAGATGTTTTAGCCCCCCTCCCCCCCCCCCCCCCCACCCCCAATTCACCGACCCTGCTGTTGATAATCAAGTTCTCGTGTAGCTGTGTGTATAACTGGTTAATGAGTGCTCACTTTTTAACTCCATCCCTCACCCTCCCCTTTGCAATGGAGTATTTTAGACGGGGGCGTTAAGGTCGAGTTACACGAGGCAACTAGTTGCTAGCATACTTATTGCTAGCAACTAGTTGCTAGCCTGCAAAAGATAGGAGGCAACTAGTTGCCCCCAAATCCATAAATATGGATCCCAGGCAACTATTGCCTGCAACTTTTGCATTAGACGGGGCAACTAGTTGCCTGCAATTAGTTGCTAGCAACTAGTTGCCTCGTGTAACTCGACCTTCAAAGGCAGTCTAGCATATACTGTAAAACCTCTCTGATAAGCCAACCTCCTTCGAGGATTTTCTTTTCTAATGCCCAATGAATTTACATTTTTCAATGAATCTTGTAGGTTCTCATTAAATTCTGGTTCATATGGCCTGTGTAAGACCTCGCGACACAGGCCACATTGGCCTGTGTGCAGATTAAGTTTTCGGCAACACTGTGGGCTGCCCACTAGATTCTGATGCCTGTCAGATATCTTTATGGGCATTGGAAAGCTGGAAGATCTGACAGACATCAGAATCTAGCGAGCATTAGAAAAGCATACCAAAAAATATCGACCCCTTGACTGGAGAGCAAGGGGTGTAAACAATTTTGCACGCTTCGCATGAAAACCCACCACCCTGCTGTTGTTAAAAAATTATCACTCCCTAAACGTCCAGTGGCAGTGGCCATTATAAAGAGGCCCATGTCAGGGGCTATAACTATCTAGAGATCCGAGTACACATTTTGGCCCAAGGCTAGATAGATGTTTCAGGTTGCATTCACTATTTATGATTTTGATATAAGGGAGTGATCATTTTTTAACAACAGGAGGGGTGGTGGGTTTCTGCGCAGAGCAAGCGTGCAACATTTTTTACACCCCCTCCCCCCAGTCAATGGGTCGAAACTGTTGACCCCCCCGACTCGGTGCGCTCCCGCCCTTTGAGGCATAGTAACGCGCTGGCTTTTTGGCTCAAAACAGGTTTAATTTTTTTGACCCCCCCCCTCCCCAAGAATTCCCCGTTCCCCTCATTAAAAATAAAGACAATCCTATATGGGACAGGCTGTCTATAAATATTGAGGTGACCATTTATCCTAGAACCATTGACATGACATGGATTGGCGACAAATAATGAATAATGAAGAGCAAACTCAGTACCCACTACTGCCTACGTTGTCATCCCGAAGGATCAGATGGTTTCAGTTGGAACTGCAATGTACCGTAGATCTAAGTTAGTACCGGCAGCCGAATCATCACCAAATCGCTTCAAGATCTGCGGTGGAAAGCACCCTAAAATTCTTACAGCCAGTTAGGGATCTTGTTTAAATCTCCGAGAAGTGACCCTTGCCTTGGTGAGGGGGACTTTGGTGATCGAGTGATCATTTTTTTAACCAGAGGCCTTCGGCCTCTGGCGAGTGGCGTGTGACTGACCATATGCCCCCCCCCCCCTCCTCCAGGGTGCGATGTCTGTGCTCTATTTATAGCTGTCCCTTGACCTAGTTGCCTCGGACAACATGGCGGCCCCCATAGAGAATCTGGTCACGTGGTTTCGCGGAGAAGATATAATAGTAGTCTCTAACTAACAACAGTGGGTCTGTCACTGCACTTCTATCGACGGTGCGAGTTTACCCGGGGAGTTTACATCTGTTCGGGAGAGGATCGGGAGAAATACAGAGCTGCTTATACAAACAAATTTAGACCCCTTGAACGGGTGGGGAATTTGGACCTCTTGACGGGAGGGGGGCCAAAAAATTTTAACCTGACTTGAGCCAAAAAAAACGTGCATCTAATAATAGGCCTATGTCTCAAAGGGCCCAATTTTCTGTGCTGGAAGGGGGGGGGGGGGTAAAAGTTTCGACCCCTTGACCGGGGGGGGGGGAGGGGGGGCGCTAAAAATTTTGCACGCTCCGCGCGGAAAGCCGCCATCCCCCCTGTTGTTAAAAAATGATCACTGTATGATATAGGCATGGCCACGGACCTGTACAATAATACCGGTACTTGTTGTACAACTACAATTCCATGCCTTAACCGCCTTAGGCCAGTCACAAAAAAAAGTTGTTTCTCATCACCGCGCGCATCATAAAAATCGTAATTTGGAGATAACTTTTAAAATTTAAAGATTTTTAATGCAAAATATATCAAAAAGTGGTGAGATATTCGCATATTTGTTATCAAATTAAAGCTAATATTGCCAGTAATACAATGGGATAGAAATAAATTTTAAAGGCCAATGGATTCCCAACTACTAAAACGTGAAATTCTGCCACGAAAAACATATATTCCCCTATACATTTTATCCCGCTAAGTTAAAGAAAAAAAAGACTCCCTCGTCATATTTTTCAGACCTTGGTGATGAGAAACAATTTTTTTTTTGAGTGGTCTTAGGGAGTGGCCATTATTTAACAACAGACTTACACTAGGCCTATAATATACAGAGGGAGAGAGGTTATGGTAATGGATTTCCACGCGAAAGTTTTCCGCCCCTCCCCGCCTCGAGACCTTCAAACTTCTAGGTTCTAGGTCTAGGTTTTCCCAAGCAGCTCTGGCATAACCCAAAGGCATAGCCGCAGTGGGTTACGTCGGAACTACTTATTTTCGGAAATGGAAATCAGTGGATTTCGCTCGCCTCATTTTTCAAAAAAAAATTCTTCCAAAATTTTTCTTCCAGTAATTCCCCCAGATTAACCAATACATTTTTATATTAGGGGTCCACTAAGAATTTTTTTGGGAGGCTGGTTAAAAAAGATAATAACATTTTTGCTCGCTCCAGTTTTCAAGTTCAAGTTCAATTTCAAAATCGTTTATTTTCACCTAGACCAAGGTACATTCATCACATAGTGTTGTTCTACCATCATAGTTAGTCTAGGAGGGTGAGATATGGCGTGTAGAAGCTAAGACCCTTAATTAAAAGCCGACGCTGCACAATACTAATGTTATACAATGATAATGCCCTACACGCCCCCTACATTGTCTGTACAGTATTCTGTGTATACAACTCATAATCTAAAAATAACTGTTGTCCAAAATGCAGGTAAGCTTACACAGTGATATTGGTGTTTGTGGTCCATAGAGGGATATCCGCAGGCAGATTTCATTACATAACTTGGATAAGGTTGGGATCCTTTTTAACGTACAGGGTTTACAGGTAAAAATACTTTTACCGGTATATACTAGATTTAAAACATCCGATCTCCAGTGTCGGTGAAAGAAGTCATACAATCTCGTTTTCACTTGTTTTTTAAACACACCCCTCTCCGTCCAGCGGAGGGCCGGATCCAGGTCATTCCATTGCGAGTAAGCCTGATAAATGGGGTCATTTATGTTACACCGACAAAATGCATTGACAAAAATATATTCTTTAGAATTTTTTTTTCGCTCGCTCGCACCATTTTTTGAAAAGTGAAATCCATTGACCAACTTTTTTTTTGGTGTGGCCTTAACTACCGCGGGTAGTACCGTAAAATCTTGCGTATAAGCCTAACTCGAAAATATGGTGGATGAAATCCATTAACCAACTTTTGTTTGATCTGGCCTTAGGCCTTTCAAATTGGGAATATTCATTTGTTAGCCAAACAAATAGATACTATAAAAAAGGAATTTTTCATGGTTCTTTTTTTTTGGCCCTGCCCCCTGGGAAATTGTTGGGCCCCCCTCCCTGTGTGGCCGCACCAAAAAGGTTGGTCAACAGACAATGGATTTCACTTTGGAAAAAATGGTGCGAGTGAGCGAGCAAGTAAGCGAAATTTATCATGATTTTTTAATGACTTTTTTTTTCGTCAATGGATTTTGTAGCTGGTAAAGGCGAGCAAAGGACAATTTTAGTTTTACCCATGACAAAAGTGAATTCATAACAAAAGAATTACGTGGTTCATGTGGGAATCCCAAAAGGGGAATTTTTTAAAAAAGGAGAAAATTTCTCCGAAATCGATTGACAATTATTTTTTAAAATATAAAAGTGTCCATTTTCGAAAATAAGGTGCACAAAATCTATTGATTACTTTCTTTTTGGTCTGGCCTGTAGAAAAGTTTTTTTTTGTTTCCCCCGCCCTTCCCATCCATCACCCCAACATAATTTCCGACCCCTCTTGAGGAGGGGGGGGGCGTAAAAAATTAAGCCCCTTTATAGTGAAAAAGCCAGCGCATTACTATAGTTCAAAGGGGGGGGGGGGGCAAAAAATCTTTGGCGAGGGGGGCGCAAAACATTCCACACACTCTCAAAGGGGAGCTGTAAAAAGTTTTCGCGCCTCCGTACGAAATCTCACCACCCCCACCCCTGTAATTAATAAATGAACAGAACACTCCCTAAGTTTACTACAGTACTAAATCAATAACTTTCAGATCCTCTCTGTGGCTTTTACAATTTGTCAAAGTAAGGGTTGTGGCATATATGCAAAAAATTATGGAAATGTTAAACCAAGCATAGATCCTGCATCTGACATAACTTGCACCCAGACCCAGATTCTTGTGTAACTTTTGAACTAATGTTATAAATTAGCTTTAAAAACTGGTAGATTCATCTTCCCTAAGAAAATAAGAAAAAGAGAATTAATTGAATAAAAATAAAAATAAATTAAAAAAGTTTTTCAATGAAAAATCCCAAAATGTCCATATTTTTTTTGGGGTCGGCCCTGTTTTGCTAGGTAGGGTCGGGTGACCGGAAACACAACTTTTTTTTTTTGGCCTAGGTCACGTGATCTCTGTTCTGCAGGCTAATTGGCTATGCGCTGACAAACACCAGAGGGCGACACTCGAATAGCACCAATGCCTCCCCCATCAGATTATTGACCCAGGGTACCCTGGGTCTCTGTGAGACGGTTTTCCTGCAAAAAATGTAGATTGGTTACCTGACTTTGAAGTATCGCCCTGCCTTTGCTTTTTGGTTTTTCTGTTCAAAATAAAGCTTAAGTTCTAATGTGGAACAATCTGTGTCTCCCTCTTTTTTTCAAAATGTCCAAAAAAAAGATTTCCCCATGAAAATAGCCGCCCAAGAAAAGTCAAAAACAACCATAAAACGGAGTCTTTGTGAACTAATGCTGAAGATAGGCCAGTGACCTTGAATCCTGACTTTAAAAGATGCACGTTCACACAGACACCCATAGAGCTCAGTGCTGAAGGGATGGTGAGACCAAAAAGTGAGACGCTTTTAACAACTTTGTGTGTCTTTGTGCACCTTACTACCACTTCCTCACGTCCACTACCACCTCCTCACATCCACTACCACTTCCTCATGTCCACTACCACCTCCTCATGTCCACTACCACTTCCTCACGTTGGAGATAAGGAGGGGTTGGACGTGAGGGAGGGGTTTGGACGTGAGGGAATGGGGTTGGATGTGAGGTATGGGGATTGGATGTGAGGAAGGGGGTTCGACGTGAGAAAAGGGGTTGGATGTGAGGTAAGTGGGTTGGATGTGAGGAAGGGGTTGGACGTGAGGGAATGGGGTTGGATGTAAGGGAGGGGGTTGGATATGTGAGGGAGTGGTAGTGGACGTGAGGAGAAGGTAATGGACGTGAGGAGATTGTAGTGGACGTGAGGGATGTGGATGCAGAATGATTTGTTAGAGACAGTAAAATGGACGTATGACAGGGGTTGGATGTATGACAGAGTTGTGGACGTATGATGGGGGTTGGATGTATGGCAGGTTGTGGCCTATGGGTACAGTGTTAGTGAGTACAGTGTCAGTGGGTACAGGGTGAGTGGGTACAGGGTCAGTGGGTACAGTGTCAGTGGGTACAGTGTCAGCGAGCACAGTGTCAGTGAGTACAGTGTCAGTGGGTACAGGGTCAGTGGGTACGGTGTCAGTGGGTACGGTGTCAGTGGGTACAGGGTCAGTGAGTACAGTGTCAGTGTGTACAGGGTCAGAGGGTACAGTGTCAGTGGGTACAGTGTCAGCGAGCACAGTGTCAGTGGGTACAGGGTCAGTGGGTACAGTGTCAGTGGGTACAGGGTCAGTGGGTACAGGTACATTGGATACAGGGTCAACACTGTTTGTTATCATCAAAGTTACTTGATTTAAACCTTTATTAAATGTAGGTAGAGCTGTTGAATATAATTATATAAAAGTTTATAGCTGATTACTGGCCGCTTACACACCCTAGGTCACTTGTGATGTATATCACACAATCCATCTTTTTTTATCAGCTGATTTCCATATCAGCGGCAGTCCAACCTTACAGCGTACCTTGGTATTGTCAATGAAAGGTTGGGAGTAATCCAACTAAGCTATAAGGAAAATTTTCCGCCCCCCACCCTTGAGATGCATAATTTTTCTGGCTCCCCCCTCGAGACGCATCAATACTTTCTGCACCCCCTTTCAGTTTAAACTATGAATATTGTGTTAGATTTGCTGAAAAGTGATGAAATTTTTCTTCCCCTCAAACAACCCTGCTGATAAATAATAACCACCCCCTTAGATGGTGGGAGTCTATGTCAGCTAAGCACTAGGCCTTTTGGTAGTGCTCATTATTTAACAAGGGGGGACTCCTACCAATGTAGGCTACTAGATATTATTTTCCTTGTTTTCTCACAGATCCACCCTACCACTACCAGTACATGATATGTTTCCATTTTGTATTTTTAGGCACTAGAATTGAAGCCAGTGCCCCTTCTGAGTGGAGAGGAACATGACTACATTCTGGCCCTCAAACAGGAGTTCCGTGGTACTATCCGGGAGTCGCCATACTTTATGAAACTTAATGACCGGAAGAAGGACATTGTGCGGTACTCAGACAAGTACTCACTCAGTCACCAAGACAACCAGGCTAATTGGGTACCAGGTAACACCTACTCTTTTCGTCGTGTCTAATAATTTTGTTAAATTGCAGTGTACGCCGATCGAGCCACTCATCGGCACTGTTTTAATGTATCAGTGCAACAAATGGAACATAATTATAGACACTTGAGCCTAAGGCTTAAGTCATAACCTTAAATTGGTTACCGTATTCGACGTAATAAGCGCACAGTGCACTTTATGGACACCTTTAAGTAGTTAAGAGTTTAATTGGGGTAAACAATTGAGATATTTTTGGTTATTTCTAGTATAAGAATCAGCCAAAAACGGGGGGTGTGCGCTTATTACGTCGAATACGGGATTGGTAATTAATATTCAACTTATATTTTCCCCTGTGATAATAAACACTGCCCTATTTCGGCTACATGGGCCCAAGATCAGCCATACACATGTCATCAAAAGGAATGAACAAGAATAAATACATGATTCACTTCAGCTTTTCTGTTTCTACGTGTCAAATCTTAGTAGTTGCAGATAGAATTTTTTAAAATTTTTATTTCTATTTACAAATTTTCCCGATAACTTTGAATTGCTTGTTTGACTGCAGACTGGTTGCGGTTACCTGCGGAGTTGCAGCGCAAGGTGAAGTCAAGGGCCAAAGTGAAAGCGATCATCAAACCTAAACTCCAAATCCAGCTTCCACCTAAGGACAAGGACAAGACAATACCAGAAGTAGAAATCACCAAAACACTGGAGGTAAGGTCAATGGGAATTAGCCAGGTCCATAGTTTACAACACTTAATGTACATACATGAGAATAAATGGTACTTGGTCCCAGGATTTTCTCCTGGTCCTGATTGATTTTAATTTAGATCCAATAAATTCGTTTTACTTTCCAGGAGTTGGAAAAGAAGGAAGAGGCAGAAGAGGGGAAGGAAGAAGAAGAGGACAAAGAAGAAGAAGAGTTGGAAGAAGAAGAGTACTATGATGAAGAGGATATTGATGTAAGTAAACCGAGTATGTAGTATAGCAACGAGTTATGTCATCATGTTTAGCAATATCTTCTATCCACATTGTCTTGGCTACTACATGTTGTATATAATTATGACTGACCACATATATGATACAGGCATTCAAATTGAAATCTCTGTCTCGTCGTTCTAAAATTGATAGTGTGCCTGACCTAATGAGTGCAAAGTGATTCGGGATTTGTCATTAAAAAGAAAAGTCCAACGTAATTTTATGTGGCCTTCTATCACTGGTATAGATATTGATTTACAATATTCGGACATGCATTCTATCTAAATATACAGTATGTTTACATTTGAACCGGAATAAAGAAGGATAGCTCATGTAAAGAGTGATGTCACAAGAGAACAAAAATGTACCCAGCCCTACTAAACCTATACAAATACACTACATTCTATTATCATTCATAGTACATAAGACAGTCACTGAAGGATTAATGATAATATGCATACTGTAAACGTAGATATTTTCGCGCTGTACATATTTTCGCGATTTTCGTGATTTTTAATATCCGCGAAAATATGTACAGAGCGAATATTTATACAGTATTGAATCAAATAGCCAAATCTCCGAAATCCGCGAATTTTAGTACCAGCGATTTATACACGAGAAAATATCTACATTTACAGTATCCGAATACATGTACTTTAAATCATTGCCAATACTAGGGATAGAAGGCCACGCTGGTCTTTTCTTTTAAATAAAGCAGGAGGTGGGTGGTGTGGGTGTGGTTGATATTCTCACAGATCTTTAGAGAGGTCCGATTTGTTTAGCCCTTAGCCCTCTCTCCTTTGATCGCTCTGGACATTTTGTTCAAAACCGGTGAATTTTCACTATCCCAAAAGTGGTTGAGAGCTTCTGGTCCCACCCAGCCCTCAGGGCTATGATCATCATGAGGGCTATGATCATCATGATGATGGTTGTATTTTATATATTGTGATGAGGTCATATTGTCTGTATCTTGTAGGACACCGACTACAACCAGAACTACTTTGACAATGGAGAGAACTATGGTCTGGATGAGGACGACGATCTGGATGAAGGCCCCATCTACTGAGTGCCATCTATCAATCATGAACTAGTGTGTAGATCATATCATCATTCATTAATACGGAAATCATCTCATTCATGGATGTAAAGACAGCTATTGAACCACTATTACTGTTACTTTATGATCTAATCTATGTGTTCATCTTATCATCTTCCATTGTCATATACATGTATTGGGAATCGTATGTTTGCAAGTAATGATTTAATGTGTATTGCAAAATATACATCAATTTGACACAGCTACTGATTTTCAACCGTCTAACAAATTGAATGATGTCTTTCATATTAAATCAATAAAAATAAAGAGCAGTATTTCTGACAGGACTTTGCCTAAAGGTTTTCCATTGTTCTACAGAAACATTATCATCAATCCGACATATAGCCCATAAATGGCCATCTCAAAGCGTAAACATTGAAATTTGGAAGAAGACTCTCCTCCCAGATTGTACATTAGTCCAGTTGCCAGGGAGGAATTATCCTTGCAACCTTGCAATAAAACCCCCCGAAGAGGTTATGACTGATTTGGGTACAGGAAGTCATATACTTTCAGAATCTTGACGATGCCCGGCTGGCATCGTTGAGCGTTTTCCGAAACTCAAGATGGCGTCCAAGATGGCTGACGAAAATGTTTAAAGTCATAAATCAGTCAATTCTTATGTGATTTGCATGTGTAATACCTCTAAATTGGGGTTTTTGGGCATGCCTGATTGATTAAAAGAGTCAAAAAGTCATTTGAGTAGGTATCCATGGTGATAGCGTGTTTCCATAGCAACCAGCATGCCAATTCTAATACAAAATATATATTGTTTTAAGAAATTTGTCATTTCTCAACACCTACACTCATTTAATATCTCAAATTAAAGGTCTCATTGAGATACATCATTTTAACATAGTTTTAGAGTTGTCACAGGTCCTAGGTAACCATGGCAACCAAAAATCACCAACAATAATGCCTAATGATTGATGCCGAAACATCATTCTTACTGATAACTGCAAATACATGACAGAACAACCAACATGGCCACCAGATAATGATTCTCTGCTTGATGTCAAAATGTCACCTGAGTGGTTATCTATGGAGATGGGTCAATTCCATAGCAACCAATATGCTTATATGCAGAAAGTTTCTATTTCATGTTATGATTTTTACCAAATGTGCACTTTTTAATCATAGATCTTGAAAACTCTCATCTTTTAACATATTATTAATTGCTGCTGCTACTATGGTAACTAAAAACAATTTTCTGCTGCACATACTGAATCTGGGACCTGCTGGCAAGCCTCCTGACTATGAGGTGATGACAAGTCATATTAGTGGTGTCTATAAGATGCATCCTCAGAGCTCCCATAAATCTATGATGTTTACAACAGTCATTAAAACAGCTCACGCCCTGCCAGTCCTCCTATAGTGCACTCATTATTAGCCAACCCCTTTGTCATCCTGGCTGCCCCTTTGTCGGCCTGGCCAGCTAGTGAATGATTCAGTATAGCTGTTCAATATCAGCAATACACAAACATATGAACATGCAGATGTGTATCATTACTGTGTAATAACTCCAGTCTGCTGACATACCTTATACAGATACAAAATGTATAATGCTATAACACTTTGTAACTATTTGCTTGTTGGTAAGCTTAGTAGCACGCAATAATGGCTTCAGACACTATCTCACTGAATACTACGGCCAATACTACAATCAATATGGTCATTGACTCAGGGTTGCCCTGAGTCTTGTGCGACGGGTAGCAGGGGGTCTCTCAGCCTAAAATTTAAAACAGCTGTCATTCCTTCAAAATTGGAGCTTTTTCTCTCAATTTTGTGTCATTAGATGCGGTACAATGTTGTCCTTCCTATGTAATCGCGCTTTAATCCATTTTCAAATGCTTCCCCCTGAAAAGCATGATTTTAATTTTGTGTCTAAAATGGTGGTAATTTGCTTCAGCATAGAGCCCTATGGGAGCCTGTAGATAACCCTTGACATTTAACAGTTACATATTGAACGGCCTCAGTGCTAAGTCAATGGGACAGATCTCGGCAGCCGACCAAACCGGGGTGAGACACTTTTTTTCAGCAAGCTTTGACTGGATCCAATGGTAATTTAACACAGGGAAGTACTACACTATTTCCCAAAGGAGATGCCATCCTATATCATATACTAGGCCCAACATACGCTGCAGTATGTTAGATACCGGTATGGTAATTTAATGGTAATTACTGGACATCGATTCTCTCTCTTTGTAGCTCTATAGTGATCGATGCCCAGTTTTATACTTCAGACCAGTGGCTCATTTTGGCTGTTTTTTGCCTCACAGATTGCTTCTAGGGCAAAATCCTGACTAGGTGCCAATATATTCTCTATGCCAATGTGTAATATGAGGGTAGAAAACACTGGAACCTCAGTTAGAAAAAATCCTACTGAACAGTTTTTGAGAAAATTAGGGTTTTGTTGCATATTTTTGGTGTTTTTAGTACATTTCCTACATAAACCGTGAACGCCAGCATTTATCACTTTTCAGGTGTTTAGAATCAGAATTTGACTTTTTTTTATTCGCAGTAGGATTTCTGAGTATCGAGCCATTCTAGAAAAGCTATTCTTTGGAAAAAATACTTAGTATTTCTTGATGATTTTCGTTGCACAAATTTAGGGTTGTAATATAAAAACTGCATTGTCATCCAATCAAAGTGTTTATGCACTGTTGATGGTCACCCCCTCCCACCCACTTCACTCTGGATTGAAGGAGAACAGGCAGGGGAGGTTCATGTGTCCGTATATAGCTGTTGACCTGGGTGCTGGGTGCATTTTTAATTTATGGGGTGCCAACTGTTCATGAAAGAAAAATCAAATAGAATATTTTTATTTTTTTTAGTATCAGATTAATGCAACTACAATTCGTAATTTAGCACTTACAGCATTGTATTTGCATTAATATGAATAAAAGCCACCTTATGGGGTGCCAACTATTCATGAAAGAAAAATCTATAAGAATTTGTTTTTTATTAGCATTAAATTGATGCAACTACAATTCGAGATTGCATTTTAAGCATCTTAAATCAATGGTAGTCATCTTAGATATATGGGGTGCCAACTGTTCATGAATTTAAAAAAAGAATAGAATTAGTTTTTTTTATTAGTATCAGATTAATGCAACTACAATTTGTGATTGCACTTAAAGCATTGTGGTATGCAATGACTGGTAGCCACCTTGAATGTATGGGGTGCCAACTGTTCATGAAAGAAAGAAAAGAAAGTGTTTTTTTAAGAATCAAATTAATGCAACTGCAATTCAAGATTGCATTTAAGCATTATGGCATTCAATGACTGGTGGCCATCTTGAACCTATGGGGTGCCAACTCTTCATAAAAAGAACAACTAAATTGGATTTTTTAACAGTATAAAATTTATGCAACTACATTTCAAGATTGCATTTAAAGCATTGTGGCATTCAATGAATGGTGGCCATCCTAAACCTATGGGGTGCCAACTGTGTTTGAAAAAGGTATCAAATAGAAATTTTCTTATATGAATTATACAAATTAATGCAACTATAATTCTTCATTGCACTGAAAGCATTGTGGCATTTAGTAAATGGTAGCCATCTTGAATGGGTTGAATGAAGGAAAAATCAAATAGGATTTGTTTTTTTGATAGTATCAAATTAATGCAACTACAAGTCAAGATTGCATTTCAAGCATCGGGACATTCAATGAGTGATAGCCATCTTGAATCTATGGGATGCCAACTGTACATGAAAGAAAAATGGAATAGATTTTTTTTTATTAGTATCAAATTACTGCAACTGCAATTCGAGATTACATTGAAAGCATGGTGGCATTCAATGAATGGTTGCAATCTTGAATCTTTAAATGAACATACACACAGACATATTCATAGGCATGAACATGGTGTTCTCCTTCCTATAGATATTCATGGATTTCTACTTCTACTAAATATAGATTTCTGTTGGAAGGATTCTGTTACATGGATGTCGATGTCCAGTTTTAGATATATATCCATATAGTGCATTGGAGTGCTATAATGTTGGACTGCTGTATATTTTAATATATATATGTTGCTGTCCAGTCTTGTTCAATACATGACAAATATTTTGAGACGGAAAACAGACAACCCTGTAGTACCATATAGCTCAGACCCTACTAAGCACTATTCGCTGTTACTTACAATATGGACATGGGAGCTTTTTATTCAGTGTGTGTCTGACATAGACGTGAGAGGACAAAAGACATAGATAGCCAAGATCGGGGGACATGAAAATTTGAATTTGGGCCTAAGAACCCCCCCAAAAAAAAGTCAATGTCCACATTTTTTTTAGTATACCCTTTTTTTGCGCGGCTTGCCTCACTCGGTGTGGCTTTCTTAGGGCACCTGCGTCATGCGACCTATAGGTTGTGTGGTGCAGGCCTATAGGTAGTTGTGAGTTCCTGACTTGTGACGCACAATTTGGGTATGCTATCCAAAACAGTCCAGCCAGGATATAATAGAGGGAGCAATGGATGGATATGGATAGTGGACTAGGGTAAACCAAAGGTGCTGAATTCATTTCTGTTATGTGTAGGATGATATCTAGGTCGGAAAAAGGTCAAAATCAAGGTCAAAGGTCACATCTTTAAGAATCCCATTAAAACAAGAGTGCACCCTTTCTCTTTCTTACTATGATAAATGATACATTTCCCTTCACACCTCTACCTGACCCTGAGTCTAGTTAATGGGGGAAGGGGAAGGGGAAGGGACTCGGGTTTGGGACTCGGGGGTGAGACTCAGGGGTGGGACTCGGGGTTGGGACTCAGGGGTGGAACTCGGGGGTGGGACTAGGGGTTGGGACTTGGGGTTGGGACTCGGGGTTGGGACTCGGGGTTGGGACTCGGGGTTGGGACTCGGGGTTGGGACTCGGGGGAGGGACTCGGGGTTGGGACTCGGGGTTGGGACTCGGGGGTGGGACTCGGAGGTGAGACTCGGGGGTTGGGACATGGGGTTGGGACATTAGCTTGGGATTTGGGGATGAACAATATTATTATATGTATACTCCTATATGATGATACTACATTTCCCCCCGACCCTGAGTCATTTGTGATGCAGTCACACGTTCGATTTTCTACGATGGTTCCCTCCTCCAGATTGTCCACCATAGCGTCATTGACTCAGGTTTACCCTGAGTCTTGTGCGACGGGTAGCGATGGGCTCCTCGGCGAAAAAATTAAAAGTTCAATAATTCATACATTTCTATCGTTCTACGCTTCATTTTGCTTTCCATAGATGCATAACAACATAGAGCAACTGTTCCCTGGCGCAATAGTTCCTATATTGACGCTAAGTGCGCTAAAAACACAAAATAATTTTTTTCTAAAATAGGGTAGTAATTTGCTTCACTATAGAAGTCTATGGGAGACTGTAGACAACCCTTGACATTGAACGATTACATATTGAACAGCTCAGTGCTAAGTCAATGGGACAGATCTCGGCAGCCGACCAACCGGGGTGAGACGCTTTTTTTCAGCAAGCGTCGACTGGATCCGATGGTAATTTAACACAGGGAGGTTACTACTGTATTCAAATGTACACCAAGAACAGTGTTTCAATGCGGTCTGTTTTCTTCCTTCTACACGTCCTGTGTTCTCGTGTTTCACATGTCAATGTGATATAACATCGTACAGTGATATAGCACTTTGATATAAGTTATATCAGTCTAGATATATCCAAAAACAGTTTTCATCGAATGCAGAATCTCGTACACAAAAAAGCAGGAGTGCCCCCCCCGGGCGGGAATACGCTTCGCGGAGAGGCATCTCGATCAGAACGAGGCTACTGCATAAATTACCCGGCTCAGGCTTCAGTACAAGGCACACAAAGGAAGCCACTTTTCGCCAGGAAGAATCTCAGCTGAATTTATCCATCTAGAATACTTTATCGTTCTCTCAATATAGCACACGGAATACGTGTATCTCACACGTTGCATCAGAGTACAGCTCTGCACGAAATAAGCCGAAAGAAACAAGGAAACTGCGTCAAACAAAGGCAGGAGATCCTGACATTTTGTCACTCGCTGAAAGTAACATGGAATGGATGCCCGATCCGACTGAAAAGTGTCACGATCGAGCTCGCCCTTCCTTCAGCCAACACTAAATTGTCCTGTGTTTCATCACATTACAACTGTGTCGTAGGAAAGTGTAATATAGCACCGAAGGTGCCAGAAAACTGTGTATTGCAGTGCCATTTCGTCTGTGTTTATGGTACTACACTATTTGCCAAAGCAGATGACATCCTATCTGATATTGTAGGCCCAACATACGCTGCAGTATATTAGATACCGGTATGGTAATTTAATACATGTGTTCCTGTCCAGTCTTGTTCAATACATAACAAATATTTTGAGAACAAAAAAGACAACCCTGTACTAGTATATAGCTCAGACCCTACTAGGCACTGTTCGCTGTTATATAATATAACAGGGCCATGGAGTAGACCTATAAGTTGCTTAAAACTGTTTCCTGCAATTCCACACAGGTTTATCATACAAAGGAAATAAGACAACTTATTACATATACTTTTTCTTTTTACTTTTGGTCTCTGGTTCCCATCCAGTCAGTCGGTTTTTGGTTGTGATCCAATTAGTTGGTCTTTGGTAAAATACCAATCAGTTGATTTACTTTACTTCTTTGTATATTAGGTATCTGGTTTTATCCAGTCAGTCGGTAGTTGGTGGTGATCCAATCAGTTGGTCTTTGGTGAAATACCAATCAGTTGGTCTTTGGTTAAATACCAATCAGTTGGTTTTTGGTAAGATACCAATCAGTTCATTGTTGTAAAATACCAATCAGTTCATATATATTATTGCAGTGCACTGTTGGATTTCCATTCAGTGAAGCACTAATTGCTGTGACTATATATGTAAACAAATTGCATAATTCTATATCGTCGAAAGCCATTCATATTTTGGTACACACTGTGATATAGTGTATCGTGCATATAATAAAAAAAGCACAGGTCGATACAGCTACTACAGTAAATTTTGACACAGTGATACAGTCAAGGTTCAACCCATCCACCTTTTCTGATTTTGTGAGACACCGAAGCAGGTGGTTTCTGTATCTATCCCATCCGATTTATGTGATACAATCAAGGATACAAAATCAGCCATATATCATTTTCTTGTTTCAACATTGAGTGAACTTGAATGACAAAAAGAACAGAGGCTTTTTTCATTTCGTTGTCCATCTACAAACATGTCTTCCAATCGTAGCAACATTGTTCGAGCCACTTGGTGCCAAGGCAACAGGCGATTTGGAGAAAACGCTGGCAAGCAATGTGTTGAGATGAGTTTAGCGTTCGCTCTATACTCGAGTGGAACAAGAATACAAGATATCAACACTGGACAACTGAATTTCATCCTGAATTTTGGAGATGAGCTGTATGGTAAAATTTATTCATACATTTCAAGGTTCGTAGACGAAGAATATCTTTTGGTCACAGATATACCGTCAGAAATCCAGTGGAGAGACTGTACTTATGACATTGCCCTCGGAACTGTGCGCATTGGCATGATACATAGTAACATCGATTCAATGTTAACATTACTTGACAATGCATTTGCGACATGTTCAACACATTTCTTCATATGTCGAGGACAATGTGTGCTATTGAAAAAATGGAACACATTGTACACTGTTTTTGATTCGCATTCACGAAACGACGACGGAACAATATGTGGAGACGGAAAAGCCTGCATGGTAAAGTTTGAAGACAGTTTCACTTTAACTCACCATCTACAAAGGTTGTTCATCGAAGGGATAGATGAACAATATGAGATCACAGCGGTTGATATAGACTTGCATCTTGGAAAGTCAATCTATCAACATAGAGCATGGTTGAATTTCAATCGACCAATCTCCAAGCAACATTGGTATGCCAAATCACCAAATCAGAGTGCATCTAATTCAAATCCTTCCCTCCTTGTACCAGAACAAAGTTCTGACATTCCACCACAGGACATACCTTGTAGCAAAAAGGCATCCCAGTACGAACAGATACATTCTGGAAAGAGAAAGAGAAAATGTTCTGAGCAAGTACCAACAGATACAATCAAGTATGTCAAGCAGAAAAAACCATCTGCCACTACAGCTGTCATTACAACAAATGGAGAACTTCTCACAATAGATGAAGAAATTTATCCATCAGACATTCCAAGCACAGAATGTAATTCAAACACATCAGGTCACATGTCTTCTCCTCTTCCTTCCTGTAGCAGTGTTCGAAAGACAAACGACAAACAGCTCATAAAAAACAAAGGAAAGTTTGTTCCAAAAAAAGGCAGTACAAAGGAGAAAAATTCATCCAAACCGAAAGAGAAAACAGAGAATAAAACCTGCACTGGAATTCCTACTACACAATCGAACATGAAAGGCACATATCGTACTCCTCACATGAAGGTTCCTACAGTAAATAAAGACACTGCACCAATGAAACAAACATTGAAAAGAAAACGTAGCCCGTCTTCCTGTCCAAAAAATACAAACCCAAAAGCAAAGACAACAGATTCTCATCCATCTTCCAATGTTACAGAGAAAACAAAAATGCCAAAGGGCACACCAAATAAAAGGACAAATGCAACAACACAGGAACATGTTGAAACAGCGAAGAAACGGAAGACAACATGTACTCGGACAACTTTTCATTCCGATGAACAAGAAAAAAACAGTGACAAAAAAGTTCCATCTCACAAACCATCTACACAACAAAGTAAAGGTTCTGTGGATGCAGATCCAAATACCGTGAAGTTACATGTTCCTGTCTTTACTTCAAGGTCACCTACACACGATGTTCCCTCTGTGACATCAGTTCCTAATGTCAACTTGAACGATGGTTCAATATTTTTCTCAGAAGAAGAAGACAATGACAATGAGGCTACATCACAGACCGCACAGAGAGACCAAAGAGAAAGTGATCTATCCAAGAAAGAGAGAAAGGCTGTTTCAAATAAAAAGCAGTATAAGAAAATGGTCGAGAGAACAGTTAAACTCACTGCCAAGGAGAAAAAAGAAAGAGCTAAAGCTCGACGTAGAGCAAGGAATAAAAGATACAGAAATCCTGTAGAAAACAAGGAAAATGAGCAAGGAGATGTCACTGCAGAGAAAGACCAATCTCCAGATGACATCGAAAGCAGAGAGAATCAACCAAAACCGGTTCCTACCAAAAAAACTGAAGCCACACCAAATCATCCACTTCTTCTTCATCCTCTATCCGAACGGAACAAAGTCACGCAACAAAAGAAAAAAGGAAACTCCAAGAAAATGGAACAAGGAAGGAAAAAGAAGAAATCTCTGCGCAAAAGAATGAAAGAAAGAATCAGACCAGCGATAAAAATTCCAGATCTGTACAATGATTCATTTGATGATTACGTGAAAGAAACACAAACAGTTATGTCCTATGTACAACTTGATTTTCGTATAGATGCTATATTCTACATCTGTTCCTGCTTGTTCCGAAATGTTGATATTGTTGATTTAGACGGTGATCTGTACAAAGAATATATCAATCCTCATATACCTGGTGAAAAATTTACGGCATGCACAAAATGCTTGAATTTAGTTTCAAAAGGAAAAACGCCAAAAATGTCATACAAAAATGGCATTTATTTTCCACCGATTATAGATGCGTTAGACATAACACGAGCTGAAGAACGATCTGTGTCTTATCGTATTCCTTTCATGCAATGGCGCATATTACCCACTGGTGGTCAGACACAATTGTACTCCAATGTCATAAATGTCGAAGCAAAAGTAGATGAGACCGTACATGCTCTACCTCGTTTAGCTCAAAACAACGGCTTTGTTGACGTTCATATAAAACGTAAGATGCAGTATAAAAATGCATACAAAAAAACGAAGATCAGACCGGCAAAAGTTCTGGAAGCTCTGTTGTGGTTGATGGAGAACAGTCCTATATATGAAGAAGCAGATATCAAAGTAGACAAAGACTGGTTGAGACAAACTGTAGCATTTTTGAACAATGAAACAAACATGGAGACAAGCAGGTGGGAAGAAATCGATGAAATTGAGCGCAACATTTCAGAAGAGAAAAACAGGAAAAGAGAGGAAGCAATCCTAAATGAAACGCCAGAAGAAAAAACTAAAAGATTGAAAAAAGAGAAATATGAAGAAGAAAATGACAATTTCTCTGAAGTAGATGACAGCGAACACATAATTCTACAAGACACTCTGTTGGAAGAACTGGATGAAGCTGTAGAGCTACATGACAACAAATGTCTAGAAATAGCTCCTGGTGAAGGATCTAAACCTGTATTCATGGTTCGAGATAATAAAATAGAGGATGCTTGCTTTCCAACTATATATCAAGGTCAACGTATAGATGACATTTTCAAAAGAACCACAAATCTCATGAGGTATCGTTGGGAATTACTTAACCATGACAACCGAGTAAAATCAGACCCAGAACGGGTATATGCTAGATATAAGAAGCAGCAGAATGCATCAGTTGATAGCACAACAAATTTTGCCATGAGATTGATAAATCGTAAAGACAAGTATACAGCGAAAGATGTTTGATCGAAAGAACAACGATTGAAACTACATAGTATACAAAATGGCCTATTCTATTATAAACGATTCAGAAATGGACCTCCATATTTTCAGGAACAAAAGAAAAGTCTTTTCTGTATGATTCAACAAATGGGAATACCAACTTGGTTTATATCGCTTAGCGCAGCCGACTTCCAATGGACCGAGTTAACGCGAACTTTATATAAAAATCGATACCATGTTGAAATCACAGAAGAAGAGGCTGATGCATTAAGTTTCATAGAAAAAAGTGATCTCATAGAAAAAGATCCGGTGACATGTACTCGATATTTTGATTACCGTATGAAAGCCTTTATCAAAGATTGCTTGTATTCTTCCAGTAACCCGTTGGGTAAAGTAATTTCTCATTACTATCGCGTGGAATTTCAACACCGCGGAACACCACATTTACATATGTTGATTTGGTGTGAAAATGCTCCTACATATGTAGAAGGTGGTGAAACGGAGAAAGTGATTGAATACATAGATCAGTACATTACATGTGATGGTAGCCCAGGAGAACCCAATTCCAAATATGTCCATCTACAAGAGCATTTCCATTCGAAAACGTGTAGGAAAGGAGGTCATCCAATATGTAGATTTAATTATCCCCTTCCTCCTTTGAATCGTACTATGATCCTAGATCCAAATCCTGTAGCCACAAAAAAAGAACAAGAATTATATCTAGATATACAAAGGCATCTTGATTCAGAGGCTATAACCAATGAAACTACTCTAGAGGATATACTAGATCACTTCGATATTTCTATGGAAGAATACATTCTTGCCATTCGTTCCAAATTGAAAGGAAGCAAAGTATTTCTGAAGCGTAAACCAATAGATGCTAGAATCAATATCTACATGCGTAGTCTCTTCCATGTTTGGCAAGCCAACATGGATTGCCAATTTTGTTTAGACCCATATGCTGTTATAGTATACATAGTAAATTATATAAATAAACAAAATCGTGGTTTGAGCATGTCCTTGCAAATGATGGTCAACAAATGTAAAGATTCTGCCACTGATATTCGTGAAACAGTGAAACAATTAGGACTTGTCTTTCTTAAATCAAGTGAAATTTGTATGCAGGAGGCAATATATCTATTGCTTGGATTACCTCTTACTTTCAACAGCAAAAGGGTTGTTAGCATTCATACAGCTAAATTGAATGACAGATCAGGGGTATTAAAGAAAGATCCGGTTTTAGATGAATTAGATGAAAATGATCCAGACATTTTTATTGACAATAAATATACACTATATCGTGATAAACCAGCATATTTCAAAGACTTCTGTCTAGCAGATTATACCACTATGGTCACCCGTAACAAATTGCAGAACATTCCTGGTATAGAACGTGTCATGGGTGAAATAAAAAAAGCAAACACATGGCGTTATGTAGATGAATTATACTCGTACAATATCATACAAGAAAAGCGCATATTGAAGTTCTTTATTCCAAAGAAACAAAAAGATTCTGAGGAATATTATCGAATTTCGCTGCTTCTTTTTTTTCCTTGGACACAAGATCCTGAAAGTTATGTCACAGAAAAGGAAATATCTTACGAAGATGCATACAATGAATTATCTCCTGCTGCAAAATTTAAATTAGAGAAAATCAGAGCATCATACAACAATGTAGATGTAGGTGACATGCAAGAAATTCATACACAATTCATGGAATCGGTAAGATCTGAAATAGCTCCTGGAGTAGAGGAGCAACAATTGCTTCAGAGAGATGAAGCAGAGAATGGTAAGTCAACGAAAGAAGACAACGATGAAGAAGACGACGAAGAAGAAGAAGAGGAAGAAGATGATTTCTTCAAACCGTTTGTAGACAAATTCAGCGTACCTGCTCGAACTGAAAATTCAGAACCAAGTTTAGTTATTCCAGTCAGTAAAATAATTGAATCTATGTGGCCAAAGTCTGATTTGATAAAAAACATTGACATGTTGAACCGAAAACAACATGACATATTTGATCACATAATGAAACATATATTATGTGGAGGTAAACCATTGCACCTGTTTATCACTGGATCAGGTGGAACTGGGAAATCCAAAGTTTTACATTGCTTGAATCAAGCTATAAATCGATACTATCATTTCAACTCTGCTGAAAATATATCGGACAATATTGTGATAAGATTAGCGTTGACTGGTAAGGCAGCATTTTTGATCAACGGCCAAACCATTCACTCAGGCCTAGGCATACCTGTATCAAACAGTGCGACAGGTTCTGGGTACACAAGGTTAGGAGCAGAGGCTCTTGGTGAAAAACGAATCAAGTATAAGAATTCCAAAATTGTTATGATAGACGAAATATCGATGGTGGGAATAAATATGTTCAGAAAAATTGATTTACATTTACAACAAATTCTAGGAAACAAAGACTTGTTCGGTAATCTTCATGTTATAGTGTTCGGAGATCTTTTTCAGTTACCTCCGGTGATTGATCCACCTGTATATAGAGAACAAACTCAATTTACTGGTGTTCTCGATCGACATATATGGAAAGACAATTTCCAGTTGTTTGAATTGACGCAATCAATGCAACAGAAAGACGATACAACTTTTGCAGGTATATTGGATCGAATTCGAACTAATACTTGGAAAGAACATGATATAGAAGTATTGAAAAGACGAAACATATCAGAACAAGAAGACAGTGAAAGAAATAAATGCTATCATTCATATCTGCACAACGATGATGTAGATCGATACAACACATTCCGATATAATTCCTGTACTAATTTCAAATGTAGCATACAATGTAAAGATTTCTTCCCCAAAGGCATGTCTAAAGCCACCAAAAAAAAAATTGCTCCTTTGTTGAAAATCCATAAGCACACTAATTTTATACCATACCTATTAGAATTAGCAATTGCTGAACCATACGATATAGTATACAATCTCGACGTAAGTGATGGGATAGCAAATGGGACTACAGGTATTTTGCGTCATATAACATATTATCCCGAATATTCTAAACCTTGCATCGTTTGGTTACAATTTCCAGACAATAAGATTGGTGCAAGAAGAAGAGCAAAATACAAACATTTCTGCAAAGAAGGAATAAGTGAAATTTCGGTTCCTTTCTTCGTAGAATCATTAGAGTTCTCATTGAAAGGTCAATATAAAATTACCCGTAGACAATTTCCTATGAGGATGTCTAACGCCAAAACAATTCATAAATCGCAAGGATCCACGTATGCAGAAATCAGTGTTCAAATAAAACCAAGGTACCAGGAAAATTTGTTCTATGTAGCCATCAGTAGAGTACGGAGATTGATTGATCTACATTTAATTGACTGCCATGAAGATCAAATTATTGCAGACAAAGATGTACCGAAAGAAATGAATAGACTGCGCTGTGACATGAAACTTGCGTTGAATTCTCCACAATACATTTCAAACAATGATAATTTAATCATTTCATATCAAAATGCACAATCTTTGTATCGTAACATAACATCCATCCGTCATCAAACTCTTTGTCAAATAAGTGACATTATCTTGATAAATGAATCTCATTTGACAGAAGGAGAATCGCAGGCTCTATATGACATGGTGGACAAGAGACAAATCAGATTTGATTGTTTCATACCTAGAGATAAAATTAGACCACATCATGGTTTATGTATATATATATCGACCAAAGTGTTTGATATACAGATAACACGAAGAAGGACTGACCAAACAGAATTCATGTTGATCAACTGCAAATCCATTATATCTCGCAGACAAATCAACTTTGTTTTTGGTGTCTTCTACTGTAAACCGAATAGTGCCATAGGCACAAAGAAAGAAATGTTCCAAGTTTTGGCTTCATATCTGGTGACTTGAACACCAATGTCATGTTGCAAAATTCACAGTCAATGATATCAGAGATAGAAGACATAACAAAATGCAAACAGAAAGTGAATTGCATTACCACTAGAGCACAAACAGCCATTGATATTTGTCTGACTAATATTACAAACAAAAATGGTACATCACCCGACATCAATAACCACTATATAGAATGGTCACATCACATGGCTTTGTCTACCACAGTAACATGATTCATTTCATATTCTTTTCACATTTCAAGTATCTGATGCTTAAAATGACTGTCCTGTGTCTGCGATACTTAGCCCGAAGCATATGTTCCAATCCACATATGCAGTTTGGCCGTATACTTCCCCTGTTTATCATATCATGTGTAGGGACACGGATTAATCCTGCCTCGGTGATAACTCCACAGGGAGATATCACTTGGGTTATCCTACACCCCTATGTAAAGACCATGCCCATCCAGTAACTTACGGTGTGGTTAAGTTGTCGGCATGGGAAGTAGCTCAGTGATAAAACAAAGGTTCCGCATTCATGAGGTGGTGAGTTCGAATCCCGCTTTCTCCACATGACTTTTCTGCAACCATGACATTATGCATTATATTTCAATTTAGTTCCCCCTCAAATAGGGATACCCATTTCAATTGGCCAAAATTGGAATCCTTTTGTACAATTGCATGCATATTTTCAGCCAATATCCAACAATATGACACCCCTTTTCACCCTATTTATTTTCACTCTCTATTTGAATATTCGTGGCTAATAATATTACCACCTTTTCATACAAAATGGTGCAGCAAGAACCCTACATGAGGTGTATTCCCACACCCACCAGAAGACGGTATATAGTAAGCTCTCCCTACATATGAGGCACACATGTAGTTTCTGTACTTTTCATATGGAGTGACCCCCCCGGCCCGTACATCCATGCAAATGGCATTCCCGGCACGATCATTCTCCCCGCAGAGTCTCCGCCGCGTACCTAACGTATATAAACCTAGATCTCTGCTGGGAGAGTGCGGCACGATGTGACAAATCTCGCGACATCACGTGACTGCAGTTAATGTATGCATAGGTCGAGCAAGGAGCCGCCATATTGTTTTGCTTGCATTTCCTTCACGTCCACGCATCACATTTTCAACTGAAACACACGTTGTAAGACGGAAACAGTGCTACATAACGTCCTACAACACAAAGCAAACACGCTGCTTTCATCTGTGACATCATGGAACATCAGAACGGAGACGGTAATGGAGAAAAAAGGAAAAAAGTCTCTACGCCGAGTCCACGCAAAGTGGCCAGGAAAGCCACTGACATATTGGAGAACGGTACCATCAACATTGGGAAAATATTAGCTGTGAAAGGACCTATGAGTGAATCTGGTACACTGATGGCAGTGGTAACAGCCATATCTCCCCTATATGATACACATAGACTGATACATAAGACAAGAAGATGGATCGCCTTGATAGATCCTACCGGTAGCATCATAGCGTACGTTACCACGAAACCCTTCACTGCAGAACCGGGAGACGTGCTAGCAATAAAGGATTTCAGCGTATCCCTGTCTAGGTTGACACTACATCAGAACACAGTTATAGCAAGGTAAGTGTACTATTTTCTTCCTTTGTATAACATTTGAAACACATTGGGAGACGCACAAAAAAAAAAAAAATTTCAATAGGAAAACTCTTTTTTTAAAGGCACAAAATAATTGGGACGCGCTCACTTCTCAGAACGAGGCTACTGCTCGGGAGAGACTCAACATGGTGTACATTTGGTGAGACGGACTTTCGGACGCACGGCATATTTCATAAAATTGTGGAAGTTATTTGCACTTTATTTCTGCTACATCAGTTTAGGAGGGATATAAGATAACACAGATTGCACTGAAACAGCTTACATCCCAAGAAGTGTGGTCTTCTTCACGAAATTCGATTTTTGGTGAAACAGCACCGGTGTTAGAAAAAATTGTATCCTTTCCCGCCACACAAAATGGGAAGCAGGACATTTCAGTCACCCAGCTGCATTTTCACAAGATATGATCGTTGGATTCAAGGTGATTCTATCAAAGGATTTCCAATAGATTTGTTTGTTTGGAAACATGATCCAAACCTTGCCCCACATTTCACTACAATACAAGTTGAACTTGTCATGGCAGCCACTACCCCAGCAGGGAGAGCAAACTTGATGTTAAGAGAAACTTTGATATTACCCAGGACAGATTGGCATATCCAACTGAAGGAACATCCTACATATTTCATAATGCATGATCGTATGAGACGACACCTACATCAAGAGTGCTATCTGCTAGACGCTAAGCATGAAAAAATCCATTTCATTCCAAATCCAGACTGTAAAATTCAAAAGAACAGGTTTGAGTTTCCCCCTGTAAATCATAAACTTTTTGAGACACCTGACTATGTATGGCCTATAGTAAGAAAGGGCAAAGCAAACATTGTAATGTATGCCAAAGAACGTGAATATCCACAAGACGATACCAAACTGAAATTTGATTTGTTCATGATCGTTGCTACCCAAAGATCTCCAGGAGGTCTGATCATGAGGAAAAAAATCACCATAAAGAAACACAATTGGCAAAACACCATAAACAAATCGAGACAACTGAAAAGACTGTACAAACGACTGAAAGAACATGCCAAAACAGAAGAGATTTTATATGAGGGAGAATTTCAGAACGATTTATGACTAGACAACACTGCAGAATTTCCATGTGTCTCACCAATGTGTTTCAGGTATGCATATGAGTTGCTATATTACTTTCAGGTATTGAAATGATACATTACATTACATTACCTATATTACAGTTATACGTTTTCAATTTATGTTGGATAGAATAAAGTATATACAGTACACCAAATAAATAAGAAATATGTATACAAAATACATAAAATTCTCTAATGATGCTATATTACATTTTATCTTTTTGATTAAAAATTTAGCGTTCTTTTTCAAACAGGGGACAGAACATCCAGATTAAACAAAGTGACAAGGACGCTGGAAACCTTCTACTGCAACAACCTATCCGCCCTTACACTGCGTTGGACCAGATGTTGAAGACCAAATACCCTGCCAAATCCTATGTGAGCTGCAGGGGGCAAGTGTCTAGAGTAAGTACTAGTAATGTATTTCTTTTCTTATTGCAGCAATTATATTTCATGAATGAATAATTAGTTCATTTTGTGAAAAATATTGATAAAAAAAAAAAGAGAGACAGTCCCAGCTTAAGAACATGTATACATGGCCCAATTCCCATTGACCAAAGTACATCACATATTCAACGCCTACTACTGAAATTAAGTTATATCAGAAATGACACAAAAGTTTCAATCGATATGATATGACGCTGATTGTACACATTACATCTAAAGAAAACTAGCTGCTGTTTTAAAAGGTAAACAGGGAAAGTAAATATCTCCCATAGAAATCTACTTGACAAATACTGTAACCTGCCTTGGTACAGTGGATAGTCAAGATACATGTACAAAGCCATATGTGAATCCGATATGAACATTAAAATTTCATTTTTGTATATCCCATCAGGTGACTGAAATGAAAGACGTCCAGTGTTCACCTCAGGTACCGACCCCCAGCGGTAGACTGCTGCGCAAAGGTATGTAATATTTGACCAGTATGATTTAATATTGATCATATAGCCCACCATATGATGTTGTTTTGCTCTTCTTTTTTCAAGTCCATAGATATTAAATGTGTAAATTAAAATCGAAATAAATATCCAAATCCGGTGTATGTATAGTGTAAAAAATAGAAAAAAAAAAAAAGGAAACAGAATCAGATGAAACAAGATGTGTATTACGTCATGTAGAGTGGACCAAAGTACACTGGATCACTCTTTTCTGGAGTATACAGTTCTTTTGTTACATAGCTCATTTAGATAAAAAACAAAAATTCATGTATTTCTCTCTCATACCATGTCCAATTTGGTTGCAGAAGTAGACGTGGAAGATCCAAAACAGGAGAAGAAGATCTGTGTAACATTCTTTGACGAGTGTGCTCTAGTACCAATACGTGTGGGGGACAACGTCCGTGTTCATGACTCGCAGATCTACAAGAATGACATCCTACACATCCAAACGATCAGTGTATACAACGCAGATAACATTATCGTGAGTATAAGTTTGACACATGTAATAAACCATACTTAGATTCTATATTATTGTAGTATCAGGCCTCCCACCGATTCCTTTATTCCTTTAATATTCCTTTAAACTGGGTGTGATTCCTTTATTCCTTTAAAATTCCTTTAAGTGGCTTGAAAATTCCTTTATTTCTTTTGAAATGTTCAAATCCCATCAATATATCATACATATGTTGCAATTAGTTCTGGAAGCTTTGTTACATATGGCGCTAATATTCACAATATTGCACCATTTCAAATCAGAATTTCCAGATTTTTTAGAAAGGTTCTCCCTCCATAAAGAAGGTTCCAGTACCAGTCATAAAGGTATAAATCGAATATCTTCTGCTACAATGCATCAGAATACCCCATTTCAAGTCTATAGACCTTCCAAATTTTCTTGATACAGAAGGGATAGTTAGCCTGTGAATAAATAATGATTGCTACCTGTAAATTTCATACATATAAACGCCTCACATTTCATAGATTTATTTCTTGTCAAATTCATCATTCGTCCAGATCCAATCTGATCCAGGACGCAAAAAAAACCATGTCTGTGCCTAAATAGATATATATGGTGCCAAAATTCACCAGATTGCACCATTTTAATTCTAGAATTTCAGAATTTTTCAAAAGATTCAACGGTTCCAGCCCCAGACATAGAACATACAATAGATGTAAGGCTTAAATTGTGTGCCAAACTCCACCAGATTGCATCATTTCAGATCTAGAATTTTCAAATCTTCCAAAAGTTTTCCCTCCACTTCCAATGACAAAGAATGATACAGATTTGAGGCTTAAATTCTGTGCCAAAATGCACCAGAATACACCATTTTAAGTCTGAAATTTCCAAAGTACTTAAAACTTTACCTCTGAAAACAAGGTTCCAGTCCCAATCATTGAGGATAGATACTGAGCTTTGATATGCTTTGTACCAAAATGCACCAGAATGCTCTATTTCAAATCTAGCCTTTCCAAATTTTCCTCATGTCTCTTTTCTATGCCCTTATTCATGTAGAAGGGATTTTCCCAGCCACAGTGCGTCTCAACAACTCCTTCATCTTAAAAGAAAAAACATTAAAATTAAACAATCTGTGCGAAATACTCCATTGATGCTAAAATGCATGAAACATACATAAACCAGACAAAACTGTATTATTAAAAATGCCTTCTCTGTTTTCACAGGTCACAACACCAGAAGGAAGCGTAGAACATGTACACATCGCAGCAGTAGAAGCATCCAAGACAACTGGCTACATGACCCTGATGCTAAAAAACAATGACAAAACTTGGACTCGCGAGGTGAACAGTTCACTTCTGCTAGAAGCATTGGGTGACGAATTTGAGAATGCAACATGTGATGAAGTACGCAGTGTGTGTCCCATGTATGGGAAAGCCTTCATTGTAGGAGGAGAACTAGTCAATATTAACATTCATACCATCAGTACCAGCAGCAGCGAACCTGTGGACTTCCAACAAATGTTCGCTGAATCCCAGGAGCGAGATTTGGAAAACGCTGCAATAGCCAAAATGTTAGAAGAGGATTTCCCCGAACCAGATCCACCGACAAAACCACATCCACCGAAGATGCCTCAGCCAAGTAAGGCATCCAGCACACACAAACCAAAAGGAAACACAAGGACGGGACATGGCTCAAAGGACAATCCATGTGATATAAATGACTCTATGTGAGCACCAGATAGAACTGAGACAAACATAGAATACTGCATGATTTCATGTGTACTTTTATCTGTTCTATTACATTAAGACAACACAAGAATGTGCACAAGGTTTTATTGAACCCAAAGTAAAAGATGAAGAGCCTAACTATTTGTGCTCCTATGTTACATGTGTTCTAACTCAGCCGGCACCACTACTTCGTGCCGGACACTCACGTGATGCCAGGCGTGGTTGTAACCTAAATTCCCGTTCAGTATTACACTACGTTCCATACCTCGGGTAATTACAATTCATGGAAAAATAACAAAATTTCTAGATATGTGATTGTACTAGGATATATATAGAAAACATAAGAAAACGTACCTACTTCCACAGTTATTTACTTGTTACAGGAAAACCTGTGTGTTTCAATAGGGAAGGAGTATATCAGTGATCTGTGATATTATAGTGATTGTTGTTCGAGCAAAACGTGATGATAATAATGACTTAGAGAAAATTGTACAAGACTATACACTAGTTCCTAAGTGATAAAAAAAGACATATAATCATTGGAATACGGGTGATTTAGATATCACATGATTGAATAGAAGTTTTCTATGTGTAATTATTTAACGCAAGGTAAAGAAAATCAATGACTTATGTACCTGTAAAACAGACGACAACATGACTTAAAGAAGACAATTTTCATTTTTGAATGGGTACAGGAAAATCACTTTTACAGTTTCTCCAAATCTGAACACATTCCTGAAGGACCATATCATATAATGTAAGCTCTGTTGCTACATTGATATAGCACTAGAAAGATATAGTTGTTGGAATATAGTTTAATTACTTCAACACAAAAATAATATAAACAAAGTGAAAGCACAACATGATGTGCATGACTTTTGTGCCTTTATTGTTGGAAATAAAACATTTTGTGGATGCAGCTCCACTTGAAATGACACAACTGCTTTGTCCTTCCATCCATCTATGCTGAGATAGAATACATTTCTTTGCTGATAGCATATGTATCTCACAATAGTAATGTTGCTGTCAATAACATTGATATGAAAGGATAAAATAAGTATATACAATATAGAACAAGTGACTGAAATAATATGCCCAAAAAAACCTGAGTCACTTGTGATCTAGGATCACACGCTCGATCTTTTGGATGGGACACTAAGTATGTGAATCAGTGATCTGACATTTCCACACATCTGTGCAGTTCAATCAAGCATGATCATCAGCAAGTAACATCTCCATGAACAGCATGGGTCTGAGGAAGAACAGTTACAGCAAAGCATTTTGAGGATAGTTGATGGAGGAATATGAATCACATTTGCCAATGGTGTGGGGATGACACACTTCATTGCTGTATGCAAAGACCAGTCAAATAGCAGAGGGTCTTGTTCTGGATGTTCTGAAGACATAGCACCCCCTCAGGTTAGCAGAATAAAAAAAAACGGTGTCATAAGAGATGACATGTATTCTTTGATACAACTACACAGATGTCATAGCTTGATTGGTCATGATTGCATTGGCTTGTTCATTTGTGATGCTCGATCATGTAGCTGTATTCTCCTGTTTAAAGAGGAGTCTTTGAATTTCTCAGTTCTTGAGAATCAAGATCGATAGAGCCTGATTGGTTCCAATTGATCCATTGACACTTCTGTGTCAACTGATTCTGCCTCCCTTATCTATGACCTTCAGTTCACAGCCATGGCAGTAACTTGTCAATGAAACCATCAGAAAGCTTTCTCATGTAAGGATGAATGCCCCTTTTGATGTTTGAGGTATACATGGCTATTGATATCTCATGTAGCTTCTTTCTGTCCTTTTCATATTTTGTTATATGGGCCTGGATTTATTCCTTGTGTATGTTGGCAACAGTGTATCACTACTCCCTAAATCTCTTATAGTGCTTAACAGCTAGCTGCAAACAGCAGGATCAGTGCCAACTAGTTTGTGACATTCTTATTTGAGGTTATGTTATTCAGTACAAACCACACTGCATTGGAACTGATGGGTTGCATGGTGTGCTTGCCCTGGATCAACTTTTCCTCAGTTAATTCTGGCAACAACTTCAATGTGTACATGTGGTGATTTTGGAGTAAGAGGCCTGTTGCTCACTAGGGTCAGGCCAGTAAAAGTTGGTGGGAAGGGAGGTTAGGGGGTCAGATTATGGTGGTAACCATGGATGATGAAAGGCTGCAGACACAGGGTATTTGGATTGCAGACACTGACCAGAGAGAAATAGTGCCTAAAAGCGTGTGGGAGTGGTAATTTGAACTACCTCTATGTCAATCATTATTGATTATTGCTGTTGATTTCCAGTTGTCATGGTCAGATTTGAATGATTGATCGATTTGTTTAATGTCCAGACATATATCAAGTACCTCACGGGACATATCTCAAGTTAGCAAGGTAGCCTTCAACAAATAGTAGTAGTGTTGCCTTGCAGTGAGACAGATATTTATATGATGCTTGCTTAATTCAGCAGTGACTGCATCTAGGGATGATAGAATGTATGAAATGAATGACCGCATCTATGAGGTGAGGGAGAAAACCGCTACCGGGCCACGTACCCAGCTCTTTTCAGAGGAGAGCAAGCGTTCTTTTATTTGCATGATTCTACATACCTAGGCTAATACTATAGTAGGCAGGGCCAGACAAACCATAGCCTTTGATATCTCAGACATGGTTCTCTGAGGAAAGATCACAAGAAAGACCATCAGCAAGTTATTCTACTCCTTCATGGCCCCATCATGGAGGTCCCCACTAACACAGGGGGAAGTTGTCATGGTTACCCAGTACCCATGACAACTGTGGAACAATATTAAAATCATGCATCTCAGTGAGACCTTTACTTTGAGATATCACATGACCATATCATGTGATGAAAAGACAATTTCCTCAATACAAAATATATTGTGAGCTATTTTCATGTTTTGAGTAAAAATGTTGGTTGCTATGGAAATGATGCATCCCCATGGATACCCACTCAAATGACTTTTTGACATTGAGGACAGTATATTGTGGCCATGTTGGTTGTTCTGTCATGCATTCACAGTTATCAGTAAGGATGATGATGTTTCAGCATCAATCATTAGGCATTGTTGTTGGTGATTTCTGGTTGTCATGGTTACCTAGGACCTGTGACAACTCTAGTGTGTTGAGAAATGACAAATTTCTTAAAACAATATATATTTTGTATTAGAATTGGCATGCTGGTTGCTATGGAAACATGCTATCACCATGGATACCTATTCAAATGACTTTTTGACTCTTTTAACCAATCAGGCATGCCCAAAAACCCCAATTTAGAGGTATTACACATGCAAATCACATAAGAATTGACTGATTTATGACTTTAAACATTTTCGTCAGCCATCTTGGACGCCATCTTGAATTTCGGAAAACGCTCAACGATGCCAGCCGGGCATCGTCAAGATTCTGAAAGTATATGACTTCCTGTACCCAAATCAGTCATAACCTCTTCGGGGGGTTTTTCTGCAAGGTTTTCAAGCTGGCAACTGGACTACATCCATGAGGCTTAGGGACAGGAAATGTGGTTATTTTTACTATGACTATTTCTTGTTATATGGTCAAGTCAGAAAGCTGACTTGACATCATTTCAGTGAAGGCCTTTAAAAAAATTAAATATCAGGCATTCAATGTCACATTACTCCTGATGCAATAAATCATTAATAAATCTGACCTAGATCTACCTCCCTGTTTAAGAAAAAAGATTATTGTAATATGTGAAAATACAACATTGGCTCCACTCTTTTAATTTTAGTCTCTGCCCTACCCTCCCTCCCCACTCTACCCTGCCCTCTCTTCGGGCATCCCTGCAGAATTATCCATCCATAGAAGTGTCCATAGTTATTGGGAACGATATCACCAAAGTCTACTTCTTTGAGGTGGTGGTAAATCAGGCAGGTGTTTTGTGATCGAGGTGGACCTTAATTTCTACCTCGCCCCTTGATCCTCCCTGGGGCAAACTACTTTGGCTGTCCACTGTAGCCGATATGTATGTATTCAGAGGAGGGACAGGACTGTTTACGAATAGGGGCGGGACTTCTATCTAAATTGCTGATGTCAAATTGCATCAGCTGATGAGTTTTAAGAACACAAGTTACATACACGATGCCATTTGGCACCTCGTGTGCACAGCACTTATAACTCTATACAACATTGAAGCTATCTAAAAGAACCTGTATTGTAAAGGTGATAAATTATGCCAAAGACCTTCTTGAATTAATCCGTACCCTAAAGGTATCCACACCGTACCGGCAGGATGAATAGACATGTACCATTGTGTAAGGGTGCACGGACCTCAAGGGAATGATATGGCATGTAGATGCATACATCCATTACACACGTGATACGTATACCTAAATGCCGATGTTAGGGGTATTTAAAAGGACAAGCGTAATGCGTTTAATGACAAAATATAGAATTAACTAAAATAATTGCATTGTATCTCCCATATTTAAATATCACATAGACGTCATTAGGGACCTTTAGCAACCACGTAAAAGCTCATTAAACGCAGACGTAGCAGTGCTAAAAGTATAGGATACGTCTGCGTTAAATGAGCTACGTTGGGTTTGCTAAAGGTCCTTAATGACACTGGTGCAGGGGTCAATGACTGGTCCAGGGTCAAAGAGAACCCAGATTGTTTCAAGATGTTATCTTCCTACCCAAACCTTTTCACTCCCTCGACCTTATGTACGTGGATTGTGGAGGAGACAGATATATTGATAATGCTTGATCTGATTTAATCATCAGTCGCCTACATCTATGGGTTTTTTCTCAATAGTAAATAGTGTTCTTTCGTACTCATAGATAGAGATTGCCTTTTGTACATCTTTATTGGCATACGAAAGAAATACTAACAGCAGAGGCCTTTTTATTACGGGAAACATGTATATTCTGATATTTCACATTAGTCCCATCACGTAAGAATGAGAAAATTTAAATATCAAACACGAGGCAAACAGGTCAGAAAATAAAATTAGCGAAACACATTGATTGTATCTCACAAACAGAAAATAATGTTCAATTACTCAAGGATTAATAACAAGTTTTGGCACAACATAGTATGTTAGGCGAAAAAAATAGCCTTGAGTAATTATATACTGATATATCATACAGCAGACATTCATGGTCGATTTAATATGTCAAGTTCAAGTATGTGGGTCAAAGTAAGCTATTATTTATTCTGTTCCATTACATTCATTTATGTATCGATCTTCACTCCAAATAAGATAGGAGTATTCATCGTTTATTTGAGAAGATCCGATCAAATCTTTGCCGGGGATTAGTTCAGTCGGACTATACATGTCTTTTTGGAATCATATCAATGAGAATGAGTAGATATAAAGGGATACATTTTAGGAATGTTTATCAATTATAACAGGTAGGGTGACCCCTTTCTTATCAATTCACATAGCGGTTGCAGCATTTATAGCATCAGTCAGGCATTTATAGCTACCTGTTCGTATAGCAGGGAAACTAGTTGGCTGCTAATCTAACTCCAGAAGCTCACCATTGTGGTATGCGCGGATATGACTACCGTCAATCACCAGATAGCCATCTCCTCCGGTATTGAAATTAACTAAATCACCAACATTATCTAACATCCCTAATCCCCAATCAGGATCAATGTCAGGTCCAGGGTCTTCCTGATCAGGTTGAGGCTCTCCGTCTTCAGGTTGAAACTCCTCATGGTTCTCGCCCTCACTGTGGTCTACATCATAGGCGCCATCATCATCATCATCATCATCATCATCATCATCATCATCATCATCATCATCATCATGAGAGTCGCCATAATCATCATAGTCGCCATAACCACCATAGTCGCTATCATAGTCATAGTCGCTATCACCACCATAGTCACTGAAGTCACCATCATCTCCATAGTGGTCATAGTAGTCATTCTCTTCGGAGGAACCCTGGGAGGAATCCTCATCTTGGGAGGAGGAACCCTGGGAGGAATCCTCATCTTCGGAGGAGGAACCTTCATCACCGTCGGTGTGAGGGCGGGGTACTGTGGATATGTAAATTTAATATGGATTATTAACTTTTATTGGTGATGTCTGATCACATTGACACTGCGGGCAATGGATTATAGATTCAGACTGTACGCACTATAGGCTCATGACCATGAAAGGTTTACTTGATTCATGATAGGATGCATTAAGGAGGGGGGGGGGTGTAATAACTGCTAGTTTAAGTTCTCCAGGTATAAATAATGATACATGTTTCCGGCATACCTATTCTGAGGGTTATATGTATGCCTATGGGAAATACTTACGAGGTGAGTGTTGGTGGTGACCCCCACGAGCACGTTTAGCCCTGCTAGGAAGTTTGCCGAGCAGCACACCGAGCAGCCTGCTGGTCGCACTCACAGAAGTTGCAGGCCTTTCCACCAGAGCATTTTTCACCCTTTGAACATTCATTTCTTCGTCCATGGTTCTTGCTTCATGCTTCATGCCACGCGCCACATCTATGGCCTTTTTTCTCTCATCTGTGACATTGTGGACCTGGGAGTGGGTTCGGATTTGGTGCTGGGCGATCCCCTCCCGTTTGTGGGTAGGGTAATGGGCAGTGTCTTTGGTGTGATGAATAGAAGCTCCGTCTGCGTCAGAAAAGGAAAGCAGAACATGAATGAATGGACAAGTTTGTATATTTGTATGAATCTTTGACTCAGGGTTACTGAGTAATATATGACGACTGAACCATCACATGTTTTTAGACGTTTTTGGGACATGGGAGAATCTATGTCATTCAGTGTGTGTGGGACATAGACATGAGATGACAAAAGGGACAGATAGGCAAGGTCGGGGGACAAATGTTTCCTTTGAAAAGAAATTTAAAATGTCTTTCCTTCCATGTGATATTGAGCTGCGATCTTCAGGTACTACTGTAAATTCCCGCGTATTACCCGCATCTTGCATATAACCCGCACCCCCAACTCAGGAGAATCCCATAACCCGTTTTTGGAGCTGAAAATGTCTAATTTAGTACTGTTTAAACAGTTTTATAGTGATAAAAACCCTCGTATAACCCACATCCTATATAGGCATGTTTGGTATCAAATGAAAGCTGAGTTTGGTTCGCGTACAACCCGCGGGTAGTACCCGGGAATTTACGTTAATTTCTCTCTTTTCGGTAAACTCTTAACTACTGCTAAATTGCTACCCTCTAAATGAAAGCTACATAGACTTCAATGTTAAACCAAAGACAGAAATCAGGTTCTAGCCTACACTGCCTGATATTTCTCTCTTTACATATAGGAACGCCATCTACTACAGTAGAAATATCCTCATATACATAGAAAAAATCCATCTAGGTTCTTTAATTTAAATTTAATTTAAATGAACCAGGAGAGGTGGGAGCGAGGCTAGCGCATGCCACACGTCAAAGAGTGGCGCCACTGGTACTTCTTGTACTGTGCGAGATGTCAACGTGTGCAGACGAAATTGTACCATCCGTATCTCCGCCGTTTATCGTCCGATCGACTCGCTTTTTGAGAGGGACAAAAGGCGGTACATGCCCCCAGCCTGCAACTGTCACCCACACCCCCCTGCACACCCACACCCACCTGCTCTCCCATACCCACCTGCTCACCCACACCCACCTGCTGGCCTGAAATGGAATAACATACATGTATGACACATGACTTGAGGGTACCTTTAAACAAGAAATTCATTTCTGATGCCAGAATTGACCAATGAATGATTATAAGGGAGTACTATATCTAAGCTCATGATAAGCTCCAGCTCCAGCTCCAGCCTACCCTGAGTCATCTGTGAGGCCACTCACACGCTCAATCTTTTGAAGTGCTATGGCTGGGGCCCTTGATGGGTGGGCAGGGGGGCGGGTTAAGAAATGACCATGTCCAATGCCGATTTTAAGACCTGTCCATGCCCCATATGTCACTTTCTTTTTAAGCCTCATGTCGCATGTCACTGCACAACTGGATAATTGAAGAGTTTGGATGCAAAACGACATAAATCCATCCCAGAATTGAAGCACATAGTGCTTTTTGTAAAGATACCCTGGGGTCAATTATAATAATTTGGTGAGGGAATGTGTACTCAGCAGACCCTAATGACAAGAAAAATAGTTAATTTGGGAAAAGTTGTTTGTGGATTATATCTACCCACCCCTAAACAAGCCTTTTGCCAAATTTTGTCTCTTTTTTCGGAAATGGCGCTTATGTCATTTTGCATCCAAACTCTTCTCACGTGGGAGCGTCAACAAGAAAATCTGTCCAATCTTAAAATGCATAATCTTAAAATGCATAATCTTAAAATGCATAATCTTAAAATGCATAATCTTAATACTGGAGGCCACCACTGTCATGGTCACGGGTGGCCGGAGCATTTTTTAAAAAACGATTTGACATACAAGTCACATGGGTCTAATTATAGCCCTGATATTCACATTTCTTAAATTACTTTTGTGATGATCACGCATCAAATAGTAATTGGGTTGTTTGAAACTACCTCACCCCATTAATCCTTCTGACAGATTTGAATCCGTACCATGAGCAAGACTATGGTTCACAGCAGTCTCCTTGCTGTACCACCACTCCACCTGGGGTAATTGACCCAGGGTACCCTGGGTTTAAGGGAGACGGTTCCGCCGAAAATGAGTAGATTTGCAGTCAAACTTTGATGCAACTGTATACATTTCCTGTTGCATATTTTGAATAAAGAATGTCACTGCAACTAACTTACTTACAACCTTTGTCTGTCTACCCCTTCATTCAAAGATTTGAAAAGAAAAAATCTTTCCTAGTGAAAAAGATTGGAGAAAAAGAATCAATTTGGTATCAAACTACACCTCTCTGTGAACTGATGCTCAAGAATAGCAGAGTGACCTTGCATCCACCCTTTAAAAGAGTCACGTTCACACAGACACCCATAGAGCTCAGTGTTACAGGGAAGGTGAGATCGTTTTGTGAGACGCTTTTGGTACAATTTCAACTCTAAAGAAAGGTCAATGGGGACCAGGTGATCTGTAAAGGCCAAATGACCTGTACAGACATGCATTGTTGAACCAGGGCACAGTAGTGCCAGGTTCTTTAGAGACAGTTTTTTTTGGACTTTTTGTCAAAAAAGCCCCTTGCTTTCTGTCCCTTTTTTTTCCTGTGAAACATTTGGAAATAAAATATTTAAGTGCTGCTACAAACAAGTTTTGATCAATGCCAATCCATGCCTTCAAAGATTGAAACTAAAAAAGCAATATTTCATACACAAAATTGATATCGAAAAAAAGTCACCTAAACAGCGAAAAACCAACTTTTTTGGCGCAATGCTAAAGGATAGGGTTTCAAGTAAACTACAGACCTTCATGAAGTGTCCCTTTACATGAAATCCTCTTTGTTCTAATGTAAAAACGGGGTGAGACACTTTTTGAGACGCTCTGAGGCCACAATATTGCCCCTACCTTCGGTAACCTTCATGAAAATAAAGGTAAGGCTATAGCTTTTTAGTTCTCTCTCCACCCGTAAAAGATATGGTGGCGCCACTCGCAGTTCTCGTACTCCACAAGAAGTCAACGAAACATCATGACAGTCCCACAGCGACAGCGACACCGTATCTCCGCCGTTTATCGTACGATCAACTCGCTTTTTGATAGGGACAAAAGGCGGTACATGCCTGCAGCCTGCAACTGTCGCCCACGCCCACCAGCTCGTCCACACCCACCGGCTTGCCCACACCTACCGGCTCGCCCACACCCACCGGCTCGCCCACACCCACCTGCTCAGTTGAAATATGATAACATACTAGTGTGACACATGATTTGAGGGTAGTTTTGACCCAGGAATACATTCCTGCTCTCAGAATTGACAAATAATTCATTGTTCCTGAAATAAAATTTATGGATTTAGTCATTTAGTCCATCAATTCAATCCCTTTATCAATCTGACCCTGAATCGTTTGCGATGTTCATCACATATTCAATCTTTGCTTACATTTCATTTTCATTTTAAACATTATAGATAAATACAGTGGAAAATGAAAACTAAATGAAAACAACAGTATTGCAAAAAAAAGCCCTGGTTCACATGTGATATAGATCACATATACCATTCATTTAGAACAACTAAAGTGTGTGCTGGAGGTCCATGACGGAGGTCTGTGATGGAGGTCCATGATGGAGGTCTGTGATGGAGGTCCATGTTGTTGTTGTTAAATTTTATTTTGGCAAAATATTCTTAATACATATGAAGTTTTTCAATACTATGCAGTAAATCCTGAAAGCCAAGATTCCGATAGAATATTTACCACATAAATATACACAAAAATATGCCACTTTGTTCGGTTTCTAACCGTCCATTGTAGTAGTTCTGTATTATTTCAATACCTATTCGGTCCAGTAGATATTAGATAGACTGGTAGTATTCACAGAAATAACTTTGACTCTTATCAGCGGGTCATTATTATATGTACCCGGTATTGATTTATTAGAGTGTACCATGATGGAGGTCTGTGATGGAGGTCCATGATGGAGGTCTGTGACGGAGGTCCGTGACGGAGGTCCGTGATGGAGGTCCGTGATGGAGGTCCGTGATGGAGGTCCGTGATGGAGGTCCATGATGGAGGTCAATCATGGGTTATTAGAGCCCTGGGTCACATGTGATATTGATCACACAATCAATCTTTCTACTAAATCAATGGTCTAACCTCCCAGCTAAAAGAAAAGCGTTATTTTATGTCAAAATAACGTTTTAAAACGTTATATAACGTTATGCTATGGTAAGGAGCCTTGGAGAAACATTAGGGCCTATATAACATTATAAAATTAGTTTTTTAAAACTGGTCTGTCTCCATGTACCAATCTGCCTAATAGGAACTTATGGTATACACTCCTACCATTTGGTGTTATAATGTGTCAAAACTGATTGGAATCCTCATATCACCCCCTAACTCAGTAGACCCTAAGGGTACTAAGTCATAGACTCGGAGCGAGATCTGCAAGTAGCATAAGTGTCCAAGTTAATCACCCCCAGGAGATTACCTGACGCTGGCTGGCGGTGGGTTGTTTCATTTTCATTCCAAATGCTTATTTTTCAGTTGATTTAGCTCTATTTTCAGGAGTCTACCGTGATTTACCAATCAACGTATAAGACTTCTTACCGTAAATCGTAAAATTCTCTGGCAGGGTTGTTGAGTTTATATAACACCTCAGTTATATTTAGAATCCCCCAAACAGAATCCACCACATGCAGACATATCCCAGCCCTGTGAGCCTGTATTTTAGTTTGCTTCTTGTTCCTTTCCATCAGTCCTCTGGTCTAAACAGGTTGCACTTGTGTGACCAGCAGTTGCACTCTGCCAGTGGTATAGTATTGAGTACTAGTGATACCCACCAGTGTACTGACTGCCACCAGTGTGCCCACAGAAAACAGTATACTCCCCCTTGAATAGGCCACATGCTATTGTTTTGGGTAAAAAAAGAACATCTATACACAATGATACCATTGCACAATGTGCATTCCTAGAAGCTAATATGTAATCATCAAATCTAAGAGGGTGCTATAGTTTTATCATTTTTTATGGACTATTTAATTCCAAGCAAAGCCTGATTCATGGTCCCACTACTGAAGTCACCTGGCCAGGACAGCATGATCACCTGGTCCCACTGCTCACTGCACCCTTCACCCATACACTGTAAAAAATGTGTATGAAATTGAAACACTTTCACCCAAACATATTGATGGCAAAATCTAATTTTTTTTCTGTAAACATGTGCAGGAATATAGCCGCCAGTGATGGGTGAGCTGCAACAGTGAAAAATGGTGTGTGAGGGCAGTTTGGCTAGCCCACTGGTATTATATTCTCCTACTCCTTCCAGGGGTGGATCCAGGGGGGCGCAGGCGGCGCGCGCCCCCCTATTTTTCTGTACATTTTAATTTATATGGTTCAACACCCCCAATGCTGTAGGTATTACAGCGCCCCCCCCTTTCCAAAATTCCTGGATCCGCCACTGCCTTCTACAGGCTCTCGCCCATATACAGGCTCTTCTTAGTCAAATACAGCACCTATAATGCTGTTTAACATCCATGGTGATTTAGATAATGTCAACAATAATGAGTAGATAGTGCTGTCCAGAATATTCCAGTGAGCCAGCCAAACTGGCCTTGCCCACTATTGTTTAACTTTTGTAGGCCCACCCATCACCAGCGGCCATATCCCTGTACCTGCTGACAGAAGAAAGTGCTTAGATGCTGAGATTCAGTGAAAGTGTTCAAGTTAAATGTGTTTGGATGAATTTATGTGTTTAAATTAGAAACACTTTTTACAGTGTATGTCTGAAGGCTGTTAGCACACTCAGTCTACTAGGCACGTGGGGACGAACCTGCGGAGTCACTAGACGCCACCCATTCTGTGCGTAATCTTGAATCGCCACTTCTGGCGTAATCTTAAATCACCACTTCTGGCGTAATCTTAATTATGGACAATGATAGGGAGTGTAACGTATGTGCTGCCGCCTGGTGAGAGAGGAGGCAACCACTGACGGTGGGCGATAATAAAAGAGCAGTCTACACGTGACACTGAACGAGCATGGTTGTGTTTCCATTCTGATCATTCCTTTAGTATCCTACACATCTTACATGGCTGTCAGAAGTGGTTTTCTTTACACAGGAGAGAAGGTTGAACCCACCTGGTATTGCTAAGTGATGAAATGATGTTTGTGCATACCAGGAGATGTGTGAAGGATATGTCAAGACTGAGGAAACAGTGAGTAGACTTGATGCCCCAAAGACAAAGTGACCTGCTTTGAACTTTTGTGTAACCAATGTGCTGTCAAGAGCAATACAAGTATTGAACCCAATCTGGATTGAAGGAGTCAATGTGCCATATGTCAAGTGTGTGAAGCCTATATAGTGTATTCTAGCTAGTCAAGTGTGTTGGTTCCCAGACCTGTTCCAGCACTGTAGTCCTACTGATAGCTAGTGGTGAGCACTTCTGCAAGGAATAAGTATAAAGGCTCAATTTAAGATGGCAGTGCTCCCTCCATGAACTGGGAGGCTACTGACCTATCCAGGGAGTGGCAATGGTTCAAGCAACACTGTACATTCCATTTTGGGGGTCCCCTTTCGAAGAAGTCGGAGAAAGAGAAGGTGAACTTTTTAATGACATTCATCGGGGATAAAGGTCGCGAGCTGTACAGTACCTTTACCTGGTTACCGGCCGCTGGGGGTGATCCAGCAGAAAATGAGAGTTCACAGGCAGTGCACAAGAAATATGAGGACTATGTTAAGCCATTCATAGATGAGATCAGAGCAACTGCCAGGTTCCTGCGCAGGAAGCAGAAGGCAGATGAAAAGTTCGACGATTTTGTCACGGCGCTGCGTGTACTGGTAAAAGACTGCGGATATGATCCCACTCATGAGGACCGGATGCTGCGTGATGTGATTGTCATAGGAGCGCGTCAGGCATCTGTGAAAGAAAAGTGCTTTGACAAGGGGGAGGAGCTCACCCTTCGGATGGCCATCACATTTGGTCGTAGCAATGAGTCCTCAAGGGAGACTATGCAGGTGTTGGACTGGGAGGAGGACAGCGCTGTCCATGCAGTCAGACACGACAAGCACGGTAAAAATAAAAAGAAGCAAGCACCACCTAGAGAGAAACCACCCAAGGGTAACCAGAAATCTGAGATGTGTGAAAAGTGTGGTTATGATGCGAGTCACAGCAACTGCCCAGCACGCAATGCTACTTGCAACTACTGTAGAGGCAAGGGGCATTTTGTATCGGTATGCACTAAGTCCAAGAGGACATTCAAGAAAAGTGTGCATGCCGTTGACGAGCGCTCAAATGAAGAGTCGAGCAGTGACGAGTCTAACGTCGGATTTGCCCATCTAGTGCGTGCAGTGCAGCCATGAAGATCCACAAGGTGAATGGTGGGAGAAGTTGACGATTGGTGGTATCAAGGTACGGATGCAATTAGATACTGGTGCTTCAAAGTCCTTTATGTCTGCAAAGACATACAATAAGATACCAGAAAGACCTGCCATTCGACCCACTAAGCGTGTATATCTGTCATATACACAGCACCCGATTCCCCTACTTGGATCTGCGGTGTTCCGGGTGTGGTGGAAATCTCAGGAGATTGAGGTCAAGTTCTACATCACTGAACAGGAACAGAGTACCCTCTTGTCTGGAGCGGCATGTACCGAGTTGGGCCTCATCATACATGCAGTCGACGGAGGTATAGACAAATATCCAGAGCTGAGGAGTTTGACTGGAACTCTGCCAGGAGTGTACTCACTGAAGATTGATCCAACAGTGAGACCAGTTGTACATGGGAATCGTCGCCCATCCCACTCCATGCGCGAGAAGGTTGTGTCTAAGCTAAAAGAAATGGTGGCAGATGGTCACATTGCTAAGATGAAAGAACCTACTGATTGGGTCAGCTCCATGGTTGTGGTGGAAAAGAAAGACAAAATCAGGATATGTTTAGATCCAAGGGACCTAAACAAGGCCATTCGACGGGAGCATTACCCAACACCGGCAATAGAGGACATTGTGGCATCCATACCAGATGCAAAGGTGTTTACAGTTATTGATGCCAAGTCAGGTTTCCTACAGATCAAGATTGACTATGAATCAAGCCTATTGACGACCTTCAACACGCCAGTGGGAAGGTACCGCTGGCTAAGATTGCCCTTTGGGATAAAGTCGGCACCAGAGATCTATCAATGGATAATGGATGCCATGTTAGAGGACATTCCAGGAGCATATGCAGTGATGGACGACATACTAGTGGCAGGGCGTGACGAGAACCACCACGACAGTATCATGGCAAAGGTCGTCGAACGAGCAACTGAATGGAACCTGAAGTTAAACTTCGAGAAATGCCAAGTGAAGAAATCGAGTGTGAAGTATGTTGGCCACATACTTTCATCAGACAGCCTCCAGATAGACCCTGACAAAGTCGAGGCAGTTCGAGATATGCCAAGACCCCAGACAAAGGAGGACGTACGTAGGTTTTTGGGATTCTTGCAGTACATCTCTAAGTTTATCCCTAACCTGAGTGACATTGATGCGCCCCTTCGAGAGCTCACAAAGAAGGATTCAGACTTTGTTTGGGAAGAGCCTGAACAGTGCAGCTTTGACAAGCTGAAAGACCTGTGTTGCGACGCACCAGTACTGGCTTACTATGATGTGCGGAAGCCAGTTAGGATTCAGTGTGACGCCTCTGGCTATGCTTTGGGAGGTGTTCTGTTGCAAGAGGATAGACCAGTGGCATACACTTCAAGAGCCCTCGCAAGCACAGAGAAAGGATATGCACAGATTGAGAAAGAGACTCTTGCCATCGTCCACTCTTGTAAGAAGTTTCACCACTATGTGTTCGGCAAGGAGGTATTGGTGGAGTCCGATCACAAGCCGCTTCAGTCTATCTTCACAAAACCCATACTAGCGGCGCCAATGAGACTCCAGACGATGATGCTGCGCCTCCAGCCCTACGATTTGAATGTTTGCTATGTTCCAGGGAAGGACATCCCAATGGGAGATGCCCTGAGCCGTGCAAACCTACCTGGTGAACAAGAGGACATTGAACACACAGTAGTTAATATGGTTAACTTCATTGCGGTCACGCCGACGAGATATCGTAGCTTCCAGGAAGCCACCGCAGATGAAATGAATGAGCTATACCATCTGATACTAAAGGGATGGCCAGACACTAAAGAGCAAGTTCCACATAGCGTGAGAGTGTATTGGACAAATAGAGATGAACTAGCTGTATCAGACGGGATTGTATACAAAGGTATGCGGATTGTGGTACCACCAAGCCTTTGCCCAGAGATGCTATCACAAGTTCATGAGTCGCACCTCGGAATCACGAAGTGCAAGCAAAGAGCTAGAGAAGCACTTTATTGGCCGGGGATGTCACAGCAGATCGAAGACCTGGTCAGTGACTGTGCGATCTGCAACACCTTTCAGAACAAACAGCCAGCCGAGACAATGCGTCCCACACCGACACCCCGACGTCCTTGGCAGGAGGCAGCCAGTGACATATTTGAGTGGAAAGGGGAGAACTATTTGTTAACTGTGGATTATATGTCTAAGTTTATTGAAGTGGACAAACTAGCAGACATGTCGAGCGAGACCACAAAGGAGACGCTAATGCGCCAGCTGGCTACACATGGCCTACCAGATGTGCTAAGGACTGACAATGGACCACAGTTCTCAAGTCAAGCATTCAGAAAGTACTGTGCCGAAAAGCAGATCACACATGTGACCTCTTCTCCTAACTACCCACAGTCAAACGGAGAGGCCGAGAGGGCAGTGCAGACTGTTAAAAGACTTTGGGCTAAGTCCAGTGGCAGAGCCCAGTGATATATGGCCTTATTGGACTATAGGACGACTCCCATGGAGAGTTGTGGCCTATCACCAGCCCAACTGAGTATGGGCAGGAGACCCCGCAATATGATTCCGATAGCAACAGAGCTGTTGGACCCAAAACAGATTGACATGCAGGAGGTGAGGAAGGCCTTGGATCAGTCCAAAAGGTCACAAAAGCACTATCATGATGCTAAACACCCACGAGATCTACCACCACTTCAAGCGGGTGACCCAGTGAGAATGTCACCATTCCCAGGAACTAAGAGTTGGGTACCAGCTACCATCGTCAGTGACTGATTTTATTTATTTGTATTTTATTGTGTTTCCTTTCAGGGTATTTTCAAAGCCTATTATATTGACTCAGTAGCTACTCCAGGAAATCATCTTGTTCCAGCATTCATATGTTGCTGTAGTTATCCAGTGTTCCTTGTTGTTCAAAAAAAAAAAGTGTGAAGAAAGGGAGATGTAACGTATGTGCTGCCGCCTGGTGAGAGAGGAGGCAACCACCGACGGTGGGCGATAATAAAACAGGAGTCTACACGTGACACTGAATGAGCATGGTTGTGTTTCCATTCTGATCATTCCTTTAGTATCCTACACATCTTACAGGGAGGTGTCCAGTTCAATTACCAGTCAGCCTTGTGTGTAAGTAGGGAAAGGCTGTTTCTTCTTAGTTTTGTATTTAAAAAAATAAACATATCATGCAAATCTACCTATACTGTGTTTTTTAAAATAATTTTACTGTAGAATTGTGTTAGGTTATTTTAGGTAAATTACCTCAATAAACCTTGAGGAACGTTTAGATAACGTTGATAACGTGTATGTACATTGATTTACGTGTATTAACTTGAAATAACCCTTACATTGGAATGTTATTTTACGTAGTGACCTGGCCTAAGTGAGGTTCGGGGGAAGAGCCCCTGATGTATACAATAATATTACCAGTGCTAGTAGTCACTGGCTATAGTCTGCATTCAGCAGGATACAACTTGTGATGTTGGATCGTGCCCTGAGGGCCGTGACGCGTGACACGCTGCCTGGCTGCTCCCTGCGCGTCTTTGCCGTGTGCATCAGTACTGTCAATGCCCTGAGGGAATCACCAGTACCGTCAATGCCCTGGGGGAATCCCCAGTACTGACAATGCCCTAAGGGAATTATCAGTACCATCAATGCCCTGAGGGAATGCCACTGCCTGCTATAGTACCAGGTACCAAGACTACTCTATGTCTTGAGTTAATCGCTCATAGCATCCATTCCCTCAGGGAATAGCCTTGACTTAGACATACAGATGGTAGACTACTGCTCTATACAGCTCTCTATATATGCCCTAGGGGAATCGCTGGTATCATTGATTCCCTCGGGGCATAGCCTTAACTTATATTTATAAAGACTGAACTACAGACTATAGGCCTATTGGTACACATCACATCAGTTGCCCCCAGGGCATTGACCAGTAGCCTACAATATAAGTTTCACTCCTAGGTATAGCAGGCGTCTATCTTACCCATCTCTTACATCAGCCTGTTATATAACCTACAATGGGCTCCTGCACCTCTCCCTTTCTAAGTGTCCTGGTGACCACAGACGCTCTGGGTGTCAGGTTCCACGTCCCAGTTGGGGAGCTTTTGAGTCTCATATGCGTCCGTCTGGTTTGTAGAAGTCAAGGTTATGCCCTGAGGGAATCAATGATATGTATGATGCCCCCGGGGCATTGACCAGTAGTCTAAGTTTATAGAAGTCAAGGTTGGGGAGCGTTCATTATTTATGGCTGGGGGGGGGCTGAGCAAAAAAGGGGTGGGGGCCACTTTTTTTAGGGGTATTCAACGGGGGGGGGGTTAATTTTTGTTAACCTATTCTTAGGGGTATTCCTTTGGTATGTGGAAATGTCGCGGATTTTGGTAATAGTCTGCGTTGTGTTTCACCAAATTATGTCAAAATTTTCAAAATGTCCCTTTAGAACTATCTTATTGTGTCCCTACTGACACTCAGCATTGTGCACCCTTTGGAACTTCATTCAGTTTGGCTTTGCCTCCCCCAGCCAAAGTCAAGTTGCTTCTCACACCCCTCTGGTTATACAAGGCTGAGGCTAAAGTATGCTACAAAACTAAAATAGCCAAAACCAGACCTCAGGTGCTGGTTATAAGATGAGATGAGATAACCCTGAATGAATTTTCTTTTTCATAACAAAGCATAGAAGTATGTCATCCATGAAAATAATTAATATTGTGCATATCCAGCATAGTGGCATAGCATAACATATTCTGACCTACACAGGTCATGGGCCCATAGTCCCGAGGCAAAAGGGTTTTTGGGACCCTGGAAATTTCTTAATTTTGAATTATTATATTTTTTCATAATTTTCTTGCTCCCATCTTTTAGCTATGTTATTACTCGGCTCTTTAGGTATTTATTTCTTCTCATGCATGACCATTATCTATCTTATTTTGATTTTAATTTTTATGACCGTTGAATATCATGCATTTCAATAAAATTTCCCCCGAATTCAGGAAAAATTCCCCAAAAAATCCCAAAATACCCCCCAAAAATAAAAATTGGCTTAGGAGAAATAATTTTATATTCTAATAATCATGTCTCATCATGATTATCATTTTTTAGGCCAAGCATGGTTAATTTTCATGTTTTGATCATTCCTATGGGGTTTCACCCTAGGAATTATGATTGTGAGGGGGGGGGTCCATTTTGCCCCAGCTTCATGAAAAATATGTGAAAATACAATAACTGTAGGGTAATATTTTTTCCAATGAATTTGCAAATATCCCTAGTAGCAAGCCCGCACGGGGCCAATTTGGTTTTAGCTCGGATTGGCTGTTTGAAGTCGGGCAAAACTGAGCTGGGTTTCATGTTGGGCAGATGGCTGGGCTGAAGTGTGGCCCCGATCGGGCTGCCCATTTTGGGATCAGATCAGTTTCAAAGCGGGCTGCCCGATTTGGGCTCAGATCAGTTTCAAAGAGGGCTACCCGCTTACCCCAGATGACAGAAAACCCGCCCAAAACCCGTTCTGAGCCCAATTCGGGCAGCCCACTTGGGGCCACACCAAAACCCAGTGCCCTAAACCAACGGGCGCCTGTCGGTCAGCCCACTCCGGGCCGATGAGGGCTGAGGTTGGGTTTGGACAGGGCAACTGGTCTAATAGTTCTGATGATTGACACCAGATGTCACTACAATACAATATCTAGAGTTTTCCAACAAAGCCAGATGAAATTGACATTATATAATAATACAATAAAATGTTAAAGTGATGTAGAATAGGAAACAATAAATAGATGTTCTTACAGTTTGGAAATAAGATAGAATATATATTTGAATGATGAAAAGGAGGTTCTCTAAGCAGCTATCCAGTGTAAATACTATTTCTGTGGCATTACAAATTTAATACAAGACTCATGTGCCCCATGTAGGTATGAACTATGGCTTTGAAGGCCAATGTGCACCATTGACACTTGTCTATGCTGCATGTGGCTCAAAACTGATGATAATAGGCCTGCTTGATACTTCCATTATTGGGTAGGAAGAGTATGATTATGCCTTGGGTTGATTAGCAGGACCTAGGATATCTGGTTCAACAGATACAAGAAATCATTGGAGAATGATTGAATAGATTCTAAAAACCCATAATTATCCGATCTTAGCCCGCTTTCAACCCGTCCAAAAACCGATCTAAGCCCGCTTTCAACCCGTCCAAAAACCGATCTGAACCCACTTTCAGCCCGTCCAAAAACCAATCTGAGCCCAAAGTGGGAAGCCCGTCCAAAAACTGATCTGAGCCCAAAGTGGGATTCCCGTTCAAAACCCGATCTGCGCCCAACATGGGAAGCCCGCACGGGGCCAGACTAAAGCCCAGTGCCCTAAACCGACGGGAGCCCGTCGGTTAGCCCACTGCGGGCCAGACTTGCAAACACAGTCTGGCCCCGTCCGGGGCCACAATGTGTTTGCTACTAGGGATGTTACACAATATTTTAGCTATAAAATATTATTGTTTTAGCCATAAGACATTATCATTTACCTCTTTTTTAATTCTCAAATGCTTATAAACTGATTTTTGCAAAATTAGATTAAGATCTCTACTTTCAGTTTTTTCCGGAATACCATAGGTAGCATCAATTTTTTTTTTTTTAAACATGTTATTTCTATTTATTATATGAGCCAATTTGACAAAAATATGGAATTGGTGGCTGAGAACTAAGTTAGGGGTCGGGTCCGTTTTGCCCCGGGGGTCCGTTTTGCCCCAATCTCCCCTATCATATTCCATGTGCCCCCTTCTCATTCTGAGATTTTCATTGAAAAGGAAAAATTCCCAAATTATGGAATCTCCTACTAATCAACAGGCAAAAACCACTGGATGGAAATCATTATTTTGATATCATTTGTAAAAGAATCCTCTCTTGCATCTAGGAAACTTTTAATTCAGGAAAGAAGTCAGCAATTTCTTGTCTGGAAGTTATGGTACAAAAAACACAATAACAAAAATTATAAAAATCCGAAAAAATATCTGAAGCTAATCTAAATCAATATTATACTGCACCAGCAGTGTCTGTGCATCTACCCATAGAGATATATGAATAGAGTGGCATCGGCGCAATATGTTAGTACATGTATTATCTGTGTCTCGGGTGCGCGTAGGTCGCGATAGTGGTGAAAGGGGACAGTCTGCTTATCTTACACATGGAATAATGGACAATAGAACAATATTTCTGGGACTAACCACTCGACTTTCACAATTTGAACATCAATGGATAGCTTTTTGGATGGGAGGACATATTAGGTGGATTTTTGGTTATGGTTGGACACGTCTAACAACGTGGGCTAGACAATGTGGTCCAATCCCACAGTATACTCCCAGATAAGCAAACTCATCATTCTTTGGCAAATAGCTCTGAAATGACCGCTTACTCTACAGACTATTGGAATAGAACATCAAAAAGTCCTTGCTTTATATATCATGGAACCATTGAGTTTTGTTCAAGTTCAGATTTAGAAAATAATCTAGGCATGGTGCACTGGTGCAATGTGTGGTAGTCCGACCGCGCAGGATACCCAGAGATAAGCAAATCCATCAATTCTTGACAATAACCGTACTTCCCCGTTTAGTCCGGGCTTATATTGATTTCAAGTGGTATATGGATCCGGCTTATAAACAGGGCTGGCTTATGAGATTTTGCAAGGGCAATTTTTCTGACATCCTGTCATGTTTTCTGATTAAATCTGTAATTTTACAGTGTTATCTGATGATTTTTGATTCCTTGCAGCTAGCTCATATTCGGGGCCCGGCTTATATTGGACCTAGTACCACTTTTGACCCGGCTTATAAACGGGGCAGGCTTATATTCTGGGCCCGGCTTATAGTAATAATAGCTTTTATTGACAACAAAAGGGAGGTCAGTACTTATTAATAGGGGAGCCAGCATGTGAGATTTCAAATAGGTTTGAGTGGGCTGCTATATTTGGTCTGATGGGCTACCCCCCCTATTTTTGGGCTAGGGAATTCGAATCTGGTGTGTGTAGAGTCATACAGGTGTCGGAACAAGGTCAAATATGAGGTCAAAGGTCAAGGTCACCCCAAAAATAGGTCAAATCAGAAAATGTACTTATAGGGGCAGTGCTCAGTTAATATAAATAGCAAGTGTTTGGTATTTGGTATCATAATAGATCTATGTGAGCTGAACATCCACAAAAAAGTTATTTGACCTTGGCCAAGGTCAAGGTCATATTTCCCAAGGTCAAATATGGAAAAATTAACAAAAAAGTCATATATACTGTCTTTCAATAATTGGTACTCATAGAAAAAAGATCCCAGATATGACTTTTCATGTTTACATGATGCTGACATAGCTTAGGAACAATATTGATTTGGAATTTTAAAGAAATATGTAATATTGTCATGGCAACAGCCACAAAGGTCGAGGTCAGCCAAAAAAAGGAGTCAGATCAGAAAATGTACTTATAGGGGCAGTGCTCAGGTAATATAAATGGCAAGAGTTTGGTATTTGGTATCATGATAGTACTATAGGAGCTGAACATCCACAAAAGAGTTATTTGACCTTGGCCAAGGTCAAGGTCATATTTCCCAAGGTCAAATATGAGAAAACTGACAAAAAAGTCATATATACTGTCTTTCAATAGTTGGTACTCATAGGAAAGGCTTCCCAGATATGACATTTCATGTTTACATGAAGCTGACATAGCTCAGGGACAATATTGATTTGGAATTTTAAAGAAATATGTAATATTGTCATGGCAACAGCCACAAAGGTCAAGGTCAGCCAAAAAAATTGTCAGATCAGAAAATGTATTAATAGGGGCAGTGCTCAGATAATATAAATAGCAAGAGTTTGGTATTTGGTGTCATGATAGTTCTATAGGAGATGAACATCCACAAAAGAGTTATTTGACCTTGGCCAAGGTCAAGGTCATATTTCCCATGGTCAAAAATGAGAAAATTGACAAAAAAGGCATATATAAGTTTTGTATTTGGTATCATGATAGATTTATATAGGCTGAACATTTACAAAAGATATTATTTGAGCTTGGCCAAGGTCAAGGTCACATTTCCCAAGGTCAAACATGGAAAAAATTGACAAAAGAGTAATATATTAACTATCTTTCGAGACTTACTCATAGAAAAAGCATCCCAGTTAAAACTTTATATGTTCACATGATGCTGACCTAGCTAAGGGACAATATTGATTTGGAGTTTTCAATAAATATGCAATATTGCCATGAAAACAACCTGTCATTCATCAAGGTCAAATATATAATATTCACACCAGATAAAATCAGAAAATGTCCTAATGGGGGGGGGGGGGGGCAGTGCTCAGCTAATATAAATAGCAAGAGTTTGGTATTTGGTATCATGATAGATCTGTAAGCAGAACATTTGTGAAAAATATTATTTGACCTTGGCCATGGTCCCAAAGTCAAACATGAAAAAATTGACAAAAGAGTAGTATATACTATCTTTTAAGACTTGGTACTCATAGAAATAGCATCCCAGTTATGTCCTAATGGGGGGCAGTGCTCCGTTAAAATAAATACCGTAAATTCCCGCTTACTACCCGCATCTCGCGTATAACCCGCACCCCGACTTAAGGAGAATCCTATTACAGGTCTGAGTGCTCCTAAGTAAAAACCCTCGTATTACCCGCACCTAAACTTTGGGAAAATTTCTAAATATTACCCCTACCCCAGGCCCCTCTGTGAGTAGCTATATGCTTTCTATACATACCCGAGGTACATGAGGTAGGGTCCCGGGGGGGGGGCCCTTGGTATATTTTGTATACACATGTGTGCGGCTGGCAAGGGTACTTTTTCAGCAAAATCTCCCTAGCAAGGGTCCTGTTTTGAAGGAAAAGTGTCCCTAGCAAGGGTCTACTTTCAACAAAGTCACCCTAGCAAGGGTCACTTTTTCTGAAAAAATGACAAGTTTTTCCCCAAAATGTACCACTTTTTCCCATTTTCTCCCGGACATGAGTAAAATTTTCTGTAAAATGACCGAATAAGTGTATATTCTGTGTTTTCTCTCGTCAAAACAAGGATTTTTGGCCCCAAAGTGCCCTAGCAAGGGTATGTTTTGGACACAAAAGCTCCCTAGCAAGGGTAAGGGTTGTCATAGGTCAAGCCGCACACCTGCATCAGAAAAAATCAAGTACCCCCCCCCTAGGGTAGGGTGGACAAGGTGTGACTGCCACAAAGCTAACTGGCTTGAGCAGGGGTCGGGGGGTGGGGAGAAGCTGTGACTGCTAAAGGTTCTACATGTACCTGGGGCTCAGCCCCCAACCCCCGCAACCAACCCCTACCCAAGGCAGTTTGCCCTGTGGCGGTCACACCTTGCCCACCCCCCCCCCCCCACTCCCCCCCGCCCAACATACAGCTACCTTAGTCCACCTTAGGAAAGGGAAGTGTCATTTCAGAGCAATTTCTGAAATTTCAAAAGCAAAAACCCTCGTATTACCCGCACCTAAACTTTGGGATAATCCTATAACCCGCATTGGTGATTGGTTCACGTTCTATCCGCGGGTAGTATGCGGGAATTTGCGGTAGCAAGTGTTTAGAATGTTTACGAAATATGTAATATATTGCCATGGCACAGCCTATCATTCATCAAGGTTAAACAGAATATTGACACCAGATCAAATCAGAAAATTACCTAATATGGGGCAATCTTTGGTTAGTATTGTCTGGTATTTCTTTTGTCAGGATGGGTCTTTTTGAAGTCAATGTCCCCAAGAATTGTGAGATGACCTTGGCCAAGGTCAAGTTCATATTTCTCAAGTTTAAAGAGAGAAAGAAATTGTTTTCTGATGGAATCCCCTACATATTGCTCCGTGGGCCTATTGCTCATCTTATTCCCCTGCCTATCCTCTGTTGCAATTTGTGGCACTAGGCTGCTCAAAAATATCCACCTGCCCTTATGCTTCAACATATATATCTGCCTCAAGGTATCAACTTGCCCTCATGTTTCAAATACTATGAAATTATATTCACCTAATGTACTAAAGTGCCCTCAAATTCCCACCTGCCGTTATGCCTCAAAAACTATATAGTGTACCAATATACTGAACAGACCTTAAATATCTTGCCCTTATGCCTCAAACGCTACATACTGTGCTAGATTTCCCTTATACCTTAAACACTATATTTAGTCTGCTAACATACTAAGCTGCACGAAGATATCCATCTGCCTCATGCCTTAAATGCTATAATAGTGATTGGGTACACCAAACTGCCTTGAAACATACACTTGCCCTTATGCTAGAGGGGGGTGATAAATCTACTGTTCTTCGGGGACAGGCTCAAACTATCCATTTGGGCCCAAAAACACGGGAAATCGGACCCCTGTGACCCCCCCCCCCCGTACATGGGGTCCGAAGATCGGCCAAATAGTGAGAAAACAGCCAAAATTCAGGCTTTCAGATTCCTTCTAAAATCAAATCTTGTCTTCATGAAAATGGTCAGAAACCTTCATTTGGGACCCAAAGAGACCATTTAAAGTCATATTGTTGTGATTATAGAGGTGTTGACACCTTTGGGGAGGTGGTTTGTCCTCGGTAAAATACCGATAAAGTAGCTATTTTGAAGGCATTTGCTCCCTTACAATCACATCTCTATGCTGCCATAAAAGATCCTCAGGACACCTAATCAGGCAGATTAAACCCTTCTGGAGGGTCCCCTCTTTCTATTAACCCCCCTCTATGACCCCCCCCCCCCCTCCCCCCACAACATGCACCAATAGCCATCAGATAACTCTCCCCTCCCCTTCGCCTCTACATTACCCTATACTGAAATAATCTATTAACATAAGACCTGTCTGATAGTTTGAACCTTTCTTGAGGGCTCCCTGTTCCTGTTAACCAACCCCTATGACCCCCCCTCCAACCCATACCCCCACTCACCCCCAACTACTAGCCATGAAATAACCCCCCCTTGCCTCCATATTACACAGTACAACCATCATCCCAACCCTCCCTCCATGTGACTAGTACAGTGCACAGCATTGCCTCTCATGGTATGTATCATGCCTGGGAGTGGCACAGTGCATTGGCGGATCCAGGGGGGTGGCCCGACAGGCCTTGCCCCCCCCCAAAAAAAAAGAAGGAAAAAGAGGGGGAAAATAGGAAGAAGAGAAAAGAAAAGAGAAGAAAAGAGCGGAAAGGGAGAGAGATGGAGACAATATTATATAACATGACCTGAAGGGGGGGAGGGGGCTGAGTCTTAAAATATTGCACCCTAAAATGCATGAGAATGCATCATTTCACATCCAGACCATCAAAATTGTCTAGGGGGCATGCCCCCAAAGCCCCCTAATATGCGGGAAAGCGACAGTCACTCCAGATTGGCCAGGTTTCGGCCCCCCCCATAGACAGTCCTGGATCCACCACTGCAGTGGTGTGGTTAAAAGAGGGGTCCAAAGCCCCCCCCCCCCCCCCCCCAAAAAAAAAGATCACCCTGGTAGGTGTATCTACTACAGCTGGTAGAGGGATACTGTACTTCAAATAAAATCTGGGTTCAATATTTGGTCTAATATCAAGATATGTATTCATCTGTCCTCAAAGTTTGAAATGAGTTCTACCAACTTACCCTTTACCCCATATGGGGGATGGCATAGGTCTACCAAGCACCAGGCCTATGTTATATTTTCATATATCTGAATATTATAGCAGCACCCTCAGATGTTGCATGTATGCCCGTCTTTGACAGAATCTGATCTTTAGCATTGCAAATGAGGTATCAGGGTTACCTACCCCTCCCCATGATATATAATTGCAGGGCTTATTATTGACTTCAATCATATTTAGAGTTCAGAGTATCAATTTAACAACTCAGAGAATTGAATTAAATAATTGTGTCTTGTCTTACGTCTAGGAAACTAACCATGCAAGGGGTAGACGGAGAGATATGGACACCAGTCCTTATTTTGAGTCATTTTTAAGCTCCTCCCCCCCCCTACCACTCTACCATTCATCATTCTATGCATTTAATCACTTAGTTAAGGAGGAGAGTCAGGGTTTTTATTTATGGTTGTGTCAGGTTATTAGTGATGTTAATATTAGATCTCTACTATAACTATTATAGAATTACTATGTATAATAAGTGTAACAACATTAGGCAGTCATCTTGACTATGAATACACATGGGGTGAGGTACTGGGCATAGAATGGAGGGGGGGGGGGTTGTGACCATTGACCGTGTAGGATAATTCAAAATTATGTACTTTTTTCAAAGCTAACTCGATTTTTCTTTCCAATTTAACTTAAAGAATATTATGACTCCTTTATTTGCCATATTCCTTCTCTCTATCATAATGATTCTCGAAAATCCATTGTATTCTAAAGAAAAACTAAATAATGATGGAAATACTCTCGCACATAGGATCTAGCAACAAGAGATAGGGAATATCCGCCATGCTTTTCGGCAATAAAATGACACTAGAATAAGATAATTAGAAAGTAATAAGGATGAGCTTCAACGAAATTCGAGAGTAAATATCCAGGTAATGTCCCCTGCACAGTATGACTTTAAAAAACAATTAAATCATTGAGAATTCCGAGTCTCAACTTCCTAATCGGCGCTCCCCTGTTGATAGGGGCGGGGTCAAAGGTCAGGTCAGGTCACTAAGCAACATCACGTCACTAAGCAACATCACGTCACTAAGCAGTTCTGGTGCATCTCATAAGATGGCGCCACTGCCATCGTTTCCCGCTCACATTAGATGGACTGTAAGTGATGGAAATGGGGGGGGGGGAGTAGGGGGGGTCCCGGGAGGATAGGCCTGTGACTTTGTATGAATTTATGTGTTATAGTACTTTATTTTCTTCATAATCCAGTCCCCGAAGGCGCTGGTTATAGTATAAATCATGCTTTAATAGTGAAAAATGGGTGGAAAAAGGATATTTTCACACTATATGAGAGAAAATTTATTTAAAGTTTGTCATATTTGTATGTAGGCCCTATTACGTGCTCCTTTGTAACAATTGGATAGTCTTTGACTGGGTGACGTCTTTGACCGGGTGACGTCTTTGACCAGGTGACGTCTTTGACCAGGTGACGTCTTTGACCGGGTGCTTTGAGTATTAACCCAGTGCTGCCCCATATTTTCTGATTTGATCTGGTGTCAATATAATATTTGACCTTGATAAATGATAGGCTGTTGCCATGGCAATATTGCATATTTCTTCAGAGATGTAAGTGGTCAGGGGTTTCCCTGAAAATTCAAAGATCATTCCGCTGTTAGAATATACTCTGAAAATAGCGGTCTAAGGGTAATTGAGTACATTTTCAGGGATTTTCTCGATACCCGATTTACATCCCTGTTTCTTAAAGATTCTAAGCCAATATTGTCCCTAAGCTATGTCAGCATCATGTAAACATGAAAAGTCATATCTGGGATGAGTACCAATTATTTAAAGATACATGTAGTATATATGACTTTTTTGTCAATTTTCCAAAATTTGACCTTGGGAAATATGACCTTGACCTTGGCCAAGGTCAAATACCCCTTTTGTGGATGTTCAGTTCATAAAGTACTATCATGATACTAAATACCAAACTCTTGCTATTTATATTACCTGAGCACTGCCCCTATAAGTACATTTTCTGATCTGACAGATTTTCTGGCTGACCTTGACCTTTCTGGCTGTTGCCATGGAAATATTTCATATTTCTTAAAAATTCCAAATCAATATTGTCCCTAAGCTATGTCAGCATCATGTAAACATGTAAAGTCATATCTGGGATGCTTTTTCTATGAGTACCAACTATTGAAAGACAGTATATATGACTTTTTTGTCAATTTTCTCATATTTGACCTTGAGAAATATGACCTTGACCTTGACCAAGGTCAAATACCTATTTTGTGGATGTTCAGCTTCTATAGTACTATCATGATACCAAATACCAAACTCTTGCCATTCATATTACCTGAGCACTGCCCCTATAAGTACATTTTCTGATCTGACAATTTTTTTGGCTGACCTTGACCTTTGTGGCTGTTGCCATGACAATATTACATATTTCTTTAAAATTCCAAATCAACATTGATCCTAAGCTATGTCAGCATCAGGTAAACATGAAAAGTCATATCTGGGATGCTTTTTCTATGAGTACCAACTATTGAAAGACAGTATATATGACTTTTTTGTCAATTTTCTCACATTTGACCTTGGGAAATATGACCTTGACCTTGGCCAAGGTCGAACAACTTTTTTGTGGAGGTTCAGCTCACATAGATCTATGATGATACCAAATACCAAACTCTTGCCATCTATATTAACTGAGCACTGCCCCTATAAGTACATTTTCTGATTTGACCTATTTTTGGGGTGACCTTGACCTTTGACCTCAAATTTGACCTTGTTCCGACACCTATATCATTCTACACACAGCAGATTCGAACTCAGCATACCCAAATTAGGAGGGGCCTACCCTCAAAGTAACTATAGCATTCCACTCAAACCTAAATTTAAATATTGACATTCTGCCCACCTGGCTCCCCAAGTATATGGTACTTACTGACCTTATAAACGGGGAAATACGGTAACTGTGAAAAGACCACTAACCTTACAAACTATTGGAATACACCATTAGAAAGCCCTTGCTTTATGTATTATGGAACCATCGAGTTCCGATTAAGAAAAATATCTGGGCATGCGCTACTGATACCATGGAGACACCCAGAGATAAGCAAACGCAGCTAACAAAAAAACCGTTATTTTGCGTCAAAATAACGTTTTAAACGATATATAACGTTATGCCATAGTAAGGAGCCTTAGAGAAACGTTATAAAATGGTGTATAACGTCTTTTGTTCACTGGGAACCCATCAATCTTTGGCAATTCATTCTGAAAAGACCACTAAATCTACACACTATTGGAATACACCATTATACCAATTTTACCAATATGCCTGCCCTCCTATAGTGCCGGCCCTAGTGGCCTTAACGCCGCACGCACTGCCCCCGCCTCTAGGGCAGGTAGAGGACAGGCAGGGGACAGGTAGGGGTGGCCTCAGCCCTCATACACTGCCACCCTTAGTGGCCTAAGCTCCGCTTGGACACCCCCCTCCCCCCACCCCTCATTAGCATAACAATTAATACCGAGATACTCTCCATGGAGTGGATGAGGGTTTCAATGGCCGTTTCCTATCCTTCTTTTATATCCTTGATCTACCTAATGAAGTAAATCATGACATATCAAATGTCCATTTACCTGCGCACCATTGCAGACAGCAGGTCAGGCCGAGGAGGAGGAGAGCGGTCCTCATGGTGATTGACATCTCTCTCACACACACACACAGGAGTGGACTAAAGCAGCACTGAGGGGTACACACCTCTTGAATCGTTATACTTTGTACAGGTGTCCAGGACCCTTGTGGGTATGCATTCCCCACACCTCATCCGACCTAATCGGGTATTCAAATTTGCCTCCGGTAAAAAGCAGCACCCCTGGCTAACAAAAAGACTATTCTGTTGGCCACACCAATCAGATACTTGGCACAAGGACTACCCCTTAGCAACAAACATATTTATCATATCGTTTATCATTGTGGGAAATAGCAAATAACCCATGCAAAGTGTGAAACACCAATTAAAGATAGTATCCTACCTCAGGCAGTCCAGTGGGTTGTTTCACAAGGGGGACATACAATTAATTGTAGAATAAGTGTTTCTATAGGAGGTGTTAATTGTATATACCGTAAAACCTCGCGTAGAAGCCGCGGCTAGTACGCGAGTCAGAGCCAGCTTTCTTTTGATACCAAACATGCCTATATGGGGTGTGGCTTATACGAGAGTTTTTATAAGTATAGTACAGTACTAAATTAAAGATTTTCAGATAGCCTATGAGGCTTATAGGATTTCCCAAAGTTAGGGGTGCGGCTAATATGCGAGTTAGGCTTATACGCGAGGTTTCACGGTAGCCACTAAGACCGACTTTTGGTTGTATCAATTGTATACTGCTTATAAAAAGTGTTTCACAAAGGTCTACAACCAAGATGTTAAGTCAGGGTCTTTGGCCTACAATCTAGATACAACTAATGTATAAGTGTTTCACAATGCATATTCGCGTACAGCTCATACCATGCCCGCTAATATTTTCCTTACATTTTTTTCATGTTTTTTTTAATGCAATATATGTGTCATACTATCCGTGCAAATATATGTTTATTCAGGATGAAAATAAACTGGTTATACACATTTAAACAACACTTATGTTGATCCTATGTGATCATCATACAAGGAGAGCATATTTAAGATTAATGCTACATAGTTATTAAGGTTGACTTACTTTAACCAAATGTTAGTCTTAAGTTGGTGTTTCACAACCGCATTATTATCTTAAATTGTATCTAAGTATATGACCATTGATACAATTGAAACTTGTGAAACACCAAGATAAGATTAACATTGGGTGATATTAAGTTGGTCTTAAAAAACATGTAAAATGAATTGTATCTATTTTCCCCTTGTGAAACACCCCACAGACAACATTACTATGATGTTTTTACATGTTCCTCCATTAAATGTGTTCCAATTACTTGACATACCTGATATATGGTCAGGGGCATTTAAGTCCGGTAGACAGTAACTCATTCTGGGCGAATTCAGTTATTTCCCATATATTTAAAGGGTATTCAATGGCTTAAGTGCTTAACAAATACCTATGCAACACCCTTGGCAATATGTACACTATGAAAATAGAAATTATACTAACTCGATCAAAAAGTGCACTTGTAAAGGGAGGGAAAACTCATGCATACAGCTGGTGAATATCAACATGTTTGTAGGGTACTTTTGTAGTTGTGGTAGAAGACACAGCAACTCCTCGTTCCTACACATAGATTATCTTGACCCGATCTTGACCTCACCTGGTGAACAGTATGTTATACTGTACTAGATGAATTGCATCAGAAACATATATGTGATGCATGCCAAAACCATTCTATGGAATTCTGAACAAAGGTACAAAGTGGCTTATGCTATTCATTGTAATGACGTTTGTAATTGCAAATACATTTGCATCAATGGATTCCGTAATGAGTACCTGTGAATCGTATTCTGGGAGGAGCTGTCCCACATAGGCCGACAACAGAGAAGGTCACGCCCACAACACAATGCAAAAAGAACATTTTCTATGAAGAATTAGCACATATGTCACTTTCTGGTTGCCATGGAAACCATTCCGGTACTCATAATGTCAGTTGATTGTCGTAATTTCTAAAAAAATCCCGTCGGTTACTCAAAACTGAAAACAGACGGTAAAAAATCCTTCTAGAACCAACTTTTGGCTAAAATCCCATTTCATATGCTTATTTATCAACAAAACAGATTTTTTTTTCATAATAATCACTATTTATCATGCCCCAGGAAGCAATGCATTACAGCTTATTTGCGATTTTCAGTTACTGTTGTAGGGGCTAGGGTTATACAAGGTGTTATATGACGGGTTCTGTTGGATGCTGTGTTGCGAGCTCGGTCCGGACCCTTCAGTCCGACGGCAGGTGGCGACACCTGCTTCGGGCTTGGGGTATGGACAGAGGTCGCTATAGGCTTCCGGTCTGCGTGTGCGCGCGCAGGCTGGCTGCCTATATATACCCAGCATCCGATGGGACTCGTCGGTTACTCTCAGCCACGCTGGTAAAGAGACCCCCATGATCACTGCGGCTGATTAGCCTACTGACCCGCTCCGAACTCTATAGGGAGTTCGCACGTTTAGATATTGCCTGTCTAGGTTCTTGAATAAACCTATTGATTCGCAACCTGTAACACTTGATCCGAACTGTGTTGACTTTGTTCTTTACTGGATACTCTATCAATATCATAAAGACGCAAAGTATCGTTTATTACACTGGTGCCGTGACCAGTTCTGAGTGAAACGCAGGTTAGCCTGTGCAATAGCACAGACCTCGTGCTCTGGCCGGAGCAGCGAGGTCTCCCGATGAGGCATTAGCCTTGTCCTCGGAGGGGTTATGTGCCGCAGATGAGGCAGATACCCCCACAGGGAGTGCGGATGTTCCACCCGGAGCAAGCGTGCTAATGGGATCTAAAGATCCCGAAGTAATGAGTCGTTCATTAGAAGAGATGAGTCAGTCGATGTTCAACGTCGGCGGGTCACGGGCAGCCGCTCCGACCCCTCGGAGATTTGACATTTCGGAGGAGCGTCGCTTCGACGATATGAGAGAAGCCAGGGTGCAGGAACGTCTGCAGATGGCCCAAATGGAGTTGTTGACCATTCAAAAACAGTCCAATGAATGGAAAGCAGTTTGATTGCGTTGATCCGATGGTCGCTTTTAAGAAGCGAGTGCAAGGCAAGCACGAGGCCCCGAGGGTTTTCGGACTTGCATTGATGCGACTCCTGAAGAAGGTACATCCTGCTTCAGGGATCCATGATGCCTTATTCTCTAAGGAATTGTTCTCTCAGTTCGTCGCTGGATTGAGAGACCCAGATATACAACAGACGGTGTATGATACGTGGAGGGCGGATACGTCGTTGGATGACCTTTTTAAGGCCATCGAGATACACGCCCTCAAAAAGTCACTGCTGGGGGACCGGATGCCAACCTGGGCCTCTGCCATCATAGAATGTTCCCCGGAACAGTCTGATGGTGAAGGCAGTGAGGAGGAGGCAACTGCTTCTGCGGCTCAGTTCAAGAGGAATGGAAATTCCTCTAAACCACCGTGGAAGAATAGGAAGCCGGAAGGGGGTGGAAACCCTCCTCCGAAGAAAGAGTCATCGGATCAGAAGGCTCCGATGATGGACGCAGCGTTCTTTACAGCGCTGTTTGAGAAGATGACGACTTCCGTCCAGGGGGCTACACAGCCCAACAGAAGGAAGATCAACCGGAGGACCGCCAAGTGCTATAGGTGCTTGGAGATCGGTCACTTTGCTGCGGAGTGTACGGCTCCGAGTCCGAAAGTTCCCGGAAAGGAGGGAAACTAGAGGGGGTGGTCCGAGCTGGCGAGCGGACGGCCCCTGGAGATGAAGTACGCCAACATACCAGAGAGGTAGAGCCTAGTGGAATTCCGAAGGCAGGAAGGGAATCAGGGGTGGCTTCGAGCTTGAGGGGTTCGGATGCCGGCCTGGTTAACATTCCAGTCCAACAGTTGCCGGCAATGAGGCAGGGAGGCCCATTACGGATAGGAACGAGGAAGTTGCGGCTGTCACAGACACCGTGTGGGTAGGGAGTACCCAGCTTTCCCCAGATCATCCATGTTTCGACCATTTGAAGAAACATGGCCTTGATTTGGCTGCTCCGAAGGATTTTAAATGCTTCACTGTAAACCCGTCTCCGCTGGGGGGAGGCGGTGGTATGTGTCTGTTGCTGTGGCCGGTAGGGCAGGCGAGTTTTTAGTAGATACGGGAGCGAGCCACTCCTTTATCTCCTCAAACTTCTATGCTCTTATGCCGGACAGTCGTGATAACTTCAAAACGAGGGTAAACGCCTGTTCGGCCGATGGGTCGAGTATGCAGACGTATGGGCGCGCGTTCGTACCGCTCCGGATTGGGGGGAAGGAGTATGTGGCTTCTCCCACCATCGCGGATATTGCTGACGACGGTATACTGGGGTTGGACTTTTCGGCGTTGTATGACGCGGTCCTGAACCCTGGTACAGGGGTACTCCAGATAGAGCACCCGTACCGTGCGGTGGAGCAATGTGTGCTCCGACAAGTATCAACAGTGGCAACGGTGGTCCAAACTGTAAAGATTCCTCCCGGACAGACATGTGACGTGCTGGTCCGAAGCAAGGGGCTTAGGAGAGAGGAAGAGGCAGTTGTGGAGCAGGATGTGGCCATGTTGGGAAGCATCGGTTTGACAGGCATGGACACCCTGGTGGGTGATGGTGCTTGGACCGTGGTGCCGGTTTCTAACCCCGGGTTAGAACCGAAGTATCTGAAAAAGGATACGGTGCTGGGGAAGGTGTTCACCAGTGAGGCAGTAATGCCTGCTGGTCATGTGAGCATGAAGGGTGACCCTTCTCCGACCATTTTGAGTGATGGACTCGAGAAAATCATCTCCGAAACGGATCTGACGGATCGGAGGGATCTCGATTCCTTTAGAAGGCTGGTAGTGAAGTATCAGGATGCATAGCAAGTGGAGGGGGAGCCTTTGGGCCGAACTGACAAGGTGCTGCATTCTATCAATACGGGAGATGCACAGCCGTTCAAAATGCCTTACCGACGCTTGCCGTTGGGTAAGAAAAGAGTTGTTGAAGAACAAGTGAAAACCATGCTGGAACAGAAGGTGATCGTGCCTAGCACTAGCCCCTGGTCCAGCCCGGTTCAGATGGTTACTAAGAAGGATGGGTCTATCCGATTTTGTATCGATTATAGACGCCTAAATGGAGTAACCAAGAAGAATGCGTATCCTCTACCCCGAATTGATGAGACTCTGGACTCGCTGGGTGGGAACCAATGGTTCTGCACCCTCGATTTGCAGTCCGGATATTGGCAAATCGGAATGAAGGAAGAGGATAAGGAGAAGACGGCTTTCACAAGTCACATTGGACTGTATCAGTTTGAGCTGATGCCTTTCGGGTTATGCAACGCCCCTGCCACTTTTGAGGCTATGATGGAAACTCTGTTGAGTGATCTGTTGTGGCGCAAGTGCTTGGTATACCTGGATGACATCATTGTTTTTGGCAAGACGTTTGAAGAGTGTGCATTGAACCTCGGGGAGGTATTGGAGCGAATTCGGTCCAATGGTTTGACTTTAAAGCCAAAGAAATGTGAACTTTTTCGGAAGTCCATGGTCTATTTGGGCCGGATTATCTCCACCGAGGGTGTGCAGGCTGATCCGGCTAAACTGGAGACTGTGGAGACTTGGGAAGTTCCAAAAGGACCAAAGGATATCAGATCCTTTTTAGGGTTCTGTTCCTATTACAGGGACTTCATCCCCGGATTCTCTAGGGTGTCTCAACCCTTGCAAAAGTTGAGCCATTGGACTCCGGGGAGGAAGAAAGAACCCTTCCCATGGGGGATGGAGCAGAATGACGCCTTCAAAGAGATTAAGGCATTGTTCCGAACCACCCCAGTGCTGAAATACCCTACGGAGAAGGGGCATTTCATCCTTGACACTGATGCGAGCAATGAGAGCATCGGGGCCGCATTGTCCCAGATCCAGGACGGAGTAGAGGTCCCGCTGGCGTTCGCTTGTAACAGTATGAACAAGGCACAGAGAAATTATTGTACTACCAAGCGAGAGCTGCTCGCAGTAGTGGTGTACACAAAGAAGTTTCGGCACTTCTTGTATGGAGGGAATTTCACACTCCGGACTGATCATTCTGCCTTGAGGTGGCTCCTTAATTTTAAGGACGCGGAGGGGATGATTGGTCGGTGGTTGAATCACCTCAGTGAGTTCGGACTGGAGAACTCTCATATCCAGCACTGAGCGGGCACGAAGCATATCAATGCTGACTGCCTAAGTAGAAGTCCGGTTCGCCGTTGTGTGCGTCCGGAGTGTGGGGACTGTGGTGCTCACAATGCTGTGGTAGCGAGTGTGCGTTTGCCTTATGACGGGTTGTTGCAAAACCTGTTGGATTGGTCCACCGACACTATAAGGACGTACCAGATAGCCGATCCTACCATAGCACGACTGAGGGAGCTTGTCCCTACCGGGGTCTGTCCAGTGAGACCTGAAATATCACTGGAAAACCGTGAAATGCGACGTTTCCTGGCTCAGTTCCATGAACTGGAGGTTCGGGATTCGTTGTTGTGCAGGTGGAAGTCTTGTCCAGGGAAGCGGAGGGTGTTACAAATGGTGATCCCGGCTGCTATGAGGAAAGACATCCTGTACTATTGCCACGGCCATTCCACTAGTGGGCATTTCGGCAAGAAACGCTCTTTGGAACGGCTGAGTAGAAGATATTACTGGCCGGGAATGTCCGGTGACCTTTTAAGGTGGATCGAGACGTGTCCGGCCTGTTGTCTAGGCAAACCTGGTCCTGGACTGGGAAAATTGCCATTGCAACAAGAGCTGTTCGGAGTAAGGTTTGCTTGAATAGCTGTAGACATTTTTAGTGGGGTAAAACCCACTCCTAAGGGAAATACGTGTATGATGGTGGTCTCGGACTACTATACAAAATACACCGAGTGTACCCACTCGAGGATCATACTGCTGCTACTTGTGCGGAAGCACTGGTGAAGGGGTGGATCCTCCATCTGGGGGCTCCCTTGATGTTACATAGCGATCAAGGGAGAGAATTTGAGTCAAAATTATGGGCTGCTATGTGCCATCAGCTGGCTATATGCAAGACTCGGACCAATCCGTACTGGCCCCAGTCAGACGGACAGGTGGAGCGGTTCAATCGGACCTTGATCCAGTTCTTGAAGCCATTAGTGAACTCCCATATGGATGATTGGGATGACCAGTGCGAATTTGTGGTACATGCGTATAATAATACGGTCCACACTTCGACAAATTGCACTCCGAACCTATTGGTGTTCGGGGAGGATTTGATCATGCCCGCGGATTTAGTGTTCGGGGTGGTAGGGATCAGTCCAGAAGCACCTTGTACGGTGCTATTCGTGGAATCTCTTCGAGAGAGGTTCAAATTTGCCTACGAAACAGTGAGAGCTCATTTGCTCAAAGCTGCGAATTGGCAGAAGGTGGGTTATGACACCGGTTTGAAATTGCGGCGGTTCGTGGTGGAGGATCGAGTGATCCGACTGCATGAACCGCTCTGTAACGTCAAACTGGCAAATAACTGGGATGGGCCACATACCGTGGTTAAATGTATCAGTCAAACGACTGTATTGATCCAGTCTGCAGCGGGACGCATCCGGACGAGTCATGTGGCTCGGTTGCGTGCTTGGGCTGGGAGGGAGCTCACCCCGGAAACGGAGGTTGAGAAGGAGAGTTCGGAAGCTAAATTTGTACCTTTAGAAGGGGTGTCGGCGGACCCCCCTAAGAGGGTGGTACGAAGGAAGCTCCGAAAGACCGTGAAAAAGAAAGTCTCGGCAGGCGAAGGAAGAAGGGCACGGAAAACTAAAATCAAGGCTGGAATTTTAGTTAAGAACGAGTGTCCTTCGGCCAGGTTATTAGATGCGAGCGGTAATCCCGTGCGGCGAAGCCCTAGGCTGGTGGCTAGAGGGGCGGTAACCTAGCTTGTTACACAACGAGTGTGGTGTCCTGTGTTGTTCTATATGTTATGTGTGTGCTATCAACAGGGGCGCTCAGAGTCGATAGAAAAGAATGTAAGAGTGTTCCCCGAGGGTGGTGGACGGATAATCCGGTGGGGTAATCTTCGATTTCCCATATATATCCACTAATACTCCCGATGAGCTCTTTATTCGAAGTATATTCTGACTTTTGGGGAGCCGCCCGAGTGGCAGTAAGATCCCTGCAGCCCGAGATGCGGGCGGGAGAGGTCGTGCCTGATTAACCGGTAATTGGGTCACACCGGATAACAGGATCGCGTCCAATCACGCGAGACGCCGCGCATGCGCTTTGTTTTAAAAACAAAAGCGAGGGAATCGCCATATTGATTTTGGGCTTCCCAAAGTCAGTAGCGGCGACGGTCGGCAGCGGCGAATTCGGGATTTAGGGCGTCTAGAAGAGGAGAAAAGTCTGTGAAAGAGTTGTAAGCAGTGAGTACTCTTTCATGCGTGTTCTGAGACAAAAGAGAGCGGCGGAGAACTTACGGTTTCCCCGTCAAACTCTTCGTCGTAAGACACCCCCGTACGAAGTGAGGATGGCAGAGCAGCAGCTCCGTCAGTCCGAACTTTCCGGTGACTCCGAGACGGCTTCGGCCGTTAAGGGTCTAGTGGACGCTCAGAACCCCAGTGGTGATGAGCTCAGTGAGAGTCTGGCGGAGATGTCGGTGGATCCGGCCGTCTCCCCGATTAGGAAGGCACTATGGCCGACGGGCAGTGAGGACTCCCAACTGCTGCAAGGTATCGCCCACTCCGGAGTGGAGCAGGAACCTTCCGAGAACACTCGCGGATGTGCAGTTTGAGCATCTCCCCCACCCTCCAACGGGCAGTAAGCAGGAAACTGTCTATGGAGAGTGGTAGTGAATCCGACACTGCACGTCCGAGGACGCGTGGTGGAAAGAGTGCTACACGGGATCGGTCGAAGTCGTCCGATTCTAGAGTCAGTACTAAGGCTCTCAAACACGCGAGTGCTAGGAAGAAGCCTCCGGTTAAGGTCGAGCTTAAGAAGCCCGACCCCAAGAAGGGTAGTACTCCGAGTACTAAAAAGTCGGACCCAAAGGCTGCCACTGCTACGGCGCCTAAGGATCCGAAGAAGAAGAATACATCCGTGACGGACGTAACAAAGGGGGATCTGAAGCCCGCCGCTAAGGATCTACCTAAGAAGGGCCAGACGTCTACCAGCAGTAATGCTGCCAAGGCGCCGGGCCCCAAGAAGTCTACTATTCCGATCCCCACCAAGGTGAAGGATAGTACCACAAAGACTCCGGCTCCGAAGACTCCGGCTCTGAACAATCCGGCCCCGACGAATCTGTTGACTTTCTCTCAGGAGTTAGACAGCAGTGCGGCGGTGGCGGCTACAGCCGCTGCGCTAGCTGGGAGGTCTGGACAGGGGGGAGCTCGTCCTAAAACGACTGTGACCCTCCAGGAGCCTCGGACGGAGGAAGCTATTGACGTAACGTCTGGCGCACATGTCGTTCAGACGTTACAAACGGTGTTGTCCAACATAACCTTCAAGGCCCCGGCTATCCCGGAGCCCCGGAAAGAGGTACCCACTCCAGTGGACCCACCTCCCCAGACCAACGAGCCTAATCCGGAGATACCAGAAATGGATACTTCGGATGAGGCCAGCAAGCTGGACCAAGCTGCGGGTGGTGGTCCGTCGGGGTCGGGAGTACACATCCTAGCCCCACATGAACATGATGACTGGGATAAGGATGACACCGATGTCCCAGCCATTCTCCGAGGGGCCATCATTGACCAGTTGAGCCGTGAAGAGGTTAAGTCTTTCAACTTAATCCAAATGAAGACCTTCAGGGGCCTGGACAGTTTGTCCGCTAGGTTCCCTGTATGGTTCCCGGACCGCCTAACAGCAGCCATGGAGAACGTGAGCGATAGGGCCAGCAAGGCTCGTCTACTAGCGCTGTCGGAGGGTCGTCCTGAGGCTATCGAGGACTTGGACGCGGATATGGAAACATATTCGCAGTACAATGTTGTCCATAACCAACGGGAGAAGAGACGACACCTGACGCCAGCTATGAAGCTAGCTCGGGGAGTCAAACAGAAGACCAAGGAGTCTATTCTGGACGCAACTCTGGAGGATGAAATCATCCAACAGACAACGGCAGCAACTAGGAATGCTGATACTAGTCGCCAAGAGAAGGCCAACCGTCAGGACTTATACCTGAGGGAGACCATCAAGCTCACATCTCTGGAGGCGGGGCAATCCGCGGAAGAGGTGGAAGCCGTTTTGAAGGGGTTGGATGAAGATACCATCCCTCAGGACGAACTCGAGGTATTGGTAAGGACAGCGCTCCGAGCCAACGCCGCGAGTAGGTTTAAGTATTTCAAACCTATGTGCGTCGGGGATTGTGTAAAGGACAAACGTTCTTCGCAACACTCGGATCCGGTTGGTCAGGACGGCCTCTCGGATGATGAGGAGTGGATTAAGAAGGATCCTCTCGACAAGTCGGTACAGTTGTATCACTTTGAGTTACTGGAGAAGGTCCGGACTGGTAGTACGAAGTACCATTCCTATCTCCAGAAAACTAAACTGGCCTGGGCAATAACGAGATGGACTCCAGATCGCCATTGCCCCTTCGAGACTTGTCAAAACATTGACGAGACCCTGGAGACGCCCCGAACCTGGCCTACTAAGGTAAGGTTCGCGCGGCATGTCACCCGATACCATGTGCGTCATCTCATGCGATATGACTGCCTGAGTGTTCTATACCAGAGCAGACATCATCAGACACATGGCCAAGAAGCATAACTTGTCCTTGGAGACGGCGGCGGAGCGTATACAGCTCGCCCATGAGGAGGTCTATTCTCGGTTCGGGGGAGTAGGCAAGAACGAGAACCTCGAAGTGGACATGGGTACCAATGAGAAGGGGAAAGTCCGGGTCTTTTACAAAGTCAACCCGGATGGCAACTGGCACCGCATTCCGGACGGCGAACTCTTTGAGCAGTTCGAGGAGTACCAGAGGCGGACAAGCACGAAGAAGGTACGGAAAGCTCCGAAGAGACAGAACCAGTCCTCGGAGCCTACCGACCAAAAACGGATGAGAGACCATCCGTTATGGAGAAGGCGGATCCTGGCTATAAAGGCCCGGCATTCACCTCCACCAAGACTGACTGGAAGTCGGGCCCCCAGAGCATGCCATCTCGGGCTGCTCTGGAGGATCCGAACACCAGTATGGGGGAAGTCTTTGACGAGGCCTTCCCACCTAGTGACCTGGTTCTGGGAGGGGAAACTCAAACCCTCACCCGGACAGGGAAGACAAAGGCTTCGGTGAAACCTAAACCGAAACCTGCCAAGTCACAGGATCTCCCTCCAGAGACTCCGGATGAGGATGCTTTAGTCTTGCGACTACGAGCCCCTCCTTCGTTCCCTCGCGTCGACTTCGCTTCTTACGAAGCCAGACAACAGGCGATGGATAAGTGGCAGGACGGCTTTCACCGGCTGCTCACCGACCTCAGTCAGGAGGTGGCGATGATGTCCCTTAACACGGTGCATCATCTCCATGAGAAGGAAGTCGCTCTTCAAAAGGCAGCAGCAGTGGATACTGTTCAGGAAGAGAAGGAAAGGGCTCGGACTGAACGAGTACTTGCTAAATCCGAAAGGAAGAAGCAAAAGATGGCGACTAAGAACGCCGAGGAGAAACTGGACCGTGAACGCGCCCGGTTCAGGGACTGCTTCGCGCACGAGATGCACGAATGGGATGGCACCAGGGCCCAGATCGAGTCCTGGCTTCGAGACTTGACTCTGGCGGAGGCCGAGTCAGACTCCGATGAGGAGGAGGCGCCGGCTAAACCCGACGCCACAGGTGACTCGGAGTCCGGATAGGATTAACTTATCATAGGACCCGACTAGGAGGGGGTGGTATTCATATGATACGGACCCCAACAGCAGAACACCTTCTTAGAAGGTGAAGGAGTATCCGGACAGCAGGACGAGGCAGGCTGGCTACGTGAGGATCCAGTCTGCCCGGGAACACTGACGGAAGCTGAGGAGGAGATCCGGAGAAGGAAAGCAGAACTCCGGACGGGAGCACGTTAACAACTAGGATCCGATACGTCGTTTTTTTGTGACATTTTCATATCAGGACCGAGTGCTCCTTATACATAGTCTGAAGATCGCCTGGAGGCAGGACTAAATTTTTTAAAAATAATTATTACTACCTGTACGCTCCCAAGTATGAGCGATGAACTTTCTGGTTCCGGTGAGTAGGAGCTGAACGAAGTAGGTTCCGAAAGCCGGGCAGAATGCTACAACATCTTCATGAGGATCCGGATCTTCCACAAGGAACACGTATGATGTCCTATTTGTTAAATACTATAATATGTACTTATGTCTTAACTACTAAGAAAAGTGATATTGTTTATCACTGATAGTAATATTCATTACGAGTGTAAATAGCTCGGGGTCCTGGAGGGACGAAATTTTTTTTGTGATATTATACTTTTCAAGTGTTCGTATACTATATATATAGGTTAACTCTATCTATCCTAGGGAATGGAGTGTAATTTTTATTACAGTCATTATATATATAGAAATGTGTGTAATTAATACCTTATTGTGTTCATCAGAATACGTCATATTGTTTAAAGGTATAACTTTAATAGAGCCCTAAGGTGGTATTTATAGGATAATGCCAGTCCGAAGTGTTTTCGGACTTTAACCTTAATTATTTACCTCCCGGTTATTATCTGGTAGGGGGTAGTGTAGGGGCTAGGGTTATACGAGGTGTTATATGACGGGTTCTGTTGGATGCTGTGTTGCGAGCTCGGTCCGGACCCTTCAGTCCGACGGCAGGTGGCGACACCTGCTTCGGGCTTGGGGTATGGACAGAGGTCGCTATAGGCTTCCGGTCTGCGTGTGCGCGCGCAGGCTGGCTGCCTATATATACCCAGCATCCGATGGGACTCGTCGGTTACTCTCAGCCACGCTGGTAAAGAGACCCCCATGATCACTGCGGCTGATTAGCCTACTGACCCGCTCCGAACTCTATAGGGAGTTCGCACGTTTAGATATTGCCTGTCTAGGTTCTTGAATAAACCTATTGATTCGCAACCTGTAACACTTGATCCGAACTGTGTTGACTTTGTTCTTCACTGGATACTCTATCAATATCATAAAGACGCAAAGTATCGTTTATTACACTGTAAACGTAGATATTTTCGCTCCAGACATATTTTACATGCAGCATGTATTCATTTGAACCTGAATAAAGAAGCTCATGTAAAGAGTGATGTCACAAGAGAACAGAAATGTACCCAGCCCCAATAAACCTATACAAATACATAGACAAAGGTGCACGAGTAGAGTTCCTCACTGAGAGTTATTTCATGAGGCGAGAAGTCCTCCTTTGTGTTTATTTCATGTTAACATCATTCGTCAAAAGTATCATTTGTCAAACTTCCACTTACCTTTGATAATTGATATGAAAAAGCTACTTCATAGTGACTAAATCAACAATTTTGATGAGTTGACAGTCCGTGAAACATTGGCGAGGTTGTTGTTGAATTGTTGTTGTTGTTGAATTTGGCAAGAGAATTGTTACATGGGAACCTTTTCATCACAATGCCAAAAACGAGCACCATAGTAGTGCTAATGGATTACCAGCGATTGATAAACTCGCTGATTAATTCTGAAAGACGAAGCGGGAAAATATCACTACTAGCGCCACCACCGCACGGCGTCCCACCTCCGCTGGTTGCTGCCTGAACAACCAGCGTCACTCGGGTACAAACTTTCGCCATACCGGCGTGGACTTATAAACTTTAGTTTAGTTTTTAGCTTGTAGTTAGGTAGGTAGCCATCATCATGCCCACTTCTAAGAAGCAGAAGACGGCTCAGCCTGCTGAATCGCCCCCGCGACTCAGCAAAAGGGTAGGCACGAAGGAACTTAGTGAGAAAGTGTTTCAGTTGGAGTCGCGTCTCGGTACGCTTGAGACAACTGTCACCTCGGTCTCTGACACCTCAACGGAGATCCTTTCCAGACTGAAAGAAGCCTTCCCTACTCCTGCCTCTGCTGCCCCGGCCGATACTCGCCCGGCTGCCGGTAAGAAAGCTTCCACTAGGTCCACGTCGGCAGCGGCCCGAGCATCCGCTGTCCCGTACAAGCCCCCGGCCCGTCGGGGAGCCGACGCCGGCGGAGCCCATGACCACGACATCGATCCTGTAGTCATAGTGGTTCCTGCTGTCAACACCCACGAGGCTCCGGCAACAGAGGTGTCAACCACGCCTTCGGTCCCGTCTGTCACCCCGACTGTCACCCCGCAGACCACGCTCCCCGGCCCGCCTGCTGCTGGTCCCCGCATCCTCCAAGACGCACTCACTCTCTACCCGTCCACGTCACAGTATCTGCCTGTCTCCATGCAACAGGCCACAAACCCGGTTGTGGGCATGCAGGTACAGGCGTTACTTGATACAGCTCAGCATATCACTTCCATCAAAGGTAGGCCTTCACACCCCCACGATTTTGTGTTTCGTGGGCCTACAAGGGTTAAGACTGGCTTGGCTTCTCTGGAGACCGCTGAATATCTTTATGGCTTGCGTCGGCTGGCGACTGATGACCGTACTCCCCTGCTAGATAGGCCTATGATCGCTGGTCATTTTGAAGATGTGTTACAGGATGCTAAGGATTACGTGTGGGAGCAGGTCCGCGAGTGGTCGGAGGAGGTACTAACCGGGGTGGCTGAGGGGTACATACGCTGGGCTGACTCGGCTCGCCCCGGATGGACTGACCCCGAAATAGCCTCCCTGCGTAATACTACCTCCAGGGTGAGGACAGGTCGACTGTACCCCACTCTGGCTGCTGTGCAGGCCGCTGCCCCCTCTCACTCTGCCTCGGCCTCCAAGCCTAAGGCCGCTCCTCATGCACCCAGGGCTCCCCCTCAACCACAGCAACCCCCATGCCCTGAGTACTACCAGCCACAGCCACAGCTTAACTACGCTACTGCTCCCGCTGCTTCTCGCCGCCGTAAGAAGCCCCCAGTCAGCTCTACTAACAGAACGGATGTTCCCTGTGAGGCCTTCAATTCGGCGGCGGGCTGTACTAAACAGGACGGGCATGTGGACGGCAGTGTACAGCATGGGCACCACTGCTCATGGTGCCGCTCTAATATGCAGGTTGTATACTACCACTCTTACCCTGCCTGCAACCTCAAGTCTAACCCCAAGTTTCAGCCCTTTCGGGCATGAGCCGGCTACCACCAGCTCAAAAATGCACCCAGCTGGAACGCAGAAAGTGTTAAGCAACATTGTACATACCGGGGTTTCAGCCAATGCCCCACTGAGACCTGGCATATCGGCTGGCCTGACTGATACTTGTATACATTATGCAAACCCCTGCACCTCTCACCCCGCTGTCGGGGTAGGGAGTAAATCCTACAAGGCTGTTGGTGTATCACTGACTGACACTGGTGGCGACGTGGGTACACCCCTTCCGCCACCCCCCGCTATACTGCCACATATCCCCACTGGGGCACAGGATGTGGACGAGAGGATGTACTACCCCCCCCCCCCTGTGTAACCCCAGGGATCATGATACAGATGAGTTTTGCGACCCTCTACTATCAGAGCCTCCACCCCCAGGCCCGTCCCCCACACAGTATGCCCCCTTGAGGGCCTCATTTTGGCCTACAGTGGACGCTGCTCAGTGGTCAGCTCACCCAGAGTATTCCTTACTGTATACTACTGTGAGCAACACTGGTCTACCCAATCACATGATGTCACGCATAACAGTACCATCTGGATTGAATTTAAATAAATGGGACTCTATGTTGGTACATTACCATGACCAGGACCTACTCAAGTACCTCAGGTTCGGCTGGCCGGTAGGCTTTACAGGTGCCTATCCTCCATCCCCGGTTCTAAAGAACCATACCTCTGCTACCAAGTACCCAGAACAAATCAGAGCATTTATCAACAAAGAGCTCTCCCTAGGTGGCCTACTCGGCCCTTTCTCATCCCCACCATTTGTTCCGTGGACCAGTGTCGCGCTTCTTCTTACCACTCCTAAGAAAGACTCTAAGGTCAGAAGGGTAGTCTTGGACTTATCCTTCCCGGATGGCAAGGGCATAAACGGGAGTATAACTAAGAACTGCCTAGAGGGCAAACCCTGCAACTACACACTGCCAACAGTAGAGGACCTCACCACAAAGATCAAAGCACTCGGACCCTCCTGCTATCTATGGAAGGCCGATTTAGCCAGAGCTTATCGCCAGCTAAGATCTGAACCAAGTGACCTTCCTCTACTAGGCCTACAATTTGAGAACATGTACTATCTGGACCTGTGCCCGTCCTTTGGCGCGAGGCTGTCGTCGTCGGCATGCCAACGCACCACTAATGCCGTAGTGTACCTCCTAGCACTCCAAGGACATTGGTCAGCGGTCTATTTAGACGACTTCTGCGGGGCGGCATCTACACACCGACAAGCAGACCAGGCCTACCAAGCCTTCATCTCCTTGTGCAAAGATCTAGGCCTAAAGCTCTCTCCGGCTAAATGCTAGCCCCCATCACAGAAGATGGAATGGCTGGGATTTGAGTTCAATACACTAGACATGACACTTAAGGTGCCTGCACCCAAGCTTCAAGAGGTACAAAGAGAATGCTCTCTCTGGGCCAACACCAGGTTCGCCCATAAGGCCAAGATCCAATCACTCGTAGGAAAGGTCATCCATATCTCCAAGTGCATCCCAGCAGCCCGTCGCTTTGTGTGCCGCATTCTTGAAACCCTGAGGAAAGCCCCCCCAGTGGCTCCAGCCTTCCTCACCAACGGCTTCCTACTTGATGTGAAGTGGTTTCTCAATTATGCTAAGACCACCAATGGCCTCCACTTCCTCAGCTACCCGGTACAAGAATCCGAGATTGAATGTGACTCTACACTACTCTCAGGAGGGGGAAACTCTCATTCACACTACTACTCTCTGGAGTACACTCCAGCTCAGAAGGAGAAGTTTCCTCTCATTGTACATAGGGAAGCTGTGAACTTGGTCATAGCCTACAGGACTCTGTCTCCTCCCATGTCCAAAGGTCTCAACATTGTAGTATACACAGACAATATGGCTTCAAGCCAGGCTCTGTCAACTGGACGCACCACTGACGCCATACTGGCAGCCTGTTCTCGCCAGTTATGGCTTGACGCAGCCAACAAGGACCACGTCATCACAGTTAGACATAGGTACGGGAAAGACCTGCCTCTCGCCGACGCCTTAAGTCGCCAGCACGACAAAGCCAAAGCCCTACTTGCTCAGACTTTGGTCAAGAGCAGGGGTCTCCAGAGAGTCGAGCCATCTGACCCACTACCGGTATTTGATCCTATATGATTTGTATTGCAGATTGCCCCCTAGGACAGCAAGCACTACAGTCTTACAAGGCGCCTGTGTCGGAAGACACAGCAATAAACAGACTAAGACAGGCAAGGTATTACTTGACCTTTGCTATATATTACTCAGTAGATATACTGTCCCCCTCGATTCAGGACTCAGCGCTATACCAACAGTTTTTGGCCAATTCACTCACTTCCCCTGCCTCTCGCCGCAACTACACCTCCGGCGCGAGAATGTGGATAGAAGCTAGAGGTGGTGACACATCAGCCTTCCTCGCCCCTGAGACCCTAGCAGTAGCAAAAGGGGCCATAAACCTTAAACCACACATGGCTGCACCAGCTCCTCCACTGACCCCCCAGGACTTAGTCAGAGTGTGTCAGTATTTACAAGGTGTAACACAGGCTGTACCCCTGGTAGCTGCATTATGTGTAGGTTTCTTCGCATTCTTACGTGCTTCTAACTTACTCACCCCGACTGCTACTCTATGGCAAGGACCTCACACATTAACAAGGGGTGATATAACTTCTACTACTGCAGGCCTCACTATAGTGATCAAGTCATCAAAAACTATCAAGAGAGGAACTCGCCCTGCAGTTCTCTCACTACCTCGTATACCCAACTCACCTGCATGCCCAGCCAAAGCTTGGGACAATTATGTTAACCTGGTACCGGCCTACAACTCCTCTCCAGCCTTTATACTACCTGATGGTAGACCTGTCACCCCGGGGAACCTCACTACTGTGGTCAGGCATGTGCTGACCACTCTCAAGGTCCCCTATGCGGCTTCTTTCTCAGGTCACTCATTAAGGAGAGGTGGTTGCCAGGCAGCTACTTCATCTGGCTCTAATACCAAAGACATCGCCAAGCACGGTACCTGGACCACTGTGTCAGGTCTTAAACCATACGTGGCATCACTCCCCTCTCAGCGTGTAGCCAACAACCTGTCTACACTATTTGCCACTTTATAGTGAACTGATCTCACGTATATTACATGTATAACTGTTTGAGTTAACTACTCACTTGTTGGTGTATGACACCCATATCACATACACAGGTTAAAGGTTACACCTGATATATATTTTAAGTCTTTATCCCATAAACATGTACCGTATACATTTTACATGTCAACTTTCACAGGATAAAGTTTCCAAACTATATTTGAACTCTTTGTCGTCTCATAATTATAGTAATAATATAATATTGACAGCTCATCACAATTCTCACAATCATAGTGCACAGTCCTAATACATAGCCATAGTCACAAGCTCATGCAGTTTTACTGATGGCTGGTTGGTAATTGTAATAGTGTTGGTACTAGTGCTGTAAGGTTTATTTCATGGGGGTGTTAAATAGGCCTTTCTTGGTTTAAGTCAATAGGAGTGCCATATTCACCATGAAATAAAATACATTCTAGTATCACTGCAATACAGTCACTGGACGATTGAGGTTATCGTCTTTATCAAGTACATGTAGTTATGAACCCAATTACTCTTTCCATTTATTAAAGAGAGTTATTAAGAAATTCAATGTAAAAGAAACAAATAAAAAAAATCTCTCAACGTAATACACACGTTCCTGTGACGTCACCACAACCATTCTACATCCCTCTGTTCCGCGCCAGTTCTTGGGGAAAATTTAATCCCACCCACCCTCGCCTACTTTTGCCCACTAAAAAGACAGACACTGACTCACTTGTATACCCACATATTATCAGTATAACCTGTTGTCTCACTTGTATACCCACACATCTGTAGAACCTGCTATGTCACTTGTATACCCACATACCTGTAGAACCTGCTATGTCACATGGTGGGGGTGTAGTCAATATTTGTGTAGATATTTAGAAAGGTCCGATTCGTTTGATCACTCCAGACTTTTTGTTCAACATGGGTGAACTCCCCTTCTCAAAAGAGATTTAGAACTTTTGGCCCCAACCAACCTCAGGGCTATTATTCTCATAACGATTGTTTTATTCTATATATTGTAATTAGGTCATGTTGTCTACATGTTGCAGGACTACAACCAGAACTACAATCGAGAGAGCTATGGTCTGGATGAGGATATATAAAGATCTGGATGAAGGTCCCATCTACTTAGTGCCACCTAGCTATTAATCATGAACTAATAATGTGTAGATAGTAATATTATCATCTCTCATTAATATGGATATCATCTCATTTATGGATGTAAATACAGCTATTATTATCAACCATTATCACTGTTGGTTTATGATCTGTGTGTACATCTTATCATCCTCCCTTGTCATATACATGTCCTTGTAATGAGAATCATTTGTCTGCAACTATCAATGTGTGGTGCAGAAATACATCAATTTGACACAGTTACTGATTTTCAACCATATATTTAAACATGAAGGTGTATCTTCCATATTAAATCATTATATGTACAAAATGCATCTCAAGATGTTCCTGGTTTATTTTTTGCTGAGAGAGTGCATTTTGGACTTTGCATAATAGATTTCGGTCATTGTTATAACATTAATCCCACATATAACCCATTAAGCGCAAGTAGCACACTCATCTATTCTTATAGCATGAACCTTGATTATCGGAAGAAGCCTCTCGTACATGGATGAAACATGTATGATAAATCCGGTTACAAAATGTGGTTCTTACTATTATTAATGGTTCTTTATATACATGTACATGTATATGTATAGTCATGTTAGAAAAGCAAAAAGTCGTTATCACATTATTCCAATGCAGGCTTTTATTCAAAGTCAGGCGTTCAATATTGCATAGCGAATTACTCTTGCTATAATAAATGATAAATAAATCTTATCTCTTTTCTTGGTTCTTTGATATTGTAAGGGCAGTGGTTACCGAACCGACCCAGTAACGTACGGCGCTGTTAGATTGTCAGAAGGGGAAGTAGCTCAGTGGTAGAGCACTTGGCTCCGGAGTCAGGGGGTCGTGGGTTCGAGTCCCGCTTTCTCCAGACGATTTTTCCGCGACCGTTACACTGGTGGAGAAAGCGAGCGCACTCGCTGGTACGGTTGACTTAGACGGTTGGAGCATCCCAACTTGCTGGGGATTGGCCACCTGCTGGCGGTTGGTAGTTGGAGGAGCAGGTAGTGAAGAGTTGGTTCCCAGTACGGGCAGTTGGAGTTCAGCATGGAGTCAAGTCAACAAATCGGCTGGATCGGTTCGGCACTGTGAGCTTCTATCATTGGCTGCTACGGGGCATGATAGAGGCTGGGGGAGCTGTGTAAGGGCAGTGGTTACCGAACCGACCCAGTAACGTACGGCGCTGTTAGATTGTCAGAAGGGGAAGTAGCTCAGTGGTAGAGCACTTGGCTCCGGAGTCAGGGGGTCGTGGGTTCGAGTCCCGCTTTCTCCAGACGATTTTTCCGCGACCGTTACAATATGATATATGATTATTATGTATTAAGTCTGTGAAAATACAACAATGGTTACACATTTTTTCCAGTAAAAAGGCATTGGTGAATTCAATGAATAAGCACTTTCCATTTCTTGAAATGCACACTAATATTCAGAAGATGGGATACATTTATTCATTCATTTTTTGTCCGAAATTAATTTAAGTTATGTCAATTAAGATTAAGTAATTAACAAAATATCTATTATGGACGAATCAAGAGAGTTCAATATCTCTACAAGTGCTTCCAAAATGCTACAAAATTGTATTTCAATACGACACTTCCATTAATGTTTATCTAATAATGTTGGAATTAAATCAACCCCAAGTTTTTTTTATCTTCTGCTTATCACCGTAGATACTGTAACCAAAATTCCAATTATTAAAGTTACAGTATATCTATATTAGGCTACTTGCCGAGTTTATGAATATAAAAAGGGTCGACATTCTGATTTCATTTAGCCGGATTCAGTTATACTTGAGGATGCCCCCTATTAGGCCCCGGGCTCCCCAGTTGTACTTGGGGTTTCACCCGGAGTGGTGTCAGGAGTGGTGCCGGGAGTGGTGCCGGGAGTGGTGTCAGGAGTGGTGTCCAGGGTAGCATGATCCAACAATTTTACCCAGTCTATTTTGTCATACCAATTTCCAAATGGATGGATGCCTGGGCCAACAAGACTATCAGATACCAGACCGCCATCACCACCAACATTGAGATTAATAATTCCTGATCCACCTCGTCCACGGTCCTCAACGTCATCTGCAATCTCGGTGTCATGGCCAAGGTCTACAACGTATGGTTCGTCATTACCTCCTTCATCTTGATTACTGGAGCCATGTTTCTGCCCTTGAGGATTAATGAATGATAACTGTTTTATGCATTTATCTGTGAACTATCCACATAAAATGAATACTTATCATAAATATCTTGGATTGGGGGGAATCTACGACAAACTAAAGAAACTTATTATTTCCCCAGAGCAAAAACTATTCCTTTTGTCATGGCTTTACTGAGAACTTTTGTAAGAGGCGGGGTAAAAAAATCTTCAAAATCCATTGACAAAAACAAATTCTAAAAAAAAGAAGAGATTTTACTCGCTCGCACCATTTTTTACCAAAGTGAAGTCCATTGACCAACCTTTTTTGGTGTGACCTTAGGTACATACATATTACTGCATACTGTAATGTTTGGAACTATGTATACCCATAATAAGAATCACCCTTTGGGACAACCCTATACCCTGTCCGAATTCCGGTACGAATTCTGAAACAAGGATGAAAAGTAAATAATATTATTCTAGATTGAAAATGCCATAATCTAAATTGGGTTGACTAAAGGGTCGAGAGAACCCTACTCCTATGAAAAAGGATATGTTATTTGATATTTATATCTGGAAATGTCAGAAACATTTTGAAATCAAATCTTCAACATGAAATTTATATTATTTAGCTACTTACCTTGCGCATCACCAAAATATTCATTCTGCTGCCCCAGAGCAGGCCCAACAGTAGGTGAGAATTACCAGTGTATAGGGCCCGGGGTTACAGGCAAAATCATGTTTTCAAGGCCGGTAGGTAAAGGGTTAATATTCATATTCACTACCGAAAACCTATTTTTCTTTATGAAGAAATTCACACCTTTTTCACATTTGGCTTGGACTAAGTGACGTTTGAGCTGCCATACTACCTCAGATATATAGATAGTTCACTTTATACATATCTATAAATAGTCTCCTTAGTGCAGTATTCCGGCAGGATCTCAATCTATTTTGTGACTTTTGACTGTGCTAAATTCAAAGAAACAGACCAGGAAAAATAAAGTGCCTCCAGCATTCTATCCAGTGCTTAATTACATCAACAAGGTAGTGCCATCTGTATAGTGATACATCAGATAATAGTAGACTCTGTTGGTAAGATCAGCAATGGAACCCTTTCAGCTAGGTGCCTACTCACTGCTGCCACCTGGTGTGCTTTGTCAACACTAAATTATCTAGCCCTACCAAAAATATAAATGATAGTTGGAAATGGAGTTATTGGAATTATGTTGCACATTGCTAGAATAATTGGAAGATTGTAATATAGAAAGGGTTATACAATCATTTGAATAACAACTGAAGAAAACATAGGTTTGAGTGTGCCAACGTGTATAGCAGCTTTAATGGCTCACCTCGTTTGTGTGTGGATAGCCTCTTCTCCTCCTCCTCCTCCTCCTCCTCCTCCTCCTCCTCCTCCTCCTCCTCCTCCTCCGACTCTGACTCCTCCGAAGGATCCTCCTCTGTAATTTAGAAATAATTTGTTCAGTAAGTACACCAATTCTGACACCGACTCCTCCTTCGACACTGACTCTGACTCTGACTCCGGCGGCTCTGTCGGATCCTCCTCTGTAATTTAGAAATTATTTGTTCAGTAAGTACATGTAAATTGCCTCTTAGTGTCTCACCACATCTCCATGGACGCATGTTCTGTTTAATTGGTGTTACTACAGATTTGTTTATGTAATGTGTGGCCAATCCGGGAGGAAAAAATGTCACCAAGAAAGTGTACCCAAGTAATTTATTGCTGCAATATGTCTGCTATCTATGTAACCACGTTTATCATCGATCTATCGTAACGTAGTGATGCATGCGATCTTGCAACGTTGATACCAGAGGCAATGGGAATGCCTCACACCTGTTCAATATTTACATCAACGTTGTGCCTGTTTTGTCTGTCATATTCATATTCGGGGTAGTATATGTTTTGAAAAGGGATTTTCTGAGTATGATGCCATTCAATATGACATCGCTCTCTTATTTATACTGGGAGATGGAACCAATTATATGAGCTAATTAATGATATCCTTTAAATGCAACACTTAGAGAACAGGTACTACGGCAGAGCTCATGGGATCCTTGTAAATGTTAGTATAATTGGTACTGAAATTCGTGTGTTTGAGGGAATGATCATGGCCTAATCCCATTTCTTGTTTACACAAAGATACATGCTGAATTTAATACTCACCAGGTGGTGGACAGTCCGCATTATCTGGACATGGTGGTAGTTGTCTCTTCCTGAGGTGTCCCCTGTTGGCCAGTCTGCTGAGCAGGGCATGAAGAAGCATTCTGCCTTTAGTCTCACTGCCAGTAGTCGCATCTCTTTCTGCTAGAGCCTTCTTCACTTTGTGAACATCTTGTTTCACACGGTTACCCTTCTGAGACTTCATTGTTGTCTTCAGATGGCGCTTGGCCTTTCCTGCAGCAGTCTTGGAGTGAACTGGAAGGTTTTTGGCAGTTTTTGCTGACTTGAGGACCTGGGCTAGGAACCTCTTCACCTTCTCCACATCCACTGTATTTGCCGTCCGCCTGGTGTCATGGACCAGCTCAGAGGTCTTCTCAGCAGTGACATGGTGGGTCTTCTTCTGGAGGTGGGTTGGGGTCTGGTGGTGGGCGATCTTCCCCCGTTTGTGGGTGGGATGATGGGCAGTGTCTTTGGTGTGATGAAGGGAAGCCCCCTCTAAATCAGATCAGAATAGGAATAGACAATAAATGAAAAGCTGATTCATGGTGTAGTCGATCTGTGACTGCAGTTCTGATTGGGGCAGAAATAAACGCAACCCACAACTTAATCATCTGTCTTATTGCATCCAAGATTTCTATTTTACAAACCCATACATGGACTTCTGAAGGTTATGTTTAATGAAAATCTGTTCCCCAACCGTTGACTCTCTCAACAGTAATCGTACGATGTCCCTTCTAATTTGTAACTTGTTACAAAAATACTGCAGATAGGCCAGTCAAAAAAGATTACTGGTTTCTCTTCTCGCACGGTTCATGAAAGTCGTGGTGTCAGTAATGCAGGGAGTTAGGAATAGCTTGCATTATAAAAACTTTTGCGGATCAATAAACTCCAAGTACTGAAATGTGAAAATTATTCATGAAAAGTCCAATTTTCCCTATCTATTTCCCAGTGGGCACAAAAGTCAGTTCAATGTTGAATCAACGTTATATCAACTTTGAATCAGCATTGACAACCATTTATCAATGTTAATTCAATGTCCTGTGCCCACTGGGTTAGCTCCCGAGTAAAAAAAAACCACCCAAAAAACAACCGCCCTTGTCATGTCTTCTCCTTGGGAATGAGAAACAACTTTTTATGTTTGAGTAGCCATAACATGACATTGTTAATATTTTGCAAAATGGTTCCCCTTATTCTTCTCAATAGACTTTTTAATGCAAGAAAGCAACAGATACCAAGATGGAAATAGTTCACTTCTAAAGGCAGGCAAAGTCAGTAAACGGTGCAGATATGGAATGAATTCCTGGATTTAATTCAAAGCTGTAATAGTAGTACATATATATCTTTTTCCATCCATATAAATACAACCTATAGCCAGGCCTCAATGCCACAATCTCACCCCTATGTAATATCTTACAGCCCATGGATTGCAATCCATTAAACATATTTCCTTTGGATGTAGGTCTCCTAACTTTAGGGTGACATCAGAACTTACTCAATTAGTCATCTATCTCCCTCATTACAATTTACCTATATCTAGAAATGGGTTATTACCAAATGTCCACTCACCTACACACCATTGCAGACAGCAGGCCAGGCCGAGGAGGAGGAGAGCGGTCCTCATGGTAACTGACATCTCCACACACACAGGAGTGGACTACACCAGTAATGAGGTGTGCAGATACCTCTTGTACCCTTATACAGGTGTTACAGCCCCCTACAGGTATGCACATTCACACATGTTTGGCACCACCTGTCCTGACCCTGCCCTAGGTAATGCGTTCATCCAGCTCCACCCAACACCAGAATGCAGAGGTGTGCAATTTCAATTTTAACAGTGAGAACCTTTATTCTCGTTCTTTTATTATCTAGTTGCACTCATTATCCCTGAAAGTCTGGAAGACGTTCTATTACATCAGATGTGAATAACTTTGTAGAGTATAATATACTTTAGAAATAATCATTAAATTGCATTCAAATTATACTTCTATATGTTGTATTCTACCCAACCAGATGTATATGATTAGATGAATACTGTTTCTTGAAATCACTACGTAAGTGAACGAAATGATCAATTTGAAATTGAATTATTCAAACTTTCGTGATGTTATTACACGACGATGTAATTGATAATCGTATAATGGCTTGTGAAACAAAAGCTTCTTTTGTTGGATAATCCATGTATAATATGGACTGGTTTATAATTGAAGTGATGTAGGCATTTCAATGTGTGGGTGGATCTCCATTCCATGAGCCCTGGATCTACCCTTGGCAAAACTCACTTGGCTGCCAAAAGCACAATTATGTGAGATGCAAGTGGGAAATGTTAATTGAAATTGGTGGAAGAGTTACATCTACATATCCACTGTCAAATTCACTTAAGTTGTACAGGTGTATAATTTAATGCATCTCAATGGGACAATAGCGTTTCGTTGTATCACTTCATCTATTGACATGTTTCAAACAGCCATTAAACGGACATTAATTGGGGAAAACAAGATATTCTACCCTTTAACCCAGTGGGCACAGAACATTGAATCAACATTGATAAATGGTTGTCAATGTTGATTCAATGTTGGATCAACGTGGATTCAACGTTGGACAGAATTCCCTGCCCACTGGGAAGGGCCGCTGCTGCCTCTGGGCAGCATCTAAAATACCCTTGAAAACCGCTGCTGCCATAGGACAGCAAAATTGATACTCTAGGCCATCAATACCACTAAATTACAGCTCCTGCTATGAAACAAAGAATAATAATTCTTGAATCAATCAAAAAATATTTAACATTAACACTACGTCCCCCTGTCAAAAAGGTGTAAATTCTGTCTCCAATACAAATTATTTCACTCCTTAGCCACTATCCCAGGGAGCACATACTTGCAGAGTTGCATATTCCTATGGCATATGGCCGGTGGTTAAGTCCCAAATGACATATTTCAAGGCCAGTAGGGAAAGGGTTAATTGGCGAAGAATGACAGTGGGAATCTATAGATTTGTTTGTTTATTAACAGACCATTCGCAATTTCATACCTACCGGTAGTTGCGAGGCTTTATTATGATCTCGTACTGTTCTCAGATTGATAAATATCATTTGATATTAAAACACTGCAACTTCTATCTTGGACTGATTTGATTCATGATATAATATTATATTGTTTTAACTATCCTGGACAGTGAATGGGGCCAGGCTCCGTCTTGCTACCATTTGTTATGCAGCTTCTATGCCGTATAATTTGCCAGCGATTCTACTTCAATAGAAAATTTTATGGGATATTCAAGTTGATAGTAACTGGAGCTCGATAACCTGCTGACCAAATTCTATTTACTGCACCGTTCCCAATCACATTAAGGGTGATAAATACTACTTAAGAGTTTCTGAATTAATCCCTTCCCCAAGGGGTATCACTGCTGATGGTGCCCTCGCACCTTGGCAGGTAGACTAGGCAGGTGGCATCGTCCCAGGGTGCAGCGAGCCTGGGGGAATGATCAGGAATACAGATGTATTCACCTGTTACCCACATGAGACTCAGCATCAAAGACAACAGCCCCCTACCTGGTGATACATGTCTACAGGCCAAGTACCCCAGAGTGATGAGTAAGGTGTTGTCTTATCTATATGTGCTGACTTGCAACTTCTGTACATGGCAACCGAAATAAACAAGATCCATTGTCCATTTTGTATCCGTAGGTCTCTAGCATGCATAATTAAAGGGATTGTTTTATTCAAGTTTGAACTTCGGAAGGGACAAGTTAAGGGGGCGGGATTTATAAGTTAATCGGCACATCTCAGATATGTTGGTATACAAACTTCTCTTTGTAAGTGTAGTTTTAATTCAGAAATGTAGAGCCTGTAACGTGTTATGGATATGTTGGTATTGTGCATGCATGGGTCTGAAAACTCCTTACTAATATTGGTTTACTATCATTACATCGACACAATCATGATGCTGGAACAAGTCACTCTTCCAAGTCTCTCTTACAGCGTATCGTTACATTTCCATGAACACCGCGTGTCTTCATTGACCGTTTTATGTGCATTACCAAATTAATATATAAACTAATGCAATTAGTACCGGGGTACATGTACATGACTGGGTTCCATTTTATTGCAGAAAACTTGGACAATCATTATATCACCTTCAATTTCAAAATATGTGATGTAAACTGTGTAATATCTGTGTCCTGTTAATGTGCTTATACTGCTAGGGCTCTCATCATGGACTCAGTGAGAGAGCGTTCCTCATCATCTGAAGTCGATGTTGCAGCTATTATTTCCACGTCATAGCACAACTGTGAACTTTGGATTGAGTGGTTATCTTTGATATGGCAAACATATTCGAGTGTTAGGGAGGTAGGGGGTATTTCACAACTTCTTAGAGAAACATGCACAGGTCGTGGGTGATTGTTAGGATAGCCCGGTGGACATGTAAGCGTTTTATCAGAAACTCTCAGAAATATTGCATTCTCATTTTATCGGCTACACACTTCTTCTATAGCCTATACTATGTGTTTCCAGCCCTACGATTTGCCACCCTTTTCCCTTTGCTGTCGTGAAGGTGTCATCAAACCATTAGACGCCGTCAGCCTTCCATTGTTAGACTTTAAGGATCGTGATGAGGTCGCTAACGGGTTCCCTGTGGACAGCCCCACTTTGTCATCACCACCTCCATTCTGTTGTCCATTCCGTCCACCAGGGGTCACTGCTGTTTTACCACCCACAACGTCTTCATGAAGAGCCCCAAAACTGTCTGAGCTCCTCTGAATCTGAGAGCCGGGCCCTGAATCAGCCCCACTTGTATTTGACACGGTGGCCCTGGGGGATATTAACAGAGGGGTTTTCCCTGTGATGGTGCTAGGGGGCGCCTCGGTGCCGTTGTCATGTACTGATGTCAAAGAGACCACACTGTCCACCCCTATGGTGGGCATCATCCCTAAGACGCTCGCTCTGTCTTTGACATTTAGGCGCGCCATGAGAGCATCGAATTCGATTTTGTCCAGGTGGTGGAGTTCTGCCTGGGAACAGTCGTCCATGATGAGGGAGAAACGGCCGTCACACAGCAACAGCGCCTGGGCGTAGTCCGTCACCACGTCTGAGTACCTGTGGGTAGAAGGGCAGTGTGTATTAAAGCTGCACCCTCAGCCCTAACATGCCGCACCTTATTTGACGACCACAGATACAATCTAAATGTTACTCGGAATGTGTGAGTTGGCACCTTTCGGTGGTGTCAACATGATGCATGAATGCAGCACTATAGCATGTTACTACCTGCCATGGCTGCATTCATTCATAATCAACATGGAGCCAGGAGAATATGGGCACCAACTTTTTTAACAAGGAGCCCAACCTGATACCTCCAGAATAAATATTACATTAAAAAAAAACCAAAAAAAACCCAACAAAGCACGTTGCTGCCCATAAATGTGTATAGCCATAATTGGTGCGCTGGTAATCAGCAATAGGCATTGGCCAGGTTGTAGACATAACTTATAGGTCTATATTCTGTGCCACCCGCTATAATTGCATGTCAGATGATACAAAGGTAGCGTATAATAGCTTCTACAACGTACGTGATATCACGAAGAACAAATCTCATGAATAAAGGATAGGGGCCATTCAAATATTACGTAACACAATTTTGGCCACTTTTTGACCCCCCCCTCCCCCCCTTGTAACACACTGTAACAAAATGCTAGACCCCCCTCCATAATTACGTAACACAGGCCTGTACCCCCCCCTAGGCGCAGATTCAGAAGGGGACAGACCTGGGGTACACCCCCCCCCCTATTTTCCTGTACATTTTAATGTAAAATTTTTCAATACCCCCCCAGTACATTGCCTATATCATGCCCCCCCCCCTTTCCAAAATTCCTGGATCCCCCCCTGCCCCCCCAATACACACGTCATTTTATAAATGGTATTTGCAGCCCTATGTCTGACAGCAGGCCTAAGTGTATTACTTTGTTGTCTTTGTTCTTTCTCAACCTTTAACTTTCTGTTATTCTAATGAAAATATGGCATGCTCATGTTCCAGCAAATGCACTCGCATAACCAGTGGGTTGAATCAAACTAGGATGATACAACTCAATATAGACACTAATGCTAGCCCTTGTGTCAAATGGCCCATACATAGTTTTGAGTTCAGGCTTTTCAATTTCTCAGTATTTCCATTGCCATGGGGCTGGGTCGGCGATAGCTATTTACTACCTCTGAGTGCCGGGCTGTGAAACCATGGATGTGCAGAATTTCTACAGATCTGCAGAATTGCTCTGTTTTTGTGTTCCACAGGACCAATCCTGGGATTCATCCCGATCAATGGACAAAACATTAAGTGTTTATAACTTATATATTAATATATTGGGGGATGTATACTCTTTTTCTCACACCAACAATACATGCGAAAATGGTGCCCTTTAAAAATTATCTTTTAAAAATACGAAAAACTCAGACTTCTACCATTTTTCTTATTCCTGCGAGGCCGCAATTTTCTGAGGTTGTTGGTCTCGTGGCCCATCGTATTGAGCAAATTTGGTTTTACAGTACTAAAGCAGTCAAACAGACCACAGGTGCAGGATATAGATTTTCCTCAAACTCAAGGTATGGGTTACCTATTCGCAGAAATTTACGGTAACTAGTTGTCATATTCCCATGCCCTTTTGTTTACCGACACTTTTCACTGAAACCAGGTGAACCTGGTTTGTTGCCCCCCCCCTCCCTCCCAGCACCATAATGCCCCCTTAGTGCAAAAAGGTTGTAATCCAGTGATCTATGATTACTGGTTTATTGTTATCCTTATTTTTATATGTAATATTATAGGGATGAGGTGAGAGAAACATAATGTTGCTGACACCTGGTTGTTAGATGGTGCTGCATTTTCCCAGATTAGAGACTTCTTTTTTGTATATATTTTTGAAAATTGTTATGTAACACTTGGCTAGACCCCCCCCCCCTCCCCCCTGTAACACTTTGTAACAAACTTCATGACCCCCCCTCCCCCCCTATGCTGTTACGTAATATTTGAATGGCCCCATACATGCCATGTTAAGATTAGACCTACTTAATGCCTCTGAGAACACAAACAGGCAATATTGTATATACATTGTACTACCGGTTATACTACTAGGAATACTTCGTTTCGTATTGAAAATATGAGTAACCCGCGAATGCTGCATGCAGCGTAATACCGACCCTACGAGGTTGAGACACTCCCAAATTATTTGTACCACAGGACACTCGTTTTCGCATCTTGATGTGTGGTAACTTCTAGTGTTGCATGCACTGTTTCATATAATTGAACCGATACGCTTTGAGCAGATTAGTCTCACCGTGTGTGATATTGAAAAATGTTTCCTCCGGTGACGCTAAGATGACAGAGTACGAGGCAATTTACTAGAAGCTGATAACATTATGTTCTGATTATATTTCAATGTTGATATACGCAAGACCGACCTAGCTCACGTGACTGCAAGGAAAGATGTTTTTGAGTGAGTCTTATCCCAGGCTAAGTGGGGCCGTCCATACATGACGTCATGCCTTTTTGGAACATTTTTGACCTCCCCTCCTCCCCTCGCCATGTTTCCTCATGCAACCCTTGACCCCCCTAAAAATATGACGTCATGCATAGAGTACCCCCCCCCCCCCCTTGCGAAAGCGTTACTGCTCCCTTTTGGGTGTATGAATGTATATCTTTACAGGGATAAGTCCTTTATTACTAGCTGAGTTCTGCCTTTCAAAAATGGCCTGTGAATAATTACATTGACCATATTTAATTTTGAAACCCCTGCCCAGCATGGAGGCTTTAAGATCCCCCTCCCTACCGAGGGTTGTTTTTCATTATGACCTCACCCTCCCCCCATGTCCACCAAGCCCCCTACCCCAACTGGCAATAAATGACTTGGCCCTAACATTTGTACCCAAGTTAATGTTGAAGAAAACAGACTTGAGTCGATTTATTGTCCTGGGGGGGGGGTGTGCATCCAAAGCATTTTTTATTTCTTTCCCAGTGTAGCCGAAAACTTTTTATGCACACAGGCCAAAGTGCCCTGTGTTGCGACATCTTACACATGCCATTTACCCTCTACACAGGCCACATCACTATACATTAATCTCCTATGTGTCAGTATCTGGCAATATAGATGTAAATGCTTTACAAATGCTTAAAAGAAAAGCCCACCCATTTTTCAAGTTGCCTTCTATCGATTATAATTGTATTACAAAGGGTCTGCAAAAATGCATACAGTTGAAATATGTGGCATATGATATTAATAGGAAAATATCTAATGCATAGAGTGACGTCACAAGTGATTAAAAATCTGTCCCAAAGCACAAGATATATGCCCATTGATTGGTCTAGACAGATAGTCTATGCCCACTGATTGGCCTGAACGACTCTTTGATTGGTTGCTCGGTAATGTACACCAGTTTAAGTACCCCCGGACAGCCAATTAAGGGCCACTCAAGGGCCAATCATAGGATACTCTTGAGTGCAGACAAATTTGTATTATCTTTTTCTTTTATTTCGTTGGCTATTGTTGCCTACTTTATAAATTCATATATTGATAGTAAGAGGAAAATATGTGTATAAATAGTTCATTAAGATAACAGGTGATTTATCAACTACACTATGACCTCCTTGTGGGCTACAAGGCATGGTAAAATTATGCATTTTAGAAATGGATAAGTGTGCAAGGGCAGGTGGTGAATCACTTGTGACGTCACTCATATGTGATAACTGCAAGAAACTTTCTCGTCTTACTACCATATGACAGACATTTCAAGATTATGCAATTCAGTAGATAACTTTCAGAACATATATAATCGATAGAAGACAACATAAAAAACGGGTGGGCTTTTCTTTTAACAAATTTGATTAAAATGTGAAATTGATTGAATAATGTTTACATGGCCATAGCTCTGCTTCTGATAGGAGTATCTGAAAGATGCTTTCACTTTTGGAAAGCTGAGGTCATGGTCGGCCATTGTGGCCGGTGTCTGATGGCCTTACATCGACCATTGGGATTCTACATCGGCAAAAGCCGGTGTGCCGATGTCATTTCGGCAACACTGCTTTCCATTAGCCATCATTATAATGCAATGTCGTTGGCACTTTGATTTATTTCACGGTGAATACAGCAGCGCTGTTGGTTTAACAAAAGAATGCTGTATTTCACACACACCTCTGCAATATGAAACCCTCAGTCATATTTCATGGCCTGTCAAAAAAAGGTCTGCCACTCTTGTCCCTTCACCCTAAAAATCCCCCAAACCTCCCTGAGGAACCACTTCTGGTACCTGGGATGAATGGACTGTCTTAGTTGGCCCCAACTTTGGCAAGATCATAGTCCTATGTTTAGGAAATTGTATTGTTGAAAATTCAGAAATTCAAGAAGTAACTTTACCATGGGAACAACGTATGGCAGATGGACGGCAAGATGGCTGCCATCTCACCTGAGAGATATTTTGGATTAGAAATTCATCAACTATACCTGTAATAAGCTCTGCTCACATCTGTGTTGGTGTGATCGACCTTGATGCAACCTCATTCTATCTATTTACTACAAAATATATGCCTTACTGAGTGTTCCCTTTGTGATCAAGCACTTACTCCACTTTTGAATGGGGCATTCCAAGCAGCTCTGTTCGGGAGAGGATCGGATGAGTACACAAGAGCTGCTTATAGAGGCTACCCCCCCCCCCCCCCCCGCCTGCTGCAGACAATTTTGAAAAATATATAATGCCAAATACTTCACTGTTATTTCCTGCTTTCCTTGCATTCTGTCCTTTCCTCGGCAATCACTTTTTTATTCAAACATGACGTCATGCACCACATGACCCCCCCTCCCCCCTTGTCATGTTTGGTCATGGTACATGGTACGCCCCCTCCCCCCTCCAGCATGACGTCATTTATGGACAGCCCCCTTACAACGGGAAAGTCTTAATACATGTATAGATTTCTACATATCCCCCGTTTATCTTTCATTTTCCCCCTTCTTTAGTAGGGGGGGGGGGTTAAATACCATTTTACATTTTTTTAAACATATCTAAACCTACACATGAACTGTGTCACGGTAAATTGTAAGACTAAGATTTCATTAAGACTCACTCAAAGCGTTTGTCCGTGCACTCACGTGAGCTAGGTGCCATCTAGTTGATGCACGGTACTTGCCTGTGCCAGAATCATTGTACTTTTGATGTGAATATGGATCTCCACGTGTTATCATGTGTCTATTTGAAAGCGTAATGGATGTTGCTGAATATTGTCAATAAAAAAACTACAAAACTCAAACCCAAACGATGTACCGGGTATGAGTTATTGGATGTAGCCTCGGACAATAAATGGGAACTGCCTTTTGTGTTGCATAGCAATATAATAATTCTTTCTGTGTCTTGTTTTTATGAATGGAAATAAATATAATGTCATCATTGGCACAATTTATCAGATAACATTATTGTACACTAAAGTGATAATTACAGACTTGTTTCATCAGTACACATTACAAAGATGTGTACCTGAATTGGATGTTCATCAGTTTCTGCTTGGCGTTGTAACCGCCCTTTGTGTTGTAACCGCCGTAGCCTCCATTCCTGCCTCCAGCCCCGTTCTGTCTGCGCCGACTCGCCATCTCTAACCAACTAACTCAATGGTCCTGGGCAAACGTTTCCGCAAAGACCGAGGTCAGCTGTCTATCGTTAAAGACAGTGGCAGAAAGGGAGAAATGAATAAATCGTATAAGACGAATGAAGAGGAGATGGTCAGGTCCCGAGACTATACGTTCACGGCGTCCCCGACTTGGGCATTTGGTGAGACAATACTGCCAATACTGTACACTTTATCACATGTAGCATTCAATATCGGTCCAAGTTGAGCAGGGCATGGGCGCAACTAGTTATCATCAGTTCGGCAGTGTAAATATCGCAAATATGTAGCAAATACGGTAAAAGAGTTACTCGATCGTAGTACTCAACTGCTCACCAGTTTCCGGTTGCATCGAGCGCCTCTCACACTCAACCTTATCCATGCTGTAGGTTAGCAGAAAGTCAATTAGCTATTCACCAATTCACATTGGGTAAACTACGTCTCAATTCAATAAGGTGTTGTGTGAATATTAACCAGACAAGTTTTGTCCATATTGTAAGTGTCTATAAATGTAATGACCAGCATTAGTTCCAAATCCAAGCAGAGTAAGTCCGTTCCCATCCTGTTCTCGTCAGATTACTTCCCTTTATATACCAACACCAGTATAGTCTCCATAGGGACAGGCTATTTCCACTCAAACTAATTAATCACAACTTCAAATCAATGTTGGCAGTTGCTGGCGGCTCGGTCTCATTATCCTGGGCCGGTTTAAAAGGTCAGTCTCTGCTGCTGCTGCTGACTGCTGTAACCCCGCCCATGTAGCACTGTAACCGGTTCTACTGTGCAGGCAGCCATCTTGTCTCCATATAGGTGTATGGTAGCAAAATGTACATACATTTGAATCGATATTCAAACTTCTTTACTTTATCTGTCCGTAGCTACGCTGATGTGGATTATAGGTATGCGCAATATCAGAATGTAACTCCAATTTCAAATGACATAACTCAAAAGAGTATTGTCCATATTTGCACTAAACGAGCCGATGATTGCCAGGAGGATTGATTTGTATTATGCATGTTCACGATGCATTTAGTCATGGATAAAAAACCACAATTGCAACACAGCTCGAGCTCGGTGGTTGTTTGATACATCATTTCTACATTTTTCGATCATCAAATCAGGGGCGGATCCATGACTTTGGAAGGGGGTTCAAGAAACACCATCGTACTAGAACAGAACATGCATGATGTGATCTTGGGGTTATGATTATCATTTCCACTAAAGGCAGCAGCGACAGTGCTTTAATCGGCAGCCCACTAGTTATATCCCTGTAGGCGGTGCAGCAGCGGACCAATCAGATCAGTGCCTGGAGGGTTATTGATTATTGATCTTGCCCTTACACCTATACTGTACAGTAGTATAGAGTAGGGGTGTACCTAAAGCCCAAGTGGGCATTCTGAACATCACTCACGTTTATCTGCCATGTACCTGGTCCCCAGGTAGAGGCGTACAGGAACAATGCAAATCTAGGTGCCTGGGGCTAAATGAAAAAAAGTGTGGTTTAGGCAACCCTACAGGCATTCTAGGGATTCATTTTCAAAAAAGAGAAGACGTAAGTCAAGGAAATAAGATCATAATTTTCTAATATCATCCATCGGACCTCACTGCATACATTCATACACAGAAAAGTCAGCCGCCTGACTTTCAGGTGGGAGTGGTTCTAGCGACAATGACGCTGACTTTTCTGAGTATGTTATTGTCCGACTTCAGGGAACAGCTATTAGACGGAACACATCTCCACATGGTCCCCACAGTGACTGCAGCAATCCGTGAGGACCATGTGGCCTGAATTTTAGCTGTACTCTTTTGGCCCTGGATCATTGATAGGCTTGTGTCGATGTTATCTTTGTTAATATAATGCTATACATTATGCGAGGGTGCATGTCATGCAGTTAGATCGACCAATGTCTAAAGTAAGTGAGAGTGAGTGATAGACATAGGGGAAGACCACACACATGTACATTAAAATCTGGCTGCAGAAGCAGCAGGTTCACAAAAGAAATTTAGAATACGACAAGTGTCTCCACTATCCCTTTAAATTTGACGTACCAAGAATTAAATCCAGACAAAGTTGAAGTAGCACAGGGGAATACCTAGTGGCGGTTACGGCTGTAAGAATGTGCATGTCTGCATGTTTGGTGGGCGGCTTTAGAGGCGGAGTAGGGTAGGGGTGTTGGCAGCCTGGTGGGGCTCTTTGTACCTGGTGATTAATGGGAGTGAGCAGCTCAGCAGATTAAAATCCCTATAGAATAGCCACAGGAACAGCTCACACCAGACGCAACAACTCACACGCACCTGGTCTATGCTTTAAGCCAATCCCCCTTAACTCTGCCTCTGTCTGTCTGTCTCTTTGTTTCTTTCTTCTTTGTTTGTTTGTTTGTTTGTTTGTTTGTTTCTTTCTTTCTTCATTTTTTTCATCAGGTTTATCCCCCTTAACCCCCCACACCTCATCTACCTCTCTTTATTTTTCTTTCCCTTTATCTCGTCCTTTCCTAACCAATCCCTCTCCCCCTAGCTCTCCTCTCCAACACACCTTCTCTGCCTCCGTCTGTCTGTTTCCTTCTTTCTTTTATCTTTTTTTCTTTCCTGCTAAAGTAGTCATTAGGTTAATCTTTCTCTCCTTTGGTTATCCTCCGCCATTCTCTGTCTCTTAGTGCTAACCCTGCGACATTATGTGAGTTAACCTAGTCATGGACATTTCGGACAAAGAGTTTACTCAGTCACTCTTTCTTTCAAAAATACAGTTTGCAATCCTCTCTACAATCACTTACCACAGAGTAGTAGAGCGTGTGTAGTTCAGTGTCACCATCTACAGGGGAAGTGAGGAACTGTCTTGTTGAGTACACCAATAGTTTACATGGATCACCACCAAACGGTCACGCTGTTATACGTAATGAGAAACCTCATCTTTGGTTTACGGCATTACATTCTATGGAGACTACACATAATATAAAAAAGAATAGTTCTCATAATTGTGACGAAACCTGGGAAATCATAACATTAGGGGGAATAGCCATAAATGCTCTAAACATGATATTTCAAGAGATATAGCTAAAAATGTGAATACTTAAGAGAAAATGACCTAAGACTAACTTTTTGCCAAGGAATCCTTTGAAGCTATCATCAAAATTCTATTTTCATTCTAAATTGGTCTTATTTGGAATGTAAAAAGAACGTTTCTAGCCATTTTTAGCCCATTTGTTGACATTTGGTTGCCATGGCAACCATCAATTCATTCTATTGGAATAAAAATCATCCCTATCCAATTGCCCCATTCATGACGATTTCAGAACTGAAAACAGAATGCCAATATTCCTACCAGATCCAAATCTATGTACAATAACATACATTTATTGGTTTAATTTCTAATAATTATGATTTATATGGATTATTTGAAAATAGATTGATATGTGGTTGCAATGCAGTCTATTCTGAATTCCTACATGTCCCTACCATCCCATGTTTGAGATGTCACATCTCAGCAACTATTTCAAATATTTTGATGCTTGAAGCATCAAATTGTAGCTAAAGACATGAACTTAAATAAAGGTGTTTTCCCCTAATGTCACGTTTTCCCACGTTTTGTCACAATTCATCATGCAGATGGAAATACCACAGGAACCACAAAGGCAATACAACCGTTACAAACTGAACATCAACTCAATTATTCAATCTCATATTCAGCATTTACGATATAAGTCGCAGTAAGTCTACTTTTAAGCATACCAAGATGACAGCCAAAATGTGAGGATTGAATATGGGCCACATCAATCACAAAAATAAAAAGTCATCAATCTTACTCACTTTATAATCCTATATTCATGAAGGGGTGGGGAGGGGGGGGGGTAATCGATCTCTGAGAATTACACCTGATTAAATTGGTACCAAGTCCAGGTTCTTTAATATAGTGTAAAAAAATTCTTCTCCTTTGTGATAAAAGGAATTCAAAAATCAAATGAAATTGCTATGCTATAAGCATATCCACGGAACTCACGGTTCAGAATAATTTTCTTCTTCAAAATAGACCAAGATGACGTTCCTTGGGTTGCTGCCTATTTCATCTTTTCTAATTCCCTAGAATTATATTTTAGCTAACAATTTTTTCTAATCATCGTATTTATGATCGTTGTGCTGCTCTTGGAGTGTATGCCTTCAATCCCATTCATTGGAATGTACTGTGAAAATCCATGGCCCAGTCAGAATTGCTTAACACTTTAACCCTTTCCCTGCTGGCCTTGAAATATGTCATTTGGGACTTAACCACCGGCCCTATACCATAGGAATATGCAACTTTGCAAGTATGTACTCCCTGGGATAGTGGCTAAGGAGTGAAATAATTTGTATTGGAGACAGAATTTACACCTTTTTGACAAGGGGACGTAGTATTAATGTTAAATATTTTTGGATTGATTCAAAAATTCTTATTCTTTGTTTCATAGCAGGAGCTCTAGTATAGTGGTATTGATGCCCTAGGGTATCAATTTTGATGCCTTATGGCAGCAGCGGTTTTTCAAGGGTATTTTAGATGCTGCCCAGAGGCAGAAGCGGCCCTTAAAGGGGGATGGCATGTCACTAAAATGTAATATTTGTCATCATTATGCACCAACGCTACCCTGGCGAGTACCCATCTAACAGACAAACGTTATTTTACGTCAAAATAACGTTTTAAAACTTTATGTAACGTTGTGCCATAGTAAGGATTGAGGTTGGCACTCCCCCCTGGGGTGGAAACAGTGAACCATACATATAAAATACATGCACCATCTGGTGGGTCCAATATACACTAATGTAGAGTTAGGATTCCCTGTACCCTGGTGGAGAGCCCGAAGGGGTGAAACACCTGGGTAATCCTATCCCTCTGTACCATACCGATCCAGTAACGTAGGGAGCGGAGAACAGTCAGACACGGGTTGGTAGTGTAACGGTTAGCACGCTTGTCACCGGGGAGAGAGGTCTGTGGTTCGATTCCCGGCCAATCCAATGACTAAGTTTTCCGCGACCTCTACACTAATATTCCTGCCTCAGTAATATCTATTTTATATCAAACTCAACCACACTTTCAAGTAAAATTTTGTTATCCTACAGACAAACTTGTTTAGGTTAATTATACTTAAAATGAGAAATATTTTCTGAAAATGAGAAAATTAATTTTGGCTGTGTAATTGGTTATCTTTTGAAATTTAGTTGAAGTTCAGCAGGAGCAGATAGACACATCCATGTAGCGCTTCTGACATTCGATCTATGCAATATTTTAGTTTCCGTTCATCTAAAATGAATTCAACAGGAGTCATTTTACTTGTACTGTTTCACTTGACAAAAAGGCAAATTGTGGCCGTCATGCAGTGGGTAGAAGAGACGTTGTGAGTGTCATTTCTACAAGCAGCCTGCACGAAGCTGTCCCGTTTACTATATAATAGACTTCTTCCCAAAGGCGCTTATCATAGTAAACCTTCCGATCTTCTTTAACATGTCTTACTAATGTTAATGGCACAGTCATGAAGAGAATAACCTGTAACCCTCTTTGTATTGATACATGTATGTCTGTAAGGGGTACTGACCAGGACTATCCCAGTGAGGCACCGAGACATTGAATCATTTTTTTTGCAGTCGACGATTTAAGGCAAATTTATTTAATTTTAATTCAATGTCTACATTCAACATTGAATGTGTGCCATGGCTCAATAGTGAAATTCGGTGTTGAAGCAAACATCCAATATCGATTTTGACATTCCCCTTATCTTGAATCGCTTGAATCAATATATTCTAACATGGACCCAATGAGTATGTGGTAGTTGGGAAGTATTTCTAAGAGTAGTTGTCACATTTGAGTTTATTCAACTGGTTTCTTTCCAACTTTCAAGAACAGACGTTAACATCTTAAAGTGAGAATAGAAAGAGGGGCATATAATTATATATGGTTTGAAGTGACAGAGCCTGGGACCACCAATTGAAAGGTCCTAGGTTCGATGCTGAGTGCAACTTTTGGTGTACATGTAACAACGATGGTCAACCAAACCTTCTGCAATCCTTTTCCAAACCTATTCCAAACCGATTTCAAATATTTTCCAAACGTTTTTCCAAACGTTTTCTAGAGATTTCCTTTTATTTTTCAAGCTGAACTTATACTGCAGTGCAATACAAACACGACAAAAACGTTACAGAAGCTATATATAACGTTATGGCCCTAGACCCCTAAATTCGACAAGGCGACATGGACCTTTTTGGTGCTTAGTGACATGGGACATGATGAATAAATAGATAATGACATGGGACATGGGCCTTTTCTTAAAACCGACATGGCGACTTGGTCATTCCTTAAGATTGACATGGCGACATGAGCATTTCTTAGGATCGACATGGGACATGGGGACCCCCCCCCCCCCCCATCAAGGGCCCCAACGTTTGACACAAACGTTTGTTACCAAACCACATACAAACGTTTGCAAACGTTCTTTGTTAGCTGGGTTGTACTACTGCTGAAGGTGAGTCCTAGTTCACTGCAGGCCCACCAGGTGTCACCCTGGTGGGCCTGCAATTGTGGCTAGCGTCTATGGTCTAATAGTCAGGTTCCTTGGCTATTAATTAATATGGGCATAATCGTTCATTCTGTGAGAGAAGCATATCATTTGGTCCCAGCGTACATTGTGGGATACATTTTCATTTCAGGATGGGAGGCACCTGGAATTCTGAATATTAGTTTTGACCAACTAAACTAGGTTAAATTGAATAACTTTTTTTTGACCTCATCTTTTGCATAATTTGTATATTTTGTGCTCGAAATCTAGGTTACAAGTGTACATTTATGTTGAAAGCATAAAACCTGTTGGTAGGCCGAGGTAAAATGTATAACGGCCCGGGGCTTAAACTCAGTTCGACTGTCATCGGTCAATTCCTATCAAGCTAGCAAAATGCACATCCAGAGCCTTCCATTGTAGCCTAAATGAGCACAGTCACACGATGTTTCATGTGAATAAAATCTCCATGAATTTGTTCATACGGTGTTCGATTCAGAATTCCGAAGTCATGACTGTTATGCCGGATGTGGGCGTACTGACTATACGTGGGGTATACACATTGATTATTTCACGTGATTATAGAACAGGAATTCCATCTGCGTGTGTACCATGTTCCCTAAACACATTCTAGGACATACATCTCCAAGTTTATTTGAATAATCTTGAGATGTTTTTTTCTTCTAACTTTGCGAATTTCAAAACGCACTTTAAGTGTGCATATAGAAACGACCACACTATATCCAGCAGGGAGTGGGGGCTGTAGACGTGTGTGTGTGTGTGTGTGTGTGTGTGTGTGTGTGTGTGTGTGTGTGTGTCTCTCTCTCTCTCTCTCTCTCTCTCTGTCTCTCTGTGTGTGTGTGTGTGTGTGTGTGTGTCTGTGTGTGTGTGTAGGTGTGTGTGTGTGTGTGTGTGGGTGTGGGTGGGCAGGGGGCTGATGGCTGAAGGACGGGACTACCTGAAGGTTCTGACAGCTCATCATGAACCACGTTCTGGTGTTTGCCGCTAGAGGAGCCACCTGTCAATACCATCTAAAAGGGCCAACTCACCGCAGCCAGCACGGGTCAATGTGCCCCCGGGGTGATCTATATAATTACTACACAGCTGTTAGACCCTTACAGGGTATCAAACCCTAGACATGATCCAATCATTTAAGCTTCTACTTACTGCAATGAAAGACACAAAATGCTGAGTTTGTTGGTGCTGAATGTACCTAGAGAGACCTTTCCAAATTATCAAAGGCCCTTGATTAAAATGTTTTTACCCGAAAGGCCCATTCCATGCCATAGACCTTAAGTAAAATGTTATGAAAGGTAGGCCTTTCCAAACAAAGACCAGACAGTTTATGTTATGGTGAAACTTATTCACCAGTGATCATTTCTTCATGTAAACCTCGCCAATAGCTTAGATGTAAACCTTATGAGTAGTCCCATGAGTAGACCTGGGAATTAATGAGCCTGCCCTCCTAGACTGAAGCAATAGGTAATCACTATACCCACATCCTAGGATGCATGGGTGAACCAGGACATTGACCTTGACCGAGGGCACCCCAAATTCATGCATCGATGCGTCCAAACTGAAATGTCCTTGACAAGCAGCTAGCCAATAATAGTGTGGTCATACGTGGTAGGAACTGCTCCGAGCGTTTCAGTCTCTATCTTTTCTGCTGTGAAATTATTTTCCCTGTCACCAGAGCCCTAATCCCCTCTTCAGTTTCCCCTTTGTTCTTTCCACATAAAGTCCCGTCCTCCTGCCAAACTTGTCGATTCCTTAATTCCCTCCTCCCCAGCAAAGCCTGCGGTGAAAACAATAGGATGATTGGTGAATGCATAATGAGGGCTATGGGCGTTTCTCAAGGACCATAATCTTACAAACTAAGGTACTTGTCCATATGGTCACAAATATCACCTGCTGCATAACCCCCAATTCCTGTTGAGACCTAACGTATCCAAACAAACATTCTGATAAGGGGAATTATCATAACGACGTCGGTATCTTTGGTTTACACAACTTTCAGCCAACGCTTCTACCAAAACTGATTTTCTTCTATCGGCAAACAGACACGCACTGCACATGCCCTGTAATGATTCAATGCATTTTCTGTCCATTTTTCTACTGATTTATTGAAAGGTTTAATATGTAACTATATTGAAGTGAAAGGCGGTCATTTGGGGATTTGGAAACAATAACCACACAACGTCAGTAACTCGGTCATAATTACTTGCCACTTCCAAATCCTTACAAAAAGGTTCATTGGCATTTAAAAAAATGTCAGTGCCCAGACTGAATAAAGAACCATGCCTCAGAGTATAGACTGAGACAAATGTGTGTTTAAAAGGGATGGGGAAGTGAGACAGATTTGAGACAAAAATACTTTGAGCTTGGCAGACAAGTCGTTTATTGGTGGCTTCACAGCCTCCATTACCCTTAACAAGCCTCACACCAAGCCTTTTACACACCCAGGAAATCCGCTAGGAAAGAAAAGATTCCATCTCAAAACTTAAAACCCTCAATGAACTGAGTGGCAGGGATCCAGGCAGGAGGGAGGCAACTAGGGTGAGACCCTATACACAGTCTCTATGGGTTTGGTAATGCAAAATACGTGACAACTGAGCGACATTCCATGGCTTCTATCTCACAAGGGTTTGACATGCCCCCCTTTCTACAACCGGTAAGCACGTGTAATTTAACCCAGTACGTATCGGTGCATTATATTTTCTTTTGATCTGTAGGACCGACTAATGTGAGATATTGTCTAGGAATTATATGTGCTGGAAGATATTTATATAAGCTTCTGATTGCCTATATTTGTGAGGCAGTCATTTATTGCAGAGGAAAATAAATATGCGAGGAAAAGAATGAATGAAGATAGACACAGGATACATCAATAATAAGAGAGTACAGGGAGAAGGATGGACTTCCGTTTACACAACCTACCGCCTCCTTTGTCAACGAGTATCGTGCTCAATAATTAAGTCAGGACCTTTCCTGGATGCTCATCTCAGGTATGGCGAAGTACTTGTAAACTCTATTCTGTGGTTGGCCATGATTCTCAAGTGGAGAGCAATGAGATATATGATGCCACATTGTCACTATCCATCTCCTGCCCCTCACCCACAGTCCATTGGGCATTGAACGGAAGGTCCTCTCCTGTTTTGCCCCTAGGGCAGCTTGGGATCAGTGTAGTGAAACGCTAGGGAGGCATGATAGTGCAACCTAAGGGTATTTCATAACTGTGATGGATTTGGCCGGATAGAAGGGCTAGTCGAAGGAGGATATGTTAGGGCACTGTAGTTGAAGGAGGGCAGGGAGATGATAATTAAAGACATTTCGGCGTGTATCACCCTTGCTGATCTTGTAAAAAAAGAAACGGGAAATGCATGAGAAGCTTATCGGCAAGACTAAGTGTGACTGCTCACATTTCTGTAAGCTCCTAAAGACCCAGTTCACCTACACTGATAATAACACTTACAGCTGGTGCCTCACCATCACATTTTGACCCCTATAGTCAGATGACTTCATACATTACTAGTAGTCATCCAGACCAGCACTGTAAAAAATAGATGTACGTTTTACAGATTCACTCTGTAAAATTTAACGCTGATTCACCGTTATTTGGAATACAATGAAGCATTGTAAATATCGGCCATTGCACAGTGGATCCTTGTAAAATGCTAACCTGGTTTGGATTACAATGATTCAACGTTAATTCAGCCTCTAATGTCAAATCCCAGAGGGAGCCACATATAGTGGATCTTGCCATAGATAGGTGGCCTGGTTTGTAATAAGATTTTTCTGGAGTGTGTGAGCCTTTGAAGTGGAGTATACATGTTTAACTAATGGTAATTTTTTCAATTAATCTATATGTTTGACAATTTAACAATTCAATCTTGTGATAGGTTTGACAAAATACCATGATCACTTGATAATATCCAGAAGAAAGTAGCTGTCTGGATCTATACACCTATTTTGTGATAACATACTATGCATATATCCTCACCTCTGGAAACTCCGCCTTGTATCAATCCTATCGAGTAAAACCTTGTATAGGCCATGGCTAGTATGCAAGTCAGATCACCAGTGTGGCATATAGGATCAGGACAAAGTCAAAGTATCGCTTATCCATAAGTTTTTAGATGTATACTACAGTAACTAAAGTCACCATAATCTGACTCCATGTGAGGCTTATCGAATATTCTCTGTATATTTGAATACTCTGAATCTATTAATGGTGATTCTACATAAAATTAACGGTGATTTGATGTAAAATTAACTGTGATTCTACGTAAAATGAACAGTGATTCTGCATAAAATTAACGGTGACCGTCACCGTTATAAAAAGGGTGAAAGTTATGTCCCAAAAGTTGCCGGTGATTCAACGTCATTTTGACGACATTTTTTTACAGTGAGGGTATAAAAGAGTTGGATGAAGGTTTATATAATGCTAGGCATATGACTCATCCTCATCTACCCGTACCAATTTAGTGTAATGCTGTGTACCCCGCCTCGCTCTGCCCTGCTCTGCCTTGTACTTAATCCGCCTCCTCTCCTGTTTCCTCTGCCCCCCTGCTTTTCTTTATTCTGCCCTTTCCTGCTCTGCATGGAGTCGCGCAGGTATCTATCATTTTCCCTACCCTACTGTCTTACCTTGCTCTGCCCTACATTCACCTGAGCATTCCTACCTTTCCCAAAACCCTTCTCTACCATGCTCTGCTCTATCTTGCAATGCTCTACCCTGACGCACCTTCACTTAAGTATATGTCTCCTCCCTCACCTTACTCTGCCCTATGGCCCTATGACTATGTTGCTCTGGTCTGCCTTTATGCATTTGCTTATTTTCCCATGCCTTGCTTTGCTCTACCCTATCCTGCATTGACATAACAATCAATTCAATTCAATTTCAATTCCTCAAATTCTCTCAATCTTACTGTACAAAATACAATTGTGTGTGGAATTATTTAGTAACAATATAGACAATCTATTCTGGCTGATGGCTCAGATCGATAACGCTATATTATGACTCTGCTTACGCAGCCTTGAGAATGGATGTACCTGTCATCTTATACTGAGACAATAAGTAACCACTAGACCCACATCCCGACATGGAAGGATGAACAGCAGCCTTGACCTTGACCTAGGGCACTTCAAGGTCCTACATCGTCCTGCACTGCCGACATGATCTTGACAGGTAGCCGACCAGTAATGTTCTGGGCATGTGCGGTAGCCACATTGCTCCAAGCATTTCTTTTTTTGTTGTGGAATTATTTCTTCTGTCACCGGACTAATCCTCATCTCTTCACCTATATTATCTCCGCACTCCATTTTGGCCCATCGTAACGAAAACAGTGTCACTGGTGAGTGGGTAATGATTAAGAATTTCTTTTTAAGGGCATTTAGCTAATCAATTGGTCTTTGGCTACCTATAGGTAATCACCCACTTTCCATAAGATCAATGAACAAACTGACCATTGCCTTCCCACATTTTGCAGACACGCAATCTCTTTGCCAACACATGCATATACATTGAGCAACATTTTTGTCTATTGCTATCCTTGTCGACTAAATTCAGGCAAAGACTTGATAAATAACAGTTGAATTTGAAAGTAAATAAAACATGTCAGTCATAGTGTCAGAGCTCACTAACTCCACTAAATTGTATATTTCGCAAACACCCGCCCGACCTCTGTAGCTGTCATTACGACTTGTTAAGTCTGAATCCTTGCCTTGAAAAACCTTAAAGTTTCACTGGCATTTTGAAAATGTCAGTGCCCAGACTGAATAAAGAAGAAGCATGCCTCAAATTATAGGCTGAACCAAGTGTGTGTTAAAATGGATGTGGACATGGGACAGATTTAAAACAAAAATACTTTCAGGTTGGCAGACAAGTCGCTTATCGGTAGCTTCGTGGCCTCCATTATCGTTAGCTGAACCTACACCAAGCCTTTTACACATCCAGGAAATCCGCTAGTAAAAACTCATTTCATCTTCGGTCTTAAAACTCCCAATGACCTTGGTGAAAGGGGATCCAGGGAGGATATGGTGGGTTGTTATAGTCTGTTTCTATGGTATGTGTAGGGAAGACGGGCCCCAAGCACTTAGTGCCCTTGAAATGCTAAAGGGCAGTTTACTTCAGCCGGCTTTAACCATGAGCCAGTTTTTGGACAGACATTAAGCGTTTGACATAATATTGGATCAGATGGACCAGACCTGCATTAATACTGATCTGATTGCATCCTATGCAGTTTCTGACATCACCCAACCATTTCCCTATTCTGGTATTCATATCAAATAGTCATCCCATAAGGGGCAGTATATTGGCTCAGGGGAGCCTCAATATATGGGATTCAACCAACATGTACGCATGCATTAGACAGAGAAAAAAAGAGAGTCAAAAGGGAGTCTAGGAAGTTCAGAATGCTTCCCCTTTTCTGGCTCTCTTATTGGAGTCATGTGACTCCCTTACAAAATAAGTGAGCCAGGTGCTCCTGAGGGAGTTAGGTGATTTCCTAAGAGAGTCAGGTAGCTCCCTAAGGGAGCCAGGTCTCACCTATGGGCCCTAGTAGCAAACACGGTGTGGCCCCGGACGGGGCCAGACCGTGTTTGCAAGTGTGGCCCGGAGTGGGCTAACCAATGGGCGCCTGTTGGTTTAGGGCACTGGGCTTTGGTGTGGCCCCAAGTGGGCTGCCCGAATTGGGCTCAGATCGGGTTTTGGACGGGCTTCCTGTCATCTGCCCAACATGAACCCAAAGCGGGCAGCCCGCTTTGAAACTGATCTGAGTCCAAAATGGGCAGCCCGATCGGAGCCACACTTCAGCCCAGCCATCTGCCCAACATGAAACCAAGCTCAGTTTTGCCCAACTTCAAACAGCCAATCCGAGCTAAAACCAAATTGGCCCCGTGCGGGCTTGCTACTAGGGGGAGTCACATGACTCCGATATCAGAGTTAGAAAAGGGAGTCATTCTGGAGGAAGCCAGGTTTCCTTTTGACTCTAATTCCTTTCTCTATGCACCAGCATGACACTGACCACCTCCTCTCCCAGCCCACAGGGTATTGATAGGAAGACCCTCAAGGCGGCCTGGGAACAAGTATAGTGAAACCCCAGGGTGGTCTGGGAACAAGATTAGTGAAACCCCAGGGTGGCCTGACACAGGGATAAGGAAGCCCAGGGAGCATTAGGTTTCATAGCTATGATCGATGTGCGTGGGCCAGGAGCCGTTCTGTAGGTCTCCTCTAGAGCAACAAAAGCCCCACTCATGTGGTTCACAATAGCCGACCCTACCGTTCATGGGTTTATGTTTCTTAGCATCTATATATATAGCGTTGCCTGAACCCACATTTCAAACAGCTACGGGCACAACCCATGTAGTAACCTAAGGATAAAGAGGTTATTCTGAGACTACAGTGCCAAGAAACTTATGACAGGATGGTTTTCTGTGCTGGAGATCAGGGGTAGCAAAGGGAGGACACCCAGTGGGCACATAACATTGAATCAACATTGATAAATGGTTATCAATGTTGATTTAATGTTGATTAAATGTAGTTCCAACATTGAACTTGATTTTGTGGTCGCTAGACAAGATGGGATATGTGTGGCAGGAGAATACAACAGCTGGGTGAAGGAGGGACTAGGGGGCAGGAAGGTAGGGCACGGGGTGGAGGTGGTCTGCAGAGTAGGATATGCAATACGGATGAGGAATAGTGGGCTTGGTAAGAGGAATGAATGTAAGGACTATTAGTAGTGAGCAGATCTGAGAGCCGCTCTACTGAGAGCCGCTCTACTGAGAGCCGCTCTACTGAGAGCCGCTCTACTGAGAGCCGCTCTACTGAGAGCCGCTCTACTGAGAGCCGCTCTACTGAGAGCTGCTCTACTGAGAGCTGCTCAGTGTACAAGAGTGTTATAGCTGATATATAATAACATGACGTTGGTATAATACAAGGGCATAATCAGTTTGTTTGTTCGCATGTTGGTTTCTTTGTTCGCTCCTTCCTTCATTTTCCCTCATTTCTTTCAGTTCCGTGGTTGCTTGCGCCCCGTCTTCCCTTGCTCTATCTCCCTTGGTGTTCTGCATTTACTTCTCATCTCCTTTTGTCCACCGTCCACAGGGGTCTACTCCCTCTGCCGAGGGTGGTCGTGGAGAGGTGGAGACAGTTATCTCCCGGCCTCTGTCGCCCTTTCTCACTTGTTCACCACTGACACAGGTAGCGTCCCTTTAATCCCCATACCCGACCCCCTCCCCCGCCCCAGCACTGAGCTTGGAGGGGGCGGGGTGCCCTGAAGAGGTGTCCACTGAGGTGTGGCAGTAGGAGTTGATCAGGGCATTGATCACGACGTGTAGGGGACCGGTCGGTAATTGATTCTGTTGTAGGGGAGGGGTTAGTAATGGATCCTGTCTGTGTTAACTCGTGGATCAGGAGCTCCCCGCGACCTTATTCTGTCCAGGACCCCTCGGCACCCAGATAAGGGTCATGCAGGTACTAATGCCACTTTATATCTGACATCAGTCAATGAATACCCTGGAGTATTCGCTCTAATGTCTCTAGATGCGTTAGGATACAAAGAATGGTGAATATGTGGGTTTATCAAAGTATAAGATGGCTGCTGCCTCTCCTTACTAGAACTTTTCCGAGACATGAACGTACACGTACTTTAATTTCCATAGGTGATCTGTCACATAACGGCCACGGTGTATTCCCGACCTGACCCATTGCAGCAGCAGACCCTAGTGGACGAATGGCACACTGCTGTAGTACTCAGGACCCGCTCCTGCTGGTGGTGACCGACTCAAGCTGACGGCTGCCAGAGCAGCTCATCCCAGGCCCTCTGCTACCCCCTCCTCAACGCTCAACAACTCAATAGCAGCTTGGAGGGTGAGCAGACGCAGACAGATACCTATCTGCCTGCTAACTGATTCTAACTGACTCTCCTGCCTGTCTACACTAAATGCCTTTCTCCCCACCTACTCGATATTTGACTCGTCCCTCCCTTTCCCTTACTTGTCTTCATCGCAAATCCCATTCAGCAGCGTGCAGGGATAGGGCTAGTGTATTACATGTTACACTGTCCGCCGGAAGCTGTCTGCGTAATGTCTTATAAACCTGCGACCTTCCCTTCCAAAGAGTATTCTGTCTTTGTCTGGCCGTCTCTCACTGCCCCTAAACGGTTCCGCTGTTTCCCTCCCCTCCCTGACCCGTGCCTACATCTCTCTACCAAGCACGACAGCGATAAATTGGTATGGGAAACCATGCAAGTCGCCGTGTCACCAACCAGTGGTTCCTCCTCTGTGCTCCTCCTCTACTGGCAGTGGCCTCCTCCCGCTGCCCCTCCACAGCCCAGGCCACGCTACATCCCCCCGTCCCCACGCATGTGAGCAAATCAGCACCGACTCAGCACCGACCGGCTCAGTCCGAGTTACTCCTCCCTCCTCCTGCTCCTCCACTCGGCGCCCAGTCACCAGGCTGCGTGCTCAGCAGGCCCTCACTCACTGACTGGGAGAGGTTATCCATGGGAGGCACTTCTACTACTAGTAGGACCTTTACACTCAGTCACTGACAGCCATATAGGTCTCTCTACCTATACTACTACTGCAACCGCCGCTATAACTGTGTAAACGACAAGGAAGCGCTGTAAGAGGACTTTGACGCTGACCTGAAAAGTTCACATATACTAATGCTATCACTGATTTCCTACACTTGCTACCACAGGATAAGGCGCTGGGGGCATAGCGTGACTGAGAGCCCACGTGGGGACTGCCTCCTACTGAGGGTGAGCTGGGAGGTACTGCAGGGCCTCACCACTTAGAACCATAGTACTGGCACTCTGACTCTACTACCCCTATTACTTCTAGCAGTGTTAGCAGTTACCAGTGGATTAATACCTGGATCACTACGTCCCATGTGTCTGTCAATATTGTACACAAGCACTCAGATCACGAGCGCCACTAGTAATCCCAAGCCCTAAGAGATGTGGTAGGCATGTATTGAGTAACTGTTAATTCTGCATGTTATGTAAGTCTGTAGGTCCGTGTGGAGAGGTGTCCTACTGAGTCGTGTGTGGCCGTGCTAGTAGTATAGTAGTAGATCCTTTGCACGAGGAGATATTCTGTGGTCTCTGCTACCTTTGGCGATGTGTGGTCTATCATGGAAGGACCCTTATAGATGATACATTGAAGGTGGGGTAAGTGAATGTTGTTCCTCAGCAGTAGGGGATGGTGCAGGACACTTACTACCTGCTACAACGACTACTACTATTCAGAACTAACTGCCAATCCAGGAAAAATCACAGGAATTCACAATAAAATACTATCACTATCACCACCACCACCACCACTACTACACTACTATTACCACCACCACCACCACCACCACCACTACTACACTACTATTACCACCACCATTGAAGCGGTGTACCATTGAGGGGCAAACTGCAGGTATCGAGTGACTGGGGACTTCACGTGACACTGCCCTGGAGACACATGTGGAGGAAGGCAGTTACTGGAGGTAGCCTCCAGTCCAAACAGGGGGCTGTGTACGCTGCCCGCCTCGTAGTTTAACCTTAGCCGAGGGGTGTACATATTCTACATTAGCCTGCTAGCGTGGCAGGCCACACAAGTGATACTCATTCTGCTGAGTCCAAGTGGATCGCGTAACAGAATTGACCGATGAGAAGGGTTATATTTAGGAGCACATATATGAAGTGACCATTGGATCCTTGCGTACCCTGCCTACTAATGTTCATGTCTATTTGACTGGTCATTTTCTACACAAAAATGCCCCTTCCATAATACGAAGGGAACGATGTGCCTTGATTTATCAGCATGTGTATATAATAGATGTATATTCCATCTGAACCCCTTCTCATGCTGGTAAACGAATTACATTAATACAGAGAGTTGTAGGTCAGGATTCCGTCATATCATTAAGAAGTTATTTACGATAAGCAAATTACCCATGCTGTCCAACCAAAGACAGCTGACCTCGGCGAGCCACTGGGGTAGCAGGGCGAAGTAGACACATCTCAAACTAACCTCAACGATCCACTACCTTGTTCTGCTAAAGGAGTACCCATCATTACTACACCTGGATAGATGCTGTTTGTCTTCAGCTTTGTTCAGAGATTACCATTTTCCTGGATACATTATGCGTCTGTGAATCAACAGAGGACAGTCTGCTCTACCACCCAGCAGGCAGCCATTGATCAGGTGAGTGGCATAGAGGAGACCATTATGCTTCAATGGGTTGCAGAGCACCACCCTTGTGAATAGGTGCTCTGTCATCACAAACACCAAGTTGCCGATTGGGGAGGAAACCATTGTCAGAGTGGCGTCAGTGAATAGTCACGAAATCTTATGTAAAATCGGGGCAGGGGTATCTGAGAAAATATATCAAGTAGCTCACTGAAACCACGGTGAAAGAAAGGCAGATCCCAATGGGCGTATAGGTATGATAACTAAACAATGCCACTGCATGATTAGTAGGAGAAGCAACTGTCACCGTCTTTATGGTAAAGATATATCTGTGCCACCTTCATATATTCCGTGTGACGGGACACAATGGTATATAGATACAGCTCTGTTCTATCCTAACCCTTCATTCATCGGTGCAAATAACCAGCAAGAAGCCACTGTCAGAGTGGCTTCACTTGGCAATTGGTTCCTCTCTTCGAAGCCATTTAATTACCTTGCTCAGGTAGTTCTGGTTGCCAGTCCACACGGTGTGGACCGGATATTAGCCAATATTAGAGCCATTTTGTTCACTTAGCTTAGGATTTACTACATGCAATGTGACTACTATGATCCTCCAGTATTGTAGGGGATAATAAGGGGATATACGGATCTGCTCTGAACCAATCACGGCGTTCATGTTTTAACCCAGGTGGGATCAGGAACCAAGCGCAATCACTGTTATCATTGCTTAATGACCCAGCGAAGTTGAGGTGGCTAAAACACTGGTGTTAAAGCAAAGAGCCTATTAATGTCGAATGTCTGGTTCTTCTCTCACATAATCCCACACATCTCTTCCAGAGTGGCTTCCCTGAGCTGCTGCTTCATATTTCCTTACACAACACATACTGGATTGGTGAGTGAGTACACACAAAAAACTAATGAGGGTTTCTAAAGACGCCCTACGACATATATCATCATTAGAATTCTTTCCCAACTAGTCATTTGATACAACTGTCTAAACCAGCACTTGTCAAATGCGAATTAGTTTAAAATCAAAATGTTAGCCCATAAATAGTAGAAATTAGTTCCCGGAGGAGATATCCCCCGGGGTAAGCTAGCAGCTGAGAAATCAAATTCATCACCTGACACAGTAAGTCAATGGGAAGGAGAATGTCACTGACAGAGTAGCCTCTCCCTATGCTTGACCTGGTTCTGTGAGTCCCTCAGTAGGGGGACGGGGCGTCGTCAGGTCTGTAAGTGTCTATATGAGCACCCAAGATGGTCGTTACCACAACCATTTCTTCATATAGGAGAATTTCGGATATTTCCAGAACACTATATTTAAACACTATAATGGTCGACGATCAACAGCTTAGTCCATATCATATGATTAATATTGAATGCTAAGGCACTGACATTTCAGCAATATCTAGGGGGCTACATCCTTCTAGAACCTTAATCACACTAATTCTTAGTGTCGGGATACTTTATAGCCCCAGGATTGGATTCTGCCCTGTGGCAGTGTGCTGGTGTGGCAACTGCAATCAACAGTGTATTGTCCGATACTGTGCAACATTAATTGGAATTCTATGATAATGGAATAGCCTTAACATTGATGGTAGGATGATGCACTAGGTAGAACACATAGTTGCCGATGCTTTATCAATATTTATTGGATCAATCTGTTGGGAGATATGTTATAGAAATTTATAAAGCCATGGCAGCATCTTGCTATATCATTAATGATGTAATATGATTCACTATTAATAGTGCGGGGACGTATTCGCAAAGGATAGGACAATAGGTATCGGTATGTCATGTTATTGGCCGGCGACGGAGTCCCCGGCCATGGTTAAGGAGTTCACTTTCCCGTAAGGTTTCAACAGCAGCTGCGCGTCCATAGGATTAGCATTGGATCGTTTGCTTTTTGCACCCTACATACACAGGCTCTATGGTCTCCCACCCTTCAGCACTGCACTCCGCCAGAGTGGTCCTAACCCCAGGCTAACCCTGCGTTGTCCACTCGTTCATTTTACGCAGTACACCTTACCTGCAATGAGTCTATATGTTGATCACACATCAGGAACCCAGAATGCACTGCTCATTCCGGTCTACTGAGCTTTCAATGGTACGATGTTGTTCACACGTCTAAGGCCTGGCCATAATAACCGCGGCAATACATACAGAGGCGGGTGCCGACTCCTCTCACTCTGGAAGCTGTCAGACGTTTCTCCCTCACACCCCCTGCATTGCGGGCTCTAGGGTCATTATTGGCCGGCGACGTAGAAATTGGCAAAAGGTCTGCGCCGACCTTCCACCCCTTCACTCTTAAATTGGACTATTCCAGGTGAATAACTGCGCAATTTACGCATTGTGGCACCTATGCGCATAGGCTTGAACAGCAAAGGTGAAAATCAGTGCGCCGACCTTCCACCCCTTCATTTTAATAATGGATTTGTCCATGCACCTCCGGCCACCTCTAAGGTCGGATTCAACATGCGCCCTCAATGGTTGGTGATCACACCTGAGCTGGGCGCCGTCCCTACTCCACTACCAGCGAGTTTAGCAGTCCTACATGCGCCCTCAATGGTTGGTGATCACACCTGAGCTGGGCGCCGTCCCTACTCCACTGCCAGCCTGCTGCACACCAGTTGTTCACACCCCACCCTCCACATTCTAGCAGTACAGACCGCGGCAGGCGAGTCCTACTCACAAGCCGTCATACGTGTATACATGTAGGGGAACGATCACAGGCAGCTCTCACAAAGCCCCGGGGGGGCCACTCCCTATATAATCTATAGTAACCATGTGCGTACACAAAATCTCGGGAAAGGGGTGCTTTTTGGGCCCCACTGGCGGGTCCGGCCGGACCCGCCATTAGGGGTCCTTTTTGGGCCATTTTGGGGCAAAAGGGGTATGTTTTTAGGCCAAGAATAGCCCAAGAATACCCAACCAAAAAGTCCAAAAGTTCTTGTTAAAAGGGGTATATTTTCGCTGGAATTTGACCCAAATTTAGGGTGGTATCCCACCAATAGTTATTAAATGTATAAGGTCGGCATGATGCTTGAATGAATTCATGCCCTTTGCTGTCATAATGCATGAATGTAGCCCTGGAGAATAATTCTACTTTGTAGGTAATGTATAAGGTCGGCATGATGCTTGAATGAATTCATGCCCTTTGCTGTCATGATGCATGAATGCAGCCCTTGAGAATAATCCTACCCATTAAAGTCTGCATAGTGTATTAATATGCCGTTTTCCATCTGTTGTCATGATACATGAATGCAACCCTGCTGCATCATGACTTCTCCAGATTACCCATTTAAGGACAGCATGGTGCTTCAAGTGAACCGTGATGCATTTATGTATCATGACTTCTCCAGATTAACCATTTAAGGACAGCATGGTGCTTCAAGTGAACCATGATGCATTTATGTATCATGACTTCTCCAGATTAACCATTTAAGGACAGCATGGTGCTTTAAGTGAACAGTGATTCATTTATGCATCATGACCCTTTTATACTAACACTTTAAGGACAGCATGGTGCTTCAAGTGAAGAGTGATGCATTCCTATATCATGACTTCTTTATACTAGCCCTTTAAGGACAGCATAGTGCTTCAAGTGAACAGCGATTCATTTATGCATCATGACTTTTTTATACTAACACTTTAAGGACAGCATAGTGATTCAAGTGAAGAGTGATGCATTCCTGCATCATGACTTGTCTATACTAACCCTTTAAGGACAGCATAGTGCTTCAAGTGGATAGTGATGCATTCCTGCATCATGACCTTTTTATACTAGCCCTTTAAGGACAGCATAGTGCTTCAAGTGAAGAGTGATGCATTCCTGCATCATGACTTCTCTACACTTACCCTTTTAGGATGGCTAGTGCATAAATTATTAGATATATATTTGATCCAGAATCCTTGAAAGAAGCCGGCCACCACACCTATGGTGTGGACTTTCTCTATCCTTAAACATTGAATCCTAGTGGTGCATTTACAGTACTGCAGACCCACAATGTAGACCGGCTCCTGTACAAGGGCAGCCATAATCCACTCCCTATTCTGTTATACCATTATGGACGTTTATCACACTCTGAGGAATATACAGCATTTATACAATCTACAGAGTAATAATGTCAGCTGGAATGTAGAGATAGTGTGCGCATGGGCTGTAAACGCCCTCCAAGCAAATAGAAAATCCCATAAGTTTATACTATGCATAGATAACTGACAAATATGGCATGTTTGCAATTTTCTGAGAATATAAAAGGGTGTAGCAACACCCCTCTTGTTACAATCGACAACATGTCACACATTGTAATGTTAGTTTTGCAATAGAACTAGTGGCATTTGAAATTGATTTATTTATTTCTAACCGGTGTTTTACCACCCTACACAGAGAGAAGAAACAGTGCCAAAAGGGAGTCCCGGTTGCCTCCAGAATAACTCCCCTTCACTTCAGGTCACTTAAGGTAGCCAAGGTGACTCTCATGCTGATCTAAAGGAGTCATGTGATCCAGAGAGCCATATGACTCCCCCAGGTGACTCACTTAGGTCAGCCAGAGAGCTCACCTAGGCTCCCTTAGGCGACCTGGAGTCATTCTGGAGGCAACCTGGACTCCCTTTTGACGATGATTTTTTTCTCTTTGTACCCCATCCTAAACAAGTAAAGGCGGTTTCTCTATAATCCCTATACGCTGCCTATATCCAGATCTTTGCCTCATTCTGATATGCTTCACACTCTAACTGTCAACATGGTCCAAGGTTTCGAATTCCTTTGCCGCATTATTTTGGGTGAATACAACCTGTGCACTTCTGGTATTACTGCGTTTCCCCAACACTGCCAGCTTTCACCCGTGCCACCCCTAACCCCCACACATAAACTAGACGTGACAAGAATACATAAAACCATATACAGCAGGCCCTGTCCTCAACACCTACTCTACCAGACACAGTACCCTCTGCCCCTATACAGAAAAAGGAGGCTTTCCAGGAATAGATTGTGTTTAGATATGTCTGTAATACTCATAACATTGTACAGAATGTGAACGCATCAAAAGCGGTTCCTAGACTGGTTTTCAAACCCTCACTGTACTGCCAATTATTGGCATTGATTTTGTTTGTAATCTATGCTGAAATAGCTAACAGTGGCTGGAATTAAACTAATTTCGTGTAGGTGGCTCCAAATTTAGATAAAAATTCTCATAGTGGATTTTGGCCTTATGACTTCCCAGAACCTTCAACAGTCGATACAGACACATGGGGCCATGGGCAGATTGTACATATGGGAATCTGCTACGTGCTCTGACTGCACCATTTGCTCTTGTTGTATGGATAGACAATTCACTTTGTGTGCAGAGAGTTCCTGAGTTGTGGCACAGAATCAGGTGCTAAGAGTACAATGTTTTGTTGTAGAGTGCTGGGGTACAACCAGTGGGTGGTGCTAACAAGACATGGGCATCCTGCTGTGATACTAAACATGCTGCTGCAGGAAGCTGAGGGAGCTGCCTGCTAATATTGACAGTCTGCCAGTGGGTCTGGAGAAGGGGAGAGAGAAGGGGTTAGGGTGTAAGGGAAGTAGGTGTGCTCTGGTTTGAGCATTCGGAAGGTAATAGAATGGCATGTTGCTACAGAACAGGGTCAATCTTTAATGTGCCAGCATACAAATAAACAGGCATATTACATCAAAGAAGAGCAAGCTGAAAATGCTTATCCTTACGCATCACTACTAATTTCATGCTTCAAAGTTCACATATAAACAGTATAACCTTGTAGAAACTATGATGGAGAGATTCATCCAACTTCATATACTTCAGATTGAGCGATTATTACTCAAGTTGTCAGTTCTATCATCCTCAGCTAGTCTAGAGTCGTGGAAGATGGAGATTGTGGGGGGCATGATACTGATGTGGAACTAGGGATCCAGTCCGAAGTAGACACCTTTTTTTTAAATATACTATTAGTACATAATATACAGGTGTACATGAGTTATAATTCACAGGAGCATATGTGTGAACTAACGAGACTTCGAGAGAAAAGTTCAAAGAGACTACAAGGAGTCTGGCAATGCTAAACTCTATTAGGAGCAAACGGCTGGAGTAGTTATTGCGACATAGAGACAGTTTAGATGAGTTCATGGTTTCTTCGTGTTGGTGATACAATCCTACAACAAAATCAATCATCATCACTACCTGACCTTAAACCTTACCATATATCCCTGAGGAAACTTGGTTTAAAGTTATTAAAATGCAGCCCTCCAACGTCTACCTTTTTGAGATACTTACTAAATGGACAGCACAGAACAGCTGGGGGAAGAACATAAACACTCATTAGCTCTAGCCTTGGGCAGGAAGGTAGCGGGCATAGAGGATCAACAGTCAGTTCATCATTTAAACTTAATGCCCGTTTCATTACATCTCTGCCTAAAGCTGACATCGTTCCCTTACAGATCAGAGACCTATCTGTTGAGGCACTAACGTTCGTACTCTATTTGAATTAAAGTCATAAAGGAATTGACTGTCCATTATTAGCTCTAATATTCTAAATCTTCTACATGTATCATCTTATTTGCCAATTGAGACAAAGACAAAAGGAAATGGGAAAAACAAATGGGTTTGGGGATCGCTGATAGGAAAGTGAAGCCATGTGTAGAGCAGACTGTGGAGTCCATGACTTGGTCCTGGTACTGAAGGATGTATTGACCTCCCCCAGACTGATGAGACTCAGTGGACATCAATCCACCAGCACCAACAGTGCTCTCCAAATTCTTTTTTAAGGCACATAAAACAGTCTTAATCTATCCCAGCTCCACTAAATGTGTTTCTGTTGTTTTTGTAGAATTGACCCTGACCTGCAAATGTTTTCCACTAGTGAATGTTGCTGTCAACAGAACAGCTACTATTTCTGTTGTCTTTTCTACCCATTGTCACTGCTATCCAAGTAGGAAACCACGCTATAAAACCTTTATAAACCTTTTGTGCATACCCATTGGCCACTACACATGCTATTCTAGACACATGTCTAAGTTTTATATCACTGCAAAGTCCATGCCATTGGATTCAAAGCAGTCAACATTCTGCTGTAATACGAACCCCCTTTCCTTTACTTCTAACTAAAATGAAGGGATTTGTTTCTCTCTCTGTGGATTTAATATACCTGGCGACTATTTTGGGGATCCTGTGGATATCCTGGGAGACATTCTTTCAAACCGTTTCTGAGTCTAGCAATATAAAGCTATATATATATATTTATATATATATATATATATATATATATATATATATATATATATATATATATATATATATATATATATGAAGTAGAAATGCCTTCATAAAGGAGGGTATGTCCACTTCCCTTAGATTTATGAGTAGGTATGAGTAGCTGGGAAAGCCCTGTGGCACTGCTCTGGTTAAGGATGGATCATTTCTGGACTCTCTTTGTTTGGTTGTTAGCTGTAGAAGGGGTTGGACAGGACATAGATAACATGGCACCTAGAGAACCTGTATGATCTGTTGTTGACACCACTTCATGCATAATAAAGTGAACAAACAACGAGTTTTGTTTTACCACTGTCTATATTGTTTGATAAAGAGAGGTATAATTGTAAAACTGAAATAAAGACCTGTTTTGTGTTTAAGTATGACGTGGTTACAGGAATGGCCACATTGTATGGTTAGATCGGATAAAAATATGGCGTGGTTGTGTGACCTGGAAGCATGAAATAGGCGAAGCTGTTTATACACTCATGTGTAGTAAGGGATTTTGGTAACAGGTCTTTATTTATTATTAAGATCTCCAATGCGACTGCAAATTTGTATGGATTCACTCACAGGGCAGTCAAGGCAATATACAGCTACATTGGTTGACGTTGGGATAAGTAGACAAGATGTCAGATTCACAGAGATAGAGTATAGCGTTGGCTGATCACATGTGAATTAAGTCAATTTAAGATGCCAGGAGCTGATGGAAACAGCAAAGTGTTGGTTGATGGTTCCGGTGAGGAGATGTATGAGGGTTCTGCTAGGGGCCCCACACCACAGACAGCGCTAATTAATTAACTAGGGTCAGATGGATGAGCTTACTAAGTCAGCTACATATAGTAATAGACAGGGGGCAGGAGTTGCGGGAGCTACATCCTGATGGATGCCTTAGGCTAGAATGCCTCATTTATTGTTATATATCAGACGCCTAGGGTGGTTCATTATAAATCTTTCCGGGCGTTGGCTGTGAGAAATTACTTTTTTTCTCATAAATTAAATCATGCTGGAATACGTTAAGGCTCGAGCATGAAACTATTCATATTTACTAAAGAAAACGTCATGGACTGGGCTACTACTACATTGTACTGGGGTCAACTTCTATATCAACTAGAATATATTATGTCATCCCTGCCTTGATCACGTGACCTTGGTGTCCTACAGTTTATTCTCCGTCCTACAGCTACCGGTAACACATTCAGCATTTGTATGAATATTTAATGAGGCATTACTTTAGAGAAGAAGCTTATGCTCGTAGTCTAACAAATTAGCATAATATAGCAACCACCAAGTCAACTAGAAACAATGAGATTATGATCAATTAACTTACCCCATTGCAGTTGTGAAATTAGGAATATCAATCACCATGATATAAATACATTTTGGGAATTGGGTGACATATGTGATTGATTGTTCCTTACCACTCTATTTAAGACAAGTTACTTCACCCATACATCAAATTTCACTAGTCTCCTTGTCATGCAACTGCCTCACATCGCACTCTCAAACTTTATAGCAAGGGTTTACGGCTACAGAACTCTGGTGAACGAGTATTTGTCACGAATTAATGATGTCAATGTCAGCAAACTACTGACATCTTTATAGAAGCATTATATTAAGAAGATAATCCTTATTTTACAATTCTATACTCACACGAAATTTCTTTTTATAGCACAAGAAAGGGGTTATTCTAAAGTTTTTACAAATTCCAGGATATTTTGGTTGATAATATAACATGATACTCTAAGATGGTCTCAGAGTCTCACAGACTCTAAAGAAAGCTAATTGTGTATTCAGATATCTGGGCAAAGCTTGCTAAATTTGTGACATGTTCTCAGGTTCTGCACTTTGGGGCCCTTAGAGGACCGTTCCAAATATATGACAGATTTACGGCGCTGTCAAGTAATCCCTATCATCTGTGTCAAATCAACCCATTGGTTTTTATTCATTCACATTCTGTTCTTAACTCTTTTTTTTAAACTAAGCACTGCAATTGCAAGCATATAACACATTTACATATCTAATAACACATTGTGTTAAATGGAATAATCTAGAAATGTGTTGGCCCCTGCATAAGCCCTAACATTGATAGACATATACTTAAGAATATTAGATATATAGAAGGGTTATTGTCTATGTGCCACACTATGGATACTGTGAGTCTGAGTGGCTCCTCCTGAGAGGCATAGTGCTCCTCCCTCTTACAAGTGTTTTAGGGAGACATAATGGTAGCCCCACGCTAAGAGATCTACATTTACTCTTAGGTCAGGTCGGAAAAGTAAAAGGCCTCCCCATTGATAGGGTCTGAGTTGAATTGCATGTTAGAGGGAGGGAGGGAGGGAGGGATGGAGGGGGAGGAGGGCTGTTGATGTCCGCGCACTAGTGACAGTCTGGGACAAGGTTGATATATTAAATCACGACGTTTGTTGAAACGAGATCCCACAATGTCTCTTTAATATAGAAAATCTACTCCCAATTCATTGAATTCAAAGCATTGAATATTGATCTCACATCAGCTAATGGCCACCGTCCACAGAGCATAAAGTAGGGCACATTTTGAACAATGTTTGTATACAAACTTCGGCGTATATGATGTGTCAAATGATGTGCAAATGATGTGTACACCCAGTGGATGTTGCAAATGATTATTTAATCGGCCGATGTAGGATTTGTTTACAAAAACGGAGGTAAAGGATAATCTGTTTGATTTTATTGGCCGAATCCTGGCTATATAAGCTTTAATGGATGGGAGGGGGGGGGGTAATAGTTGTGGGTCAAACCATAAAATATTTATATACAATGTGAATGTAAATAGAAGCCTATCTCTGTCGGCTGTATACCAACCTCTGACGGCCGTATAGAGGCTGTGTAAATAGTATAGCTAAGTGACGACAGAGCAGGGTGAGTGGGGGGAAACTTCGCTAATTGCTTAGTCAGCAATTTTTATACCGACGATCCTCGTTTATGCTCTGTGGACGGTGGCCATTAGGCATGATCTGTGAAAGACTCCTTGTAAACATTAAATAATATTTATACTAAATACGATTGTAGATGACCTGATGGTACTGATATAGTAGAGACGGATTTGCCCACTTATCTAGATCTGAACATTGAAGGTCTGATTGGTGGATTTGCATTATGCTGAATTGTACCCATGACTCCAACTGTCAGGCGTGCCATTGTAGCGGTGCTTTGCAACTGGAAATAACATAGTAATTCCTATATTGACGCTTGATTGGGTCTGAAAGCAAAATCGAAAATCAAATTAACTCTACAGATTATTGTAACTGCTGTCCCATTCTTGCCCAATGGTCTACAATATCTACTAACAGTTATAAAAAAAATCTAGAATTGGCCTAGTTTCTTAGGGTTTCTAGGGCACCATGTTAGGCTAGATAGTCTCAAAGTTGCGATATAGTCTCAAAATACTATGGTTTTGTGACAACCTTGCAACCCTCAGGCTAGATACACTCAAAAATTGTGAGATAGTCTCAAAACACACGTCAGGCTAGATAGTCTCAAAATGTTGAGACTATCTTGCAACCCTCAGGCTAGATAGTCTCAAAACTGCAAGATTGTCTCAAAATACTATAGTTTTGTTAGTATCTCGCAACCCTCAACTTTGAGACTATTTAGCCCAAAACGCTCTGTTTCCAACAGTTGATGATTGTGCCAATTTTCAGTCTACTACTCTCACAATAGCTTTAGAATACCTCTTGCAGCTTCTACAGTGAGTTGTAATCAACTGTGTTGTACACTGTATTTTAATTGTGCTCACAGACATCCTGACAGTTATGAAACAATGATACCTTCTTCATCAGCAACCAGCCTTTCAAAAGGACTAAATGTACCGGTGTGAAATTTAAATCTCTGCTGGCATAGACTGAGAGCTTTGGGATTCTATGGCAATGGTGCAGCACTGTAATTAGTCATTAGAGAATGGGCCACATCGTCCCTAGCATACGTAGTGGTTGTTATTTACAGCCACCGCATGGGTACATTTATATTAATGGCATCAGTCACTAGAAAGCTATTCAGCCATGATACCCCAGTAACATATACATATATATAAATGATTTAACATACATCACTGTAAATGGTGTATATAGAAATGCTAAAAGCAATGCACATGATAGTGTGGTGAGGTACTGCCAATAAGTTAAAAAAACATTGGATTCTATTGACTCAATTCTAGTACAGAGGTGGCCATACTCTTCTGTATATTGCATGATATAGACTTTACTACGCTGTTTGAAATAATACAGCACTCATATATATGACCAGTCCAGTAAAAAGGGGTATCTAGGGGGGAAGTCATGATGAAGGTTTGTCTCGAGATCTCTAAAATGAGATATCATAAGCGTTCTATTTACATTCTAAATATAGAATGTTAGCATCAAAAATGGAATAATTCTAAGAAGACTACTGTATTCCTCATAAAGATTATCCCAAAGCTTTTATTTTTAGTGTTTATTAGGTAATTAATTACATAAAAGCAATTATAAGGATTCGGCGCATTGTCGTTCTTCCACCAAGACCCTCTTCTTTTGTCAGGTCTTTAGGGAAAAAAAGTATAGCGTGTCATGCCGGTCGTATGTAAGCCACTCAATATTGAGATAAGATGAAAAATAACATTCATATTCACAAAATTTACAAAGCGATGATGAGATGAGATGAGAGATGAGTAACATTTGAAATCCTGTTTAGGGTAGGCTATTAACAATAAATTACTACTGGTTACATGAAACAAGTGTCGATATCACGTTTGATTGCTTTTTTAAAATCGGAAAGGCCCTCTATCTATCACACATATAATCTACATAGTCGAAAGACACTTCTTTCCTGTATACATGTTCTATATGATACTTGAGAGCTGAAAAGGATGGCTAGATAGGTTGTGAATAAATCTTAGGGACCAAATAATCTATTTGCTGTTTACCCAAGATTCCTGCCACGGAATATACCTTGCGTGAAATGTAGCTGTCTCATCAATGTTGTGAAATGAAGATTTTGAATGTGCATGGATAAAATGCGTAAATACTTACAAGAATTCTGCTGATAAATATGTAATACAAATCCCCCCAACTGTGATATTTCCTTGATGCATGACAGTGGCGTAGGAAAAGGGGGGGCCAGGGGGGCCTGGGCCCCCCCAATCACAGAGGAGGGGGGGCCTGAATATGTTTGGGCCCCCCCAAAAATTTGCCAAGACCTTATAATGTAATACACAAAATTTCAAAAAATGTACCTTTTTCACATAGGGACATTGGGGTCTGGCACCCAATCAGAACTAAAGGGGGCTCAAATACTACTTTTCTATACAATTCCTATATGAGCGTGTGTATGCACTGTCATGGTTGGAGGCCAATATTTAAGGCTGGTTGGGTTGGGCCCCCCTGGGCCCCCCCAATGAAGATTTGCTTCCTACGCCTCTGCATGGTCCTTATCTGGGCACCACTTCCAGCCTCAACCCATTGCACCTCTCACCCGAACACATAAACTGGACGTGACCGGAATACATAAACCTATACAGCCTGTCTTAATCAACTCCTACTTTACGGACAGGGCACCCTCTGCTCCCTACACTACAGCCTCATGCACTAAATACAAAAAGGGACTTTCCCAAACAGGTAGTGTGGAGCTCAGCTGAAAGCTCATGACTTTATCCAGTATGCGCACTCAAGCACATATTACACATTATTCCAATGCCAATAGACCTGAGAGAAGTGCTACAGGAAAAAGTTTTCTAGATATATCCCACGGGCCTATAATCCCCCTTGAACCAGCAGGGCGAATTCAAAGGCGGAGGGGTAAGTGTCACGAACCCAGAACAAATCCTCTCCTTTCACTACCTACCTCCAATAACTGTCAGGTGCTGAGATGGATCAGCATTCCTAAAGTGGATCCACGTTTAGATCAACATCAGGTAGTGCCTCCTGGCCTTATGACTTCCCTAATGCAGTAAATACACCTGGGGGCCCTGCACGGATTGTACACATGGGAATCCACTACGTGCCCTGACTGCACCACGTGAACATGGGGAGTATGGGTAGACAAATTCATTGCCTAGGATGCTGCTGTCTCTAGATGTGTTGTGGCACAGCATCAGGAGCTGAATATATTGTGTTGTAGAGTGCTGGGGGTAAAACCATTGGGTGGTGCTAACAATTCTGTTAGAGGGTTCTGGGGGTAAAATCAGTGGGTGAGGCCAAAAAAAAAAGAAGGTGTGTTTCAGGCAACATGGTCCAAAAATTTAGGGTAGGTAGGTCGGATTTTTTTTTTTTTTTTTTTTTTTTTTTTTAAATGTTGGAGGTACCTTGAATGAGTCGCAGACTGCCATATCGACTCGCGGGTCATTAAGACGACTCACCGATTCTTACTATAACTAGGAATATCATGAAATTATTGGACATTCTTGTTAATAAGCAATTTCCTGAGACTGGACAGTTAATTAGGCATTGAACTGTTCTTCCTGACCAAAAAATTGCTAAAATTTCCAAAAAATATGAATATTTTGCAAAAAAAAAAAAGAAATTCTCCAAAATCGGAAAAAAATGCTAGGGTCGGCCCTTTTTTGAAACTAGGGTCGGGTTGCCTGAAACACACCTTTTATTTTTTTTGGCCTGATGCCAACAAGACAAAGGCATCCTGTTGTCCTATCAAACATCTTGCAGGGATGATGTACACGATTATAATACAACCTATTCAATGTAGTCACTCTCTTACATTGAACCTTCCCAAAGCCTTATGATATTACTTGGTTCCAAATGATTGAAAGACAATCTCAATATCTACCATTATCTATGTCAATACAGGGCAGCTGAGAGCAGAACGTTAACACTAAGGTGATCATTTATTTTACAACATTTCCCCCTCCCCCCGCTAAGTGTTGAAAATCAGCACGCGTGTAGGCCCTCTGAGCCATAGTAACGTGCATGCTTTTCGGCTCAAAACAGGTTAAATTCTTTCGACCCACCCCAAGAGGGTTCCACGTTTTTTACACCCCTCGGTCAAGGGGTCCACATCCCTCCCAATCCACCCCCCCTGTTGTTAAAAAATAATCACTCTCTAAGCAAGCCTGGCCTGGGGAGGACGGCAGCAGGCTGGTTTGCTCAGCAGCTGGTACAAACTTCACACTCGCTAATAGTTTGCTCAAAGCTGAAATTAACACGGGAGGCATCGCGGCTCATATTTCCTACCTGTTGTATGATAAAATATACTACATTATCATTAGATCTAAGGCCCAAAAAATAGTTACATGGTCTAAAAGTCTAGGGAAGGTAGGTCGGATCTTTGAAATGTTACTTTAAACTGAAAAGTATCAAGAAATTGACTTGTGAACTCCAGTGTCAACTCACTGACCACTGTGTCGACTCACAGAGCTTCAACTGAACTCTGACATAGCCACGAAATCGTCAAATGGGGTTTCCCCACACATGTAGGGTCGCCTATTTTCTTTTGAGGAATTGGATGTTATAATACGGCAATTTGAGGTGAGGCAACGCCAACGGTACAAGGATTAAGGCTGTGTCTCACGACCTTGGGACAATGTTTTTGTCTCTGATCGGGTGCAGTCTCTGACCGGCTGCCGTCTCTGACCGGCTGCCGTCTCTGACCAGGTGTCAGAAAAAGGTGTTTTAAAAAGAATTATACTCATATACATAAGGATTTGGAAAAACGTTATGGCGGTTGTTATATTATCATAGTTATAATTATAATTAGCCTCCTGCTGCTAGTATTTTGGACCTTATCAAGCCAAGCCGGTCAGAGATGGCACCCGGTCAGAGACGGCACCTGGTCAGAGACGGCACCCGGTCAGAGACAAAAACATTGTCCCAAGGTCGTGAGACACAGCCTTAAGCAATTGCGAATGGTGTTGCAAGGAAGCCTGACAATGGAGTAGAGTGAAGCCTGGTTGGTCAGGCGGTGAATAGAGACCCAACAACTCAGCAACCTATTTGTTTATAATCCTATCTAAGTTTTAATCTCTCTCTACTACACCAAAATGATACACCCAAAAAGATACACCCAGATATTGACTATGGTTTGCTTATGGTCTTCTCTTAGTTGATGTTGCTGTCAACATATTTTATATTAAAATGTTGCCATTTTCCCGAGAGTGGAGCAGCATTTCGTACTTCTGCTACAATCTGAGCTGTCTTTCTACTGACTCATGGCTGTATCTCACGACCTTGGGACTTTGTTTATGTCTCTGACTGGGTGCCGTCTCTGACCGGGTGCCGTCTCTGACCGGGTGCCGTCTCTGACCGGCTTGGATTGATAAGGTCAAAATACTAACAGCAGGAGGCTAATTATAATTATAACTATGATTATATAACAACCGCCATAACGTTTTTCCAAATCCTTATATATATGAGTATAATTCTTTTTAAAACACCTTTTTCTGACACCTGGTCAGAGACGGCAGCCGGTCAGAGACGGCAGCCGGTCAGAGATGGCACCCGATCAGAGACAAAAACATTGTCCCAAGGTCGTGAGACACAGCCTCATCTAAAATGTTGTTGGCAGACGGTTTGAGCATAATTGTCAAGAAGCTTGTTTCTCTTTGCTGCAGTTGTGAAATATTGCTGACGCCTAGCCTGGAAATTATGTGCATTTGTTGGGATCGGAGTCGTTGATATCAGCTTTTCCAAGAGATGTGTATATGAATTGGTGATACAACTCTCAGAATCCAGTTCTCTCAATGATATCTAGCATGAAGGAGGGCTGCTTTAGGCTGATTGACACTACTTCCTGCAAAGTCAATCCATTTTGGGAAGTAGGTCAATATTATTTGTTATTTGATTGGGCTGATGATGATTATGCATTTGGAGCATGAAGTGTTGCATTGGATTGGACTAAAAGGAACGTGATGTTTCAGTTGCCTGAATTCACGTACAGAGACCTTTACTTCCGTAATACAGTAAATTATACTGTAGTTAGGATATTGGATATTATCATTTTTGATGATACTTACCACTAGGTGATGAGCCCCTCGGAACTTTCAGATGTTATAAGTACTTGAGCATAATACTAGATGAAAAGCTGACATCCCAAGAGAAGTTTATAGCCACGAACAAATTTCTGAATAGTAAAATATGGTTACTAAGACAACTAAAACCATATATAACATAGTGTGCCTCATTAAACCAGCTTAAAAGCCATGGTTCTACCTAAAATTGATACTGGTCTAGTAACTTTATCAGGTATTAGACAAACTGACATGGCCACTATCCAGGTCCTACAATGCATAAGCATTTGCCTAATGAATTATGTGCCTATGGATGTTCATGTAAATATATACACCAAAGAGCCTCAGTATCAGGATTGTAACCCTATTGATGTACCTATTGAGTGCATTATGTCATAAGCTTAGAGATGATTGTATATAGAGCCACCAGTGCTGCAGACTTGTTAGGCATTCAAAAAAGGCTACATACAAAGCCATAGGTACATGAACTAATCTGCCTCCACGCATCAGAATCATCAAAGAAAAAGACTCTTTGAAATGACAAGTAAAAACCCACCTCAAAATCAGAGTCCCTCTGCAGGCTTTAGATGAGGATGGCTTACTTGTTGATCAATAAGAACCCACTACTTATCTAAAATATCATAATTATACTCAGGAGCTGAGTTTCTCACATGACCCGGTGCTAACATTGCAACTGAGGAACTGACTCAAATATAAACAAACTATGTGCTGCCTAGAGACTATTTTATAGATTAAGATGTGACATTGATTTCATTGTCACATGACAAGATGCTAACATTGTTTATATGCAACTGAAGAACTGTCTCAAATATTAACAAACTATGTAATACTGGGAGACTATTTTTATGATGTGGCATTCATCTCATTTCATCTCATCATGCTCAAACAGGATTTACTGTTCATTACTGTTCTTTATATGATGCAAATGTATTTGCCCTGTGTGACGTATCTATTATACAAACTATTAACTGCATAAACTCGGGTATATATACCTGTCAGCCCACCTGGTGAACGCAGGAGACCAACGAATCTCATCCTTAAAACGCTGTTTGTACCAGGTTACCAAATAGAATTCAATTAATCAATCAATATGGACCAGGGATTATACACTTATTTCATGATCAGATGCTTCAGAATTTTGTGATTAGAAGTGGTAGCGACGGTAGCTGCCGATATCAATCTCTAGCGTTTTGGGCTAATCTAAGTATGGATTTTAAGATGTTGATGACTTGTTGATTAATTCTGCTGGATGACAACATAACACATAATACCTTTAAACTTGAATGATAAAAGGAAATCGACTAAAAGCATTATGTCATTCGGAGCCGTGTTATCCATACTTTACAGACCAGAGAGCAGTACATTGATGCTATAGAGTAGTGAGCAGTTTGTGGTCAGTGCCGGCTACTGCTGAATGGGGGCTATAGTATTGCTCTCGGTTATTTACTGTTGGGCTCTACACCACTGCTATATGAAGGGTCAACCGGAACACTACTGACCAACTGTTCACACACCAAGCAACAGATGAATCAAAGGTTAACTGTGTATTTAGCTGAGCTGAGGCTAGAGGGTAGGTGCTAGACATGTATATTGGATAGCTACAATCTAACTGTACTGTATTCCGCACTAGCGAGTTGCAGTGATTCTCCTTTGTGAGACCTATAGCTGAAGCTGGTTCCTAGCATGTCTAAAATGGACAGTTGTAGGGGTCATCACTTTTTGAATTGGTGATACTTGAGTAGTTGTTATATCATTTATATCGACTGTCCAGATTGGGGGAGTGGATACCCAGCTAGCAAAAAAACGTTATTTTACGTCAAAATAATGTTATAAAATTTCATTTAACGTTATGCAATAGTAAGGAGCCTTAGAGAAACATTATTTAACGTTATATAACGTTATAAAATGTTGTATGACGTTTTTTGTTTACTGGGTAGGACACTGGCAATTCAATACAAAGGTCCTGACTTCGAATCCATGCCAAGGCCACACAGTTAATTTTTTTCGTAGTTGGTCAAGAATAATAATAGTATTCAAATACAAAAAATTAAGATGCATATAAAATCATTTTGGATTACCCTATAAAATTGTATATTATGTAAAGGAAATTCACAACTGAATTGTATACTATCACGAATTTTAACCAAAAAGACATTTTATAATGGGGTGTGAACCAAACAACCTGGCTATGGATTCGAAGTCAGGACCTTTGTATTGAATTGCCTGTGTCCTACCCAGTAAACAAAAAACATCATACAACATTTTATAACGTTATATAACGTTGAATAATGTTTCTCTAAGGCTCCTTACTATTGCATAACGTTAAATGAAATTTTATAACATTATTTTGACGTAGTTCATATACATTAATGTTACCTCTATGTACCCGAATACCGTCCATCTCTGGGGCAGCCTCCTCATGCAGCGGACTAATATCCCTAACCCCAAAGCCTTCCCAACAACCGTAAAAATAATCAGATCCCATCCAGGCGCCGAAACCCCTCTTAGATGCGTCTGATACCATGGGTAGGTCCACCAGCTCTCTCCTGAACAGGGCACGACAATTGAAAACATCACAAAACTGCCTCCACCATAGTAGATCGTCTTTAGTAGCCTGAGAAAGGAAAATAGCTCTACCTGTTTTTGCCTTAGCACATAGATCGTATAACCTGCGGCTAAAGGTCCTACCTCCCCTTACAACCTGAGAGCAGAAGGACATTAACCCACCTATTTTTTGCAACCTTTTCTTATGTACATATTGCATACCTAAGCATTCGTCGAGGGCTTCCTTTAATTTAACAATTTTTTCCGGGGGTAGGGAGAGCTCCATAGCCGCAGAGTCAATAGTGATACCTAAGAACACAGTCCTTTGACTGGGGGTGGTAACCTTGCCGTAGGATATACCAAAACCCAGAAACTCCATTACTTCAATTAATACATTCCTCTGGCGCAAACACTCGGCCTCTGACCTCGCCAATACAATGAAATCGTCAAGGTAGTTAACCACCTTCTCTACCCCATAAGATTTTGCAACCTTAACAATGAAATTAGATAGGGCATTAAAAATATTAGGAGCGCACCTGAGACCAAAGCTCAACCTGTTGTTTATATAGTATTCTCTACCCTTACCCAAATCCCAAGCGAACCCCTGGTACTCAGCATGTGGGGCACATACCCCTACCGACCTATAGGCGGACCTCAAATCCACCACTGACATAAACATGCCTTGATCCAACTGGTCCACTACTGTGTAAACTGAATTATAGGAAAAAGGCTCATATGTAGTATACATAAAGTTATTTATCGCCTTACCAGCCGGCATGGAGCAGTCAGTGATGGGTCTAAGCTTACCATTTGATTTTTCAACCCCCCCCATAGCATGAACACACCTAGGAGGGTGGGTAACCTTTGTTACATACCCATCTGCCACTTCCTGACGGATTATATCACACATTTCAGAATAAAATTGCGGTTCCAAAATAGTTTTATAGTTGCTACAGGAGTACTCCGTGTCACAATTTTCATCAACAATTTTAAAACCCCTATTAACCCCCTCCCAGATGTATTCAGCATCTAAGGGTTTACCAGGAAAAACATTACCGCTGCCTGAGATAAAGGCAGCGAACCTACAGGGTTTTAAGTGAGTAATTTCAGAGCCAATATAATATGTACAGTCACAAGTACCAGTTAAGCAATCACTAAAGACTCTAACATCCCCTATATCACGGCTACCATCAATGGTAAATAGAAGAACCCTTCCCCTGGGTGAAAACTCAGTCGCCTGATTTAAACTGGCAACTCCACATTCATGTGCTACTACCCCCAGCGTGAAGGGTGGACAGGTTGGATCCAGCCTCGACACTGCCATAGGGTTCAATGCTAAGCTACCACGCGGGTGAGAAACCTCACCAGTGTTCCAACTCTTCCCTGGAATGAACTCCTCACACATAGGATTCAAAAGTGAAACAGGGCATACTTTATACATGGTGTCTGATACCTCTAGCTGGCTGGACGATTGAATAACCCTTCCCCCCCCCTAGGGACAAATTCCTGACAATTAGGGTTAAGAGAGAAGGAAGGGTTGTCATAGCCATACAAATCATGGGTAATAGCCTCGCTGGAACTACATACGACACCTTCCAGACTAGGCCTACCCTTATTACCCTACTTATCAGCTTTAGGGTTAGACATGTTACATGCTGCTGAGCCATGGGATGAGCTACGACAAAACATACACACATGTTGATACTTGCACCCCTGGAAGTCGCATCCCTGGGCCTTATTGTAGCTGAAACAGGGTCTCTTTTCAGCTCCCCTGGATGAGGTAACTATAGTACTCTTTCCCCCCTTGGAAGAAATGATAGTGCTATCATATGAGAAGTACCTTAACACGTCACTGTTTGATACCTGCCCAAAAACTTCCGGGCCTCCCTCATCCGCCCTACCCCTTACAGATTTGTCATATGAGATCAGGGAACTGACCCTGTATACTTTGGTCAGGGCTTTCTCACAAATGAGTTCCATGTGAGCTAACAATCCCTCAACATCAATACCTTGTTTCAACATGATTAGAACGGTTCTGACATTTACAAGCAACAGGGCCTCGAGGGAATCAATTCTGACCCCCCTCTCGAGAAAATTTTTCTGGGCAAATTCTGAATGCTTACTAGACTTGGATCTTGTTCTGGATCTCTTGCGACGAGCGCCCTCGGGTCTTGGCGAAGCCCTCGAGTCGTCAGATGAGTCCCTCTCAGACCTTGGTGGAGTTTCTTGACGCCTCCTCCTGGGCCTGCTCTGGCGACTGGTCGAGCCCTCGGGAACCCTGCCGCCCTCGAGACTCTTCTCTACCGACTCCTGGACCTTCTCCACCATCGACACCAACCGGGTGAAACCTCCTTCCACCCTCGCCAATCGGCCCTCGGATTCTGCGACAGCTGCCCTCGTCCTCTCGAGAAGATCCCTCGTTTGGGCTGCCCCGCCCACATCTTCTTCAGCCTCGGCCGGCCGGCCCGACTTCTTGGGAGTTTTCTTGACACGACCCATTGTAACTTCTAGACGCCCTCGGTAGCTTGGTAACTCAAGTAAACCTCGGGAAAAGCCTCGGGAGAAATTTGAAAATTCTGCGGGAGATGTGTACACAAGGAGATTGACCGGCCGACTGACCACCGTTCAAAGGATGTGCCCTTTTCTAGTCCCCGTACAACAGATAGAACAGTCGCTAAGCGACGTCGCGGCTGGTGACGTCACGCCTGGGGATGACGTCACTCCGGGGCGCCACCTCCCGGCGGCCGCTGGAACTCCTAGGGCGCCGCTGGCGCCCCCCAGGAGGGCTGGAGGAACTACCTCCAGCGGTTCGATGCCACGCCCCCCCGCCCTGGGTTTATATGGGTATAGGTCTATACTGTGTATAAATAGCCTACACTTGGGCATTGTGTGACAAGCATGACGGATTATTCCTTACTGCTCCGTCCCAACCATACATCGAATTCCAGTAGTCTTCTTGTCATACTGTTAAAGTAAATTATTCAGTTTCAATATCGTTTTGTTTTATCTAGTTGGATGTTGATCATTCAGCTGTCGATCCAATGTCAAAACACAACACTCTAAAAGGTTGTTGTCCATGAACAGCAAAATGTGGTCAGTACTTTAGCTGTAAAAATGATACAGCAAATTTTGCTGTACATGTACAATCCTATTGCTGTAGATGCAGGTTCGAATCCCATAACCAGCAACCAGAGGGAGAGAGAGTGGAGAGGTTGGAGGGAGTGCCATACTCCACAGCTACAAAGAAATCTTTTCACTTATAAATACTCCATCTGCTATCAACACTTAAAATGAGAATATGGTATATACCCATCTCTTGATAAGGAATTTATATAATTTATGAAAGCAGTTTTTTTAAAGTAATATATTTTTGGTACACTGGAATGTTACTGAAAATATGCAGAAGATAAAAGCAGTGTATCTGTATAATCTGCAGGAAAGATAGTCAAATTTACTTTGAAAAACATGGACCATCAAGATTACAGTCCAACTACTCGTAGTTCAGCACTTATATAGTACATTACTGCAATAGGGTCATTTTCATATCAACCTTGAAGACATGAACAGTTTGGTTCTAAAATTGTCCCCCAGGGATCCTGTGCCGACTTCTTTACCATTAATTCACACCTAAGTAGGAGGTGTTTCAATGCACCTGACATACAGGGTTCACTGGTGTAGTGGTCATGGTTTGGCACTATGGATTGGAAGCTAGGAGTTCAAGTCTCCAAGATGCCCAGTATTGAATATACATGAACCTGTTTTAGAACTCTTATTTTTATATAAAGATTTAAAAATGTGTGATATGGATGTAGCCTATTTGTAAATAGATCATAACTTTGAAGCAATGTTCATGTAACATTTTGTAGTGTTTTTGTGCATAGAAAACATGTTTCCCTCACATGCATGAGTAGAAATGGTGCCAATACTGAGAGTTGAACCCCAGACCTTCAGGTCTGGGTCTACAGTAGATTCTGCCAGCGGAATTTACTGGAACCAAAGTTGCCCCCAATATTTTCTGTATAGGAACACTACTTACTTCTAACAGTGAACGTCAATCCTGCTGTGTTTGTCGGAGGCTATTATCTTCATGAGACTACCAACCCACTTGAGTGACAGCATAGATCTCAAGGGCCACAACTAATTGGCATCATAATAGCAGAGTCCTAACACTTAGGACTGCTGATTTAGCGCCCCGCTCCGAGATCTCATTAGACGGTGCATTGATGAAAAATGTCCCATGTCCAAACGATGCCAATGTTCATATACCTAAAACAATTCTCCTTGTATTCTTGTGTTGTAAGTTTCTACCCTCACTTTGAAATATGATACTTCACTAGATTTATGACAATTGAAGAATTGTACAAGGTGATAAGATCCTTACGGGAAGGGATTAAAACAACGAATTTTGACACAGATAATATAGGGTAGAAATTCTATAAATGTTTCGAGATCTTTTACAAACCGCTTTATTGGGGCAACAGCACAAATTATATTGATGAATGTGGCATCCTAGGTGATTTTTACTGTCATATTTACTTTAATCCTTACATTTATCCGCTGGACTGCTAATTGCGGAGCGAACCAATTTAGTTGAAATCAGTGTTTCAGGTTTGTAACTCTACCGCTGGAGGGAAGTGAGCTAAAGAATCCTACCTGCAATACTTAATCAGTTTGGATTTCAGTTACATCCAAGCAGGTTACAAAAATGCCTCTGAACTAGGTTAAGTCTTTGGGATGAAGAATTAGAGAGAGATTTAATCAGGGAGATCCATCAACTGCTCGGTCAGGATTTATACTATTAGTTAGAATTATCTGATTTTAACTCCTTTTATTCTGAACATTACTCATTCTATTTACTTTTATAGGTATCAACCCTATCCTTTAAACGGAATGATAATATTGACGAGAGTTAAGAATTGGTGTGCAATTGTCCACACACTGACAGAGGCCCTGTGCGTTCATTGAAAAGACAGATACGTGGCTATTACTTGAGAAAAAAACCCAAAGGAAATGCAAAGTGTCCGACAACAGGTGAAATTGGGGTATTCAATTTCTTAACTTTGATGAGGAATATATGATTCAACTCTTCCTTTATCGTACACGCATTATTGCGAGTTAACTGTACAGGACCGTGCACGCATAAATGCGAGTTACTCGCCAATTTTGGCAGATTTTGGCCGTTTTTTTGACCCCCTGCGGTTTGCCTAAAAGTTTGTAGAATCCCATGATTTTTTCCATGGCAACATATACACAAAAATAAGCCAAAATTTTATTCCAAATGGGGCTTTATCTCCCTAATTGCAACACAGGGCAATTTAGGGTTTATGGTTATTCTATACTGTTAATTTTGTCATAGATGTACTTCTAGTTCGAATATTTACAAAATTCTTTCAGTTTTTAAAAGGTTAGGCCATCCCCTACATCTTAATTCCCCATTTAAATTTCATCTGAAAAAAAAATTGGTTTTGAGAGAGGTGCCTTTATGTGGAACGTGGGAGAGGAAGAGTTAATATGACACAAAATGTACTAATTATCGGTTTTCTATGCTGTTCCAATACTCCCCTCTCTCTATAAAGTTAAATGATGGTTCTGTGTGGAATATCAATATGACTGTAAATCAAATAAATAGGCTCACGTTTGCACCGCCAACGAGCGCCCGAAAGTGGTGAATCTACCCTATAATTTACTAGGCTGTGTCTCATGAGATTGGGTCAATGTGACTGTCTTTGACTGGGTGCCATCTCTCTTTATTTTATCCCTTTACTTTTCTTAAATCTCTTTTTTTATGGTGGCTGGTCAAAGATGGCACCCAGTCAAAGATGGCACCCGGTCAAAGTTCACATTGGTCCGATCTCATGAGACACAGCCACTAGTGTTACACTAGATTACACGTCAGCAGGTCAGGCGGTTAGGGATGGGGCAGGTGTCATACCGGAAGTCACATGGGTAGGTCTGCAGATAGCGCTTCCTGCAGATATTCAGGTGCTCGTTCTTTCTCCAGCGGAGGACAACAGGTTTAAGGGTCTCTAAAGTACACTAGTCAGACCTCTATACTTATGAATATGTATACCTATAACAACTATAAATTATGTAAACAACCTGAAGGATAGAGATGACATCGAAACTGGTCAGAACAGAAAATATGTGCATGGTACTGTATAATATGATATTTAGGTTTCACATCACTGTGTGCACAAATCATTGAAATCAATTTTTCAGGATGATTGTGTAAGATCTGTCTATATTTCTTTATAACAAATTTGCCCGCAAGTTTGATAGATTCTCGCAAAATTGACACATATCTGGTATACAATTAAGGCCTTCCATATGCCCTTAAGCTCTTATCGGTAAGCTAACTATGCATGTAAACAGAATTTACCGGCGGACGGCCTGGCCTTAGGTCTGCCCCATCACTGTCCATGGCTCCTCGAAGCAACTTCTCAAGCAAAAAGGAGAGCATGATAAAAAATCGCCCTCCTCATATTTCTCCATACTTGTGATGAGAACCCGTTTTCATTGAGTGGCCCTTTGACTTAGGGACTTGCATGATCCAGTAGTAGTTAATTACTAACCTACAAAAACCAAAGGCCCTCTATTTTTTCACAAAATGAAGGCGTTTAATATGAATATATTCATCTCGAGAGGGAGGAAATAGTTTCAGATTCAGTGTTGATTGAAATATCAGTTTGCTTTAGCCATCTCAGAATTAAATGCAGGTTATTGTATCACTAATGACATATGTGAAATCCAGGTATGTCGGCCCATGCCCAATGCTGCCTGGAGACTGGAGGTTAAACTGTGAGGTGAAATGACATTTATGATTAGGTCAAATGTCATCAGGCCCATGTAGAATCATAGGTCACAAGGTCCCACTCAATGTCAGTAGGACACTTCCATGTGAAGATGTGCATATACACTGAAAACCCAATCATTGCGACAACCTAGAGACTTGAAAGTTGTCAATACTGATGACAACTGATACCTAAATCAACAACCTTAAGGTAGTCATTCTGACAACCCAATTAATGTTTTAATCAATTAAGGTCGTCATTATGACAACTTTGGTCTAAATGGATCAGATATGACTACCTTAGGTCATCACAATGATGACCTAAGGTCGTCACCTTGACTACCTAAGGTTGTCAATATTGGTATTGTCAAAATGACTACCCTGAGGTTTTCAGTCTACAGCGAGAAAATGTAAAAATACCAACCTGCCGTCCTTGCCTATAAGGATCAGTTTAGATCACAGTATTCATCCGACTTAACTATAATTCTTATCCAGATTACACAGGAACTAGACGCAGTAGGAAGATGATCTAAATAGTTTTGGAAAGCTGTCACAATGCTCTATTAGGCTAGATTATACCACGATTCTGGCGTTTCCCGTGCCGAGAGTGGATATTTGCCGTGCGGTTATCTCAGGATATACGCACGCTCAGAATTGATTTTTTACACCAAGACGTCTGTAATGAAAGATAGGCATAGGCATTTTGGATATGAAATTCGTCCGGGACTCGAACCCGGTTCGCGCACGCCATAAGCGAGCGGCTAATCCCCAGCGCCACGAGGGCTGGACAATATTTGCAGCTGAAACCTTAGCTTTGCTTACCTTGCCGCCATGATATCGTTCATTGTCCGGTCGATAATAATGAATAACATCCAAATGTGGCAAAATTAGAGCATGTCAAGCTTATTCCTTCAATCCAGTACATGTTTAGACCTCCTTGTTGATGATGCCGTGCAGTATTAGCCTTTTTAATAGCGTAAAATCTTCATATTTTGACATTTTGTGAAGGGTGCCAGCACGGTAAGAGTTGTATTTGGGGCGGGCGGAGGACGATCAGCTGATCGAAGCCACCGCGGAAACTAGGTCAGTCGGTCACGTGATCACACGCGTCCCGCTGTTTACAACTCTAACCGGGCTGGGACCCTTCACAAAATGTCGAAATATGAGGAATTTACGCAATTAAAAGGCTAATACTGCACGGCATCATCAAGAAGGAGGCATAACTGGATTGAAGGATTACGCTTGTCATGGTCTAATTACCCCATATTTGGATGTTATTCACTTCGTATGTGGTACCGCTGGGGGAGAAGCTATGGAGAAGCATGGCGCTCGGCAAGTCTGCCAGTCGATCCGCGAGACAAAATGGATAATTGAAAAAGGTAGGCCTAATACGTTAAATTCTCATATAGGTCCTATTTGAAGAAATGGTGGTATAAACGCATTAACAGGTGGGTACAGAGGCACTCGTTCGGTATATGGCTAGATATTGCACTCCGCCTTTGGCGTCGTGCAATATCTAGCCATATACCGAACTCGAGCCTCTGTCCCCACCTGTTATTGCATCACCGATTCCAGAATATTTGAAGCAGTTTTGAAAATTTGTAGTATTTTGTAGGCTTTTACCAATCTAATATGGAAGCAGCCATGCCGAAAAACATACTTTATGCAAGTAGAGTTCACCCTCCAATGTCTGACTAACCGTATTGCATGATTAAACCTTCATGGGCGTGAATGCATGACTACATCTAAGTCTAGTAAGATGGAGCTTTATAGGGCTCCTAGGGGTTAGGCCATGGGCGCATCCATGTTCGGGGGTTAGAGGTTCAATCAGATAACACTGGGTGGACGCACATAGACTCAGTACTGACTGAACCCCCAAAGAGTAACCCCTCTTCTGGGTATTTGTGGAACTTAAGGTTCTTCACTCTACCGCCTGACTGAAAACGGGGGCGCGTCGGTAACACCTAGGTGCCCTATACCATGTATGTTGCTCAAGTTGTAAGTGACAGCTCGGTGTCACAGATCGTGTCCGTATGCGGCTCACCTGGTCAGTTGAGGCGCCAAATCCTCCAAAACACCCCTCCTCCATCTTGGCCCGTTCCAACCCTACACCCCCATTCTCATAGTGGTTCGGCCCGCCGCCCCTACTCTCCCCGCGCCCCGCGCCGTCCCTCACACCGGGCTTCCACTCACACGTTTTCACTACACTGCGCCAGCTGTCACAAGCCGCGCACCGCAGCTTTTATATTTTCTTGCTGCCGATACGTTTTGTTGTTCTGCACCATGCCGAAGAAAAAGACTGTTCCCAAGACGCCCCGGCGCTCTGGCCGGCCCCGTCAACAGACGCCGACAAGGCTCACACCACAGCAGCCTACTGTCCCGCCAACAACATTGCAACAACAACAAGTGCCTGCCCCGGTGTTACAACAGCTGCAGCCTACCAACCGCGTGCATGACTTGGAAGGTGGTCGGGCCGCTGATGGCCCGGCCGCCGGAGGTGAGTTTCAAATTCCTATACCCGTTGCTAATGTAAACAATGGCGCTCCCGCTGTCAACCCCCAACATGTACCTGTCGTTGCCGCCGGCCCTCAGGCCGCGGTTCACGCTGAGGCACATGACACTGACGCCCAAGGTGGCCCTAAGCCTAAAGTTAAGACTGTCAAAGATTTGGCCGTGGAGGTTTTAGAAAACAAGCGTACTCTTGCCTCTAACACACAGACACTATCTGACATCCTTACTTTGATTACTGACATGAGTCAGCAACGTAGATCTAATAGTCCATCTGCTTCTCACCTCCAGATCCAAGATGGCGCCCACACCCAAGATGGCCGACGACAGGAAGCCGGTGCCACCGGCCAGCAACCATGGACGGCCCCACCACCGACAGGACCTCCGGCTCAGCCTGCGCCTCCTCCTGCACCCGCACAACAACCAGAGGCACGCCAGCTTACACCGACCTACCCACCACCGCCGCCCTTCTTCAGCCAGCCTCTCCAGAACCTGGCTCTTCCTCCACTGACATGGGGTGGTCGAGGCAGCCACCCCCAGGCTGTCCACCAGCCTCAGCTCCAGCCTCAGCCCCAGCAGGTGCCCCAGCAGGTGCCACAGCCTGTACCTCCACAGCCACCACTGCAGCATTACCAGCTCCCAGCCATCCCAACGCCGGCACAGCTGGTCGCCAACCCCAACACTCAGCCACAGGTGGCCGCAGCAATGGCCGCCGGGGCACTTCCGCCCGCCCCGACGACAAATGGTAAGCCTGCTACACCACTTAAGCCATGCATGTTCTTGCACAGAGACGGGGTCATCCATGAGAAGGACAAACTGGAGGCACAAAACAACATGACTTTCCCTGAATTTGTCGCTGCATTTTTCAACCTGTTAGACTTTGGTGATGTCGTCCCTCTGATCCGCCCCTTCCTTGAGGCCCATTTCAGGGAGGTAGTTGCTGACACCATCGACCGAGAGTGGTCCCAGGTCAGGAAGTGGTCCAACGCTGTTTTCAATAAGATCGAGGCTCGGTTTTATTCATGGTCGTCCCAGACAGCCATACAGAGGGACCGCTATAAGATCTCCTTTGCCAACAGCGCCCCATCAGCCGGTGAGACTATACCTTGCCCTGCATACAACAAAGGGCGATGCACCCACACTGAGTCACATGTTGAAGGGCGATTTAACCTCGCCCATATATGTCGATTTTGCCATGCCGCCACCGACCAGGCATATACACACCCCATCACTACATGCTTCAGGAAGCAGCGGGCCCAGGGCCCCTCCCAGACCGGCGGCCAACCTGGGGCCGGCAACAACAACAACAACAACAACCGTGGTGGCCGTGGTGGCGCTCACTCAGGCCGTGGCGCTGGCCGCGGTGGTAACCAGGGCAACAATGTCGCCGCCCCTGGTGCCCCCCCTGCCAAGAACCAGGGAAACGCCTGAGTGCTGTCACCACACCAGGTCAACACCCGCTCACACAGCCACCCATGTTTGATTTTGCTGTATTGAGCTATGACAATTGCACCTATGTTGACCAAATATGCTCTGCTTCAGAGTGTGGTGATAGCACTGAAATTAACCACTTGAACTGTCTCCCTACTGTTACCTCTCAGGACCCTATTTCAATACAGGCCCCTGACGACAACATGGAGGATCAGGATGTCCATACAGACGACATCCACATCCCCATCACGCAGCCCCTGGCTCCCATCCACCCTGCTGACCTCAAGCAGGACCGTAAAGCAACGTGGCCCTCCCCGGGCCCGGTCTTTGAAGCCAGCACCCTCGGTGAGATCTACACAAAGGTTAAAAGTACTGGGTTACCCAATGCCCTCGAGGCCAGGATACCCATCCCCACAGACCTCAACATCCCTGCCTGGGAGAGATACCTCGGTGACCTACATGAGTTAGAAATCCTCGACTTCTTGAAGTTTGGTTTCCCCTCGTCCTACCAAGGCCCCGCCTCCCCTCAGACTGATGTCAAAAACCACACATCAGCCACAGACTATCCACTGCAGGTCGATGCATTCTTTAAAAAAGGCATAGAGTATGATTATATCACTGGTCCCTTCCTGCACTGGTCCCTTTCACCTTTAATGACAGCACCCAAAGCCGACCCCCAAGACCGCCGGATAATTTCAGACTTGTCTTATGGCCGCTCAATAAATGAGCATATTGTAAAAGGAAACGTGCTTGGTTCAGTCAGACCTCACTTCCTCCCAACAGTGGATGACGTCACCCAGCTCATCTCAGACTCGGCTTCGCCTCTGTTTCTCGCCACGGTGGACATTAAGCGCGCCTACAAGAACCTGCCTTGTGACCCTCTTGACTTCCCCCTTAATGTCCTCCAGTGGAAGGGGCAGTATTACTTTGAAAACAGGATGCCCTTTGGCGAGAACCTATCATCACTCTATATGCAGAAGGTGTCAAATATCATCGTCACCATCCTGAGACAAAAAGGCCACACCGCAATCGTCTACCTTGACGACGTCATCCTGGTGGGGACGTCACAAGAGGCTGCGCAGGCTGCATTCCAGGCTACAATTGACCTACTTACAGAACTTGGTCTTCCCATAGCACAAGAAAAACTCCAGAAACCCTCCACCTGCATCACGTGGCTGGGCATCACCATGGACACGGTTGACAAGATTATTGGAATGCACTTCGTGCCATCACCAAGAAACAGTTGAAGTCCGTGTTAGGCAGGCTTCATCACATCTCCAAGGCCGTGGTGCCGGCTCGCCTCTTCGTCTCAAGACTCCTACATGCCCTGAGACAGATGACAGGACGCCGGGACATAGCAACCATAGGCACATGGATGCGGCTGGACTTCAAGTGGTTTGTCACATTCTTGTCTAAGTACAATGGACGGTCACTCATCATCCCCTACGGCCCACCGGAAGTGACCATAGAGGCTGATGCCTGCGAGGAAGGGATAGGGGCCTTCTCAAACCACCAGTTCTATGCCTCCTATGTCCCTGCAAAATATGCTGCTAACCCAATTTGTGATATTGAGGCAGCTAATGTGGCTCTAGCCTTCAAGACCTTCGTCACCCCCGGAGACGCAGGCAAGACAGTGCTTATAAAGACAGACAATTCTGCGACAGCAGCTGTGTTGCAATCTGGCAGGGGGAGAGACCAGGTGATACTTCAGGCAGCAAGGGACATATGGGCTCACCAGGAGCATTGCCAAGTCCGTGTTATCCCTATCCATGTCCCTGGCTCCACCCTGACACTGGCCGATGCTCTCTCGCGACGTGTCATCAGCAACTACCACCGTGACCTCTCAGACTCCATGGTCGAGGAGGCGGGTCTTGAGAGGGTCTACATTGACCCCTTCGAAATGCTTAACCATGCAAATGTCTAAACAGTGATCTCTCCTTTCAGGCCCACTCTACCATCACATGTGCCAACAAGCTTTAATACGTCAAGCCTTAAACCCCAGAGCAGAGGCCAATTATAATAGGGCAGTATCAGTATTTCTGTCATTTTTCGCCTTCTCGGCCCTAGATCTAAACAATGTGTCAATTCAGAACTTAACTGCATACATCGAGTATTTAGACACCTGCTACGCTCCTGCAACTGTGCCAATTTATTTTTCACATGCCAAGGTATTCTTAGAAAGCACAGGCCGCCCAGTCCTGGTTTTTAAGAACAGACTAATTAGGAAGTCATTACGGGCTATTGCCAATGACAAATCTTATCAGTCTCGAGCCACCATACCGCTCACCATCACTCAGTTTAACTCTGTTCTCTCACACATCCCTCGGGACAGGAACTTTAATACATATGTATGTGCCTTTGCCCTCATGCTGGTGTGCGCCTGGAGGCCCTCAAACGTCGCCCCAGTTACCATTGGCGGCTTTGACCCTTCTAGGCATCCAACAAGAACTGACTTTGTACTCCGTCAAGATGGCCTTAGTATTAATCAAAAGTGGGCTAAGAATATGCAAAAAGGTAACCGATCTCATGACATTGTGATAAACTCCGTCCACTCCAGCCCATTCTGCATCGTCCGCCTGTACTCTGCCATGCTGGCCGATGCCCCTACTACACATCTACTCCAGCCTCTCCTCGTGTTCCCAGACTCTTACACCCCGGTGACTGCCCCTCATCTGGCACACGTGTGGGTCACTGCTGTGTCCAGGGTAGGCCTCACCCCTGACAATCATACTCTACAATGCATTAGAAAGACTGCCGCCACTCTAGCAGCCCAGCTGGGGGCAACAGAGCGCGAGATCATGGATCTAGGACTCTGGAGGTCCCAGGCATACCAGAGATATGTCCACACGGCCTCCTCATCTTCATTGCAACATAGGATTGCTTCTCGTATCAATATATAACATGTTTGGTTCTCTTATATCCTGGTGTTACTCAAATCAATCTATTTTACATGTATGTGGTCTACAATGTCAATTCTCACACATACAAATTTTACACATGTTATTAAAACAAAATAAAGTTATTATCTCCACTCCCTCTTCATCGTTCTCTCTGGGCAGGGATGTAGCTGCATACGGGTTTATGACAAGTACAGTCATAGTGTCCGTATGTGGCTCACCTGGTCAGTTGAGGCGCCAAATCCTCCAAAACACCCCTCCTCCATCTTGGCCCGTTCCAACCCTACACCCCCATTCTCATAGTGGTTCGGCCCGCCGCCCCTACTCTCCCCGCGCCCCGCGCCGTCCCTCACACCGGGCTTCCACTCACACGTTTTCACTCCCACCACCATCCCCAAATCTCCACCTTATTTATATATAAACTATATGTTACAATAGTCTTATATTATAAGGTCATATCTTCACAACTATACCCGTTTTGTATAGGGTTCTCTTATATCCTGGTGTTACTCAAATCAATCTATTTTACATGTATGTGGTCTACAATGTCAATTCTCACACATACAAATTTTACACATGTTATTAAAACAAAATAAAGTTATTATCTCCACTCCCTCTTCATCGTTCTCTCTGGGCAGGGATGTAGCTGCATACGGGTTTATGACAAGTACAGTCATAATAGATCATAGCTCTCATAGATCTAGCTAGATCTATGTATTTTCTAGGCTGTCAAAACAGTGGCATGGTCCGATTTTTTCCATATTTTAGATTCTACTAGAATGTGTTCAAAATGTCATTATAATATCATACTTGCAGGATGGGGCACGATAAAATATCATTGATGGACAATAAGAGGCAATTAAGAGGGTCCCATGAACACAGGTATCATATACTGTAGTTATTGGGGTATAAAGTTGTGTGACTTTGTTTGTAAAACTCTTTACATTGAGGCAGACAGAGGATTTCTAATCGCTGTATGGTCTATCTACATCAACTTGGACTAAATAACAATGCCACTTTGACCCTAATATTGCCAGAACTGATCATAGCTGTAGGGAAGGGCAGTTTAATCTTTGCCCCTCTCACTGTATGGCAGGTAGGCAAATATTGCTCTGATTGAGGTTAAAGACTATTATGTTATACTGTGCTTCCATGTAACTGGCATGGCTTTGATCTTTATGATGCTGATCAATAGAGAAGCAGGGTAACCTGTAGTCCTATTTCTATGCCGGTAGTGTCTGACGCAGCGGATACACTCGCTATGACTAGTATGCCATACTGATATGCCCTTGCTTTATGAAAATACTTATTTCAGGCCAATACTGTTAGAACATTGCATTGGAATACCAATACTATCAACGAGACATATGTATACTTTTCCGTGAAGAAGGACACTATCATATATAGGTCTAAGATATAATTAAATGAATTGACCCCTTTAAGAACCCCACATACACTGTTAGAATCAAGTATCATTCCTGTATAGCAAATATTGCAGACAGCATTGGTTTTAATAGACTGCCCTGTAGACCTAGAGCAAGTTGGCGTGTGTATTTCTAAAGTATATGTATTGTATTCATACTGGTATTATTTCTTGCCACCATAAGGCAAATGGGTCGAGAGTATCCCTGCATCCGGCAGCAGGCTCTCCAGGCGACGGATAGCTATAACAAAGCCCATTCCTCGAGTGCCTATTTCCTAATTCTTAATTCCTAATTATAGAGTGTTTGGGTATGATCAGTTGGTGATTCTAACAAGACAGACACTCATGCCTCCTACCCTGGAACTGATATGACTTTATGTTACATACCATGAGAATATTGCTGTACTACAATCTGCTAACTGTATTAGCATGTATATATGTATTGTTCATTATACAAGAAATGGTTCCGAGGCTATTGCATACTTTTATCAATCGATGAAGTACAAACTCTACAAATATGAAATTGATGCTCTCACTGAGGATGAATCGGTTACTTTGATTTAAATATTGCGATCGTCAAAACAAACAGAGTGGAGGCATATTACCGATGAAATATGAGTGTGGTGAGCGAGCAGTGGCAAAGGTTGAGCAGGTAGTAAGTGGAGCCCCAGGAGCTGGTACAGGAGGATGTATTGACTCGCCCAGACTGATGAGACTCAGTGGACAGCAGCCCCGCTTGCAAATTCAGCAGCCTATTTCCGCCCACCCTTTTCACCCCAAGGACCCTGAAAGCATCTTCAGGTTCTTTTTAAATACCAATTTTTAACAATTTTCCTTTGCTGAAATGCTTCCTCTTAATGTTATCTAATCCTTGGAGATATACGACATGCCCTGTTCATCATATTGCCTTATGGGTGATCTTGCTTTCCAAGTCATTCCAGACAAGTTAAACTAACGTAGATTTCCGCGCATTACCCGCGGGTTATATGCAAACCACACCCTAGTGCTTGCAGCAGCCCAGGAGGGTAAACTCTTTTTGTAGATTTTGAAATTGCAATTCACTTCAACTTGCAAAAAATCAACTTGAGTTGAAAGTGAAAACTCCAACTTCAGTCACTTACTGTCAACTGTCAATTCAGGAACAACAGCTTGTGACAGGTATCTTTAAGCACTGTAGGTCACTCCATGTGTCCTCTGGTATGCTTTTAAGGGTTCTGCATGTTGTGTCACACTGTGTGTCGCACTGTGAAAAACTGTTTGCGTACCCTAGGTGCAGGTATTATGATTCTCCCAATGTCGGGGTGCGGGTTATACGCGAGGGGCGGGTTATACGTGGGAATCTACGGTAGCATGATTTCTAAATAATCTTGTCAAGCTTGCCTTTTCCACAAGCATTATCTACAAGTCACATATCATATTTCATAGTCTAAATCCAGCTTAAGGTTATATAATCATGGTCTAGGATATTTGATTTCGATATGAAGCGCAAGACGACAATCGGTTATCTGGTATGTAGTGTCATTAAGATTACAGCCTTTGCTGCGTAGGAAAGACATTAAGAAGATAAACAAATGATGCAAGTACACGCCTATAATGTCAGCCAGTTTATGGAAATGGCTAGCATACCTGTGTAACAGTATACACGTGGGCCCTTAGAAAAAAAGGGTGGATGGAAAAAAGAGGCATTGCTCATTACCGGAGATGTTTATGTGCAATCATGTTTAAAAAGGGATTTGGCTGATAGCTTTTTAATTTTCAGATTGCTAATATATAGTGGATTATGAGATGCAGCACAGACTTATGATGATAGGCCTAAGCACACCTGTGGCCTATTATTGCTGTCCCTGATATTGATGTTCCTGATACACTTCATGTTCACCAATTTTTTCTTCCTGGACGGATCCAGAATAATTATTCCCATTGTAGCAGATGGGAGATTGCAACTACTAACAGCTGTGGTCAGGGACATTAAAGTGTGAGGGAGAGTAACTCATTTTAGGTGATCTGTATTCATTCTTACATGTTAAGAGGTATAACATTGCTGCAAACATATTACCGGTAATGGCATTGGTAATATACACAATATATGAAACGGGAAATTACCAAAGGCGGTGTGGGATCCCATGTAAAAGTGGCATAATCACCGAGCTCACAATTCTAGTACTGTTCTAGTCTACTATGTGGTTAAGTGTGAGTGGTGAGAATGCCCCTTTAAAGGGTGACTCTACCATCACATGTGCCAACAAGCTTTAATACGTCAAGCCTTAAACCCCAGAGCAGAGGCCAATTATAATAGGGCAGTATCAGTATTTCTGTCATTTTTCGCCTTCTCGGCCCTAGATCTAAACAATGTGTCAATTCAGAACTTAACTGCATACATCGAGTATTTAGACACCTGCTACGCTCCTGCAACTGTGCCAATTTATTTTTCACATGCCAAGGTATTCTTAGAAAGCACAGGCCGCCCAGTCCTGGTTTTTAAGAACAGACTAATTAGGAAGTCATTACGGGCTATTGCCAATGACAAATCTTATCAGTCTCGAGCCACCATACCGCTCACCATCACTCAGTTTAACTCTGTTCTCTCACACATCCCTCGGGACAGGAACTTTAATACATATGTATGTGCCTTTGCCCTCATGCTGGTGTGCGCCTGGAGGCCCTCAAACGTCGCCCCAGTTACCATTGGCGGCTTTGACCCTTCTAGGCATCCAACAAGAACTGACTTTGTACTCCGTCAAGATGGCCTTAGTATTAATCAAAAGTGGGCTAAGAATATGCAAAAAGGTAACCGATCTCATGACATTGTGATAAACTCCGTCCACTCCAGCCCATTCTGCATCGTCCGCCTGTACTCTGCCATGCTGGCCGATGCCCCTACTACACATCTACTCCAGCCTCTCCTCGTGTTCCCAGACTCTTACACCCCGGTGACTGCCCCTCATCTGGCACACGTGTGGGTCACTGATGTGTCCAGGGTAGGCCTCACCCCTGACAATCATACTCTACAATGCATTAGAAAGACTGCCGCCACTCTAGCAGCCCAGCTGGGGGCAACAGAGCGCGAGATCATGGATCTAGGACTCTGGAGGTCCCAGGCATACCAGAGATATGTCCACACGGCCTCCTCATCTTCATTGCAACATAGGATTGCTTCTCGTCTCAATATATAACATGTTTGGTTCTCTTATATCCTGGTGTTACTCAAATCAATCTATTTTACATGTATGTGGTCTACAATGTCAATTCTCACACATACAAATTTTACACATGTTATTAAAACAAAATAAAGTTATTATCTCCACTCCCTCTTCATCGTTCTCTCTGGGCAGGGATGTAGCTGCATACGGGTTTATGACAAGTACAGTCATAGTGTCCGTATGCGGCTCACCTGGTCAGTTGAGGCGCCAAATCCTCCAAAACACCCCTCCTCCATCTTGGCCCGTTCCAACCCTACACCCCCATTCTCATAGTGGTTCGGCCCGCCGCCCCTACTCTCCCCGCGCCCCGCGCCGTCCCTCACACCGGGCTTCCACTCACACGTTTTCACTCCCACCACCATCCCCAAATCTCCACCTTATTTATATATAAACTATATGTTACAATAGTCTTATATTATAAGGTCATATCTTCACAACTATACCCGTTTTGTATAGGGTTCTCTTATATCCTGGTGTTACTCAAATCAATCTATTTTACATGTATGTGGTCTACAATGTCAATTCTCACACATACAAATTTTACACATGTTATTAAAACAAAATAAAGTTATTATCTCCACTCCCTCTTCATCGTTCTCTCTGGGCAGGGATGTAGCTGCATACGGGTTTATGACAAGTACAGTCATAATAGATCATAGCTCTCATAGATCTAGCTAGATCTATGTATTTTCTAGGCTGTCCGTATGTATGGGTAGCGCTGGGATAGGGGTGTTTAAAATTGTTATAAGTGCTAGATAGACTACACCTGGACACGGTTCTTCCATATACCCACTGCCCCACCAGGTCGAGATAAGGTGTTCGAGTTGATGACCAGTGGGCAGTGGTTATGTGTTAGATAGACTACACCTGGACACGGTTCTTCCATATACCCACTGCCCCACCAGGTCGAGACGAGGTGTTATACACCGAGTCACTGAAAGGTGTTGGAATCTGACCGTCTCGAAACCCGGGGGGGGGGGGGGGGGCACTTAGTATATTTTGTATACACAGGTGTGCGGCTGGCAAGGGTAGTTTTTCAACAAAATCTCCCTAGCAAGGGTCCTGTTTCAGAGAGAAATGTCCCTAGCAAGGGTCTACTTTTGACAAAATCGCCCTAGCAAGGGTCACTTTTTCAGGAAAATGGCCCAGTTTTCACCAAAATGTCCCATTTTTGCCCATTTTTTTGCCAAAATCTTGCATACACAGGTAAAATTTCTCGGTGAAATTACGCATCCATTGTAAATTTTGCGTTTTTCCTCTTCAAAACTAGGACTTTTCGGCCGAAAGTGACCTAGCAAGGGTAGGTTTTTGAAGCAAAAGCTCCCTAGCAAGAGTAAGGGTTGTCATTGGTCCAGCCGCACACCCATATCAAAAAAAATTCAAGTACCCCTCCCGGGCTCGAAACTGCCTTGTTAATAACTGTTATCTACTATTATTCACATACCACAGTCAATATTATGTTCAGTCACGGTCTTTCCTTGGTGCAGCAGTATTTTTGTAGATAGAGCGGTAGGTTCCTATTATATAAACCACCCCTTGCTGCAGCATCTTGTCAGCAAATATGTTATCAGCCACATGTGTCTTATAGAACGTCACCCTTTGTCAACACTCTCCTGCGGCAGAAGCTAAGATCCTCTTTTCATATACATGATTAAAGGCCCAATAAAAGGTGTATACACACCCCATTTGGTCTCATCTCATTTGACAGTCTCCCTTTACCACGGCTAATATTCGCCCTTCAAGGATGGGAAGACTAAAGTGATTGTAATTGAATTATTAAACCCTCAACAGTAGCTCAACAGAAAGGAGCTGTATCTTAATTGAGAGATAATACCAAAGAATACTGTGGGGTTTTCTTTTTAAGGTCAATCTCTTTTTGAGGATTCTTTCTTTTAATATTTCCAATATTCATATTCTAAATTTTAGCAAATCTTTGGTCGCGAAGAACGGGCTCCCACTGATTCCAGTGCCCTCAATAATATCTTGAACTCAGGAAAGTGCCTTTAAACAAGGAGATCTTAAGAAAAGGATCCCTAATCCCTTGGAACATGTGGCCTAAACATCAACCGGGATATTTCAGCAATTTTGAGGTTAAAGCTGATGATGACTTCTGGGGATTGGTGTATGCAGACTGTTGGTAAGTCAGTGTTATGATAACATATGCCATGTGCACCATAGCTCCACGGCACAGGCCTACACTGAGTCATCTAGGTGACAACGTGACCAAACTCTACATACAGGTAGTTCCCACAACAATCAATAGATGTCACTAGTATAGGCATAGTATGTAGAGTTTGGTCACGTGGTCACCTAGATGACCGGACCACCACAGTGTCAGGCCTTTACTCTTATACTAACGAACCCCTGTCGACAATCTCCACCACAGCTCAGTGTAGGGCTGTGCTCCACGGTATTGCATGACACATGCAATTTAAATAAGTTATTTCTGTGTTGACACTGTGGTATGAACGATGTGTCTCCTTTAAGATACAAGCCCAGCTCCATATGGGGTTTTGAGGTTTGAAAAGATAATTATATTGACTGGATGTCTCCTAGTAAGTCTTTCAAACATAGCCAATGATCCATACAATATATATTACACGTATCAAATAGGGAACTCCACATTTCTCTACACAATAAACACAGTGAATATGCAAGCAGGCAGCGATGGGGTATATAGGGTTACATATTGAGACGAGTTAGTGTATAAAGCAGCTCTTGCATATATGTACTAACTCACTCCTCGTATACAAGGGGCAGCTGGGAGCTGGCATGTTCTGATTCTAGCAGCTATGATTATAAAGGTCTCTAAATATATCTTAGAGTGGCATGGTCCGATTTTTTCCATATTTTAGATTCTACTAGAATGTGTTCAAAATGTCATTATAATATCATACTTGCAGGATGGGGCACGATAAAATATCATTGATGGACAATAAGAGGCAATTAAGAGGGTCCCATGAACACAGGTATCATATACTGTAGTTATTGGGGTATAAAGTTGTGTGACTTTGTTTGTAAAACTCTTTACATTGAGGCAGACAGAGGATTTCTAATCGCTGTATGGTCTATCTACATCAACTTGGACTAAATAACAATGCCACTTTGACCCTAATATTGCCAGAACTGATCATAGCTGTAGGGAAGGGCAGTTTAATCTTTGCCCCTCTCACTGTATGGCAGGTAGGCAAATATTGCTCTGATTGAGGTTAAAGACTATTATGTTATACTGTGCTTCCATGTAACTGGCATGGCTTTGATCTTTATGATGCTGATCAATAGAGAAGCAGGGTAACCTGTAGTCCTATTTCTATGCCGGTAGTGTCTGACGCAGCGGATACACTCGCTATGACTAGTATGCCATACTGATATGCCCTTGCTTTATGAAAATACTTATTTCAGGCCAATACTGTTAGAACATTGCATTGGAATACCAATACTATCAACGAGACATATGTATACTTTTCCGTGAAGAAGGACACTATCATATATAGGTCTAAGATATAATTAAATGAATTGACCCCTTTAAGAACCCCACATACACTGTTAGAATCAAGTATCATTCCTGTATAGCAAATATTGCAGACAGCATTGGTTTTAATAGACTGCCCTGTAGACCTAGAGCAAGTTGGCGTGTGTATTTCTAAAGTATATGTATTGTATTCATACTGGTATTATTTCTTGCCACCATAAGGCAAATGGGTCGAGAGTATCCCTGCATCCGGCAGCAGGCTCTCCAGGCGACGGATAGCTATAACAAAGCCCATTCCTCGAGTGCCTATTTCCTAATTCTTAATTCCTAATTATAGAGTGTTTGGGTATGATCAGTTGGTGATTCTAACAAGACAGACACTCATGCCTCCTACCCTGGAACTGATATGACTTTATGTTACATACCATGAGAATATTGCTGTACTACAATCTGCTAACTGTATTAGCATGTATATATGTATTGTTCATTATACAAGAAATGGTTCCGAGGCTATTGCATACTTTTATCAATCGATGAAGTACAAACTCTACAAATATGAAATTGATGCTCTCACTGAGGATGAATCGGTTACTTTGATTTAAATATTGCGATCGTCAAAACAAACAGAGTGGAGGCATATTACCGATGAAATATGAGTGTGGTGAGCGAGCAGTGGCAAAGGTTGAGCAGGTAGTAAGTGGAGCCCCAGGAGCTGGTACAGGAGGATGTATTGACTCGCCCAGACTGATGAGACTCAGTGGACAGCAGCCCCGCTTGCAAATTCAGCAGCCTATTTCCGCCCACCCTTTTCACCCCAAGGACCCTGAAAGCATCTTCAGGTTCTTTTTAAATACCAATTTTTAACAATTTTCCTTTGCTGAAATGCTTCCTCTTAATGTTATCTAATCCTTGGAGATATACGACATGCCCTGTTCATCATATTGCCTTATGGGTGATCTTGCTTTCCAAGTCATTCCAGACAAGTTAAACTAACGTAGATTTCCGCGCATTACCCGCGGGTTATATGCAAACCACACCCTAGTGCTTGCAGCAGCCCAGGAGGGTAAACTCTTTTTGTAGATTTTGAAATTGCAATTCACTTCAACTTGCAAAAAATCAACTTGAGTTGAAAGTGAAAACTCCAACTTCAGTCACTTACTGTCAACTGTCAATTCAGGAACAACAGCTTGTGACAGGTATCTTTAAGCACTGTAGGTCACTCCATGTGTCCTCTGGTATGCTTTTAAGGGTTCTGCATGTTGTGTCACACTGTGTGTCGCACTGTGAAAAACTGTTTGCGTACCCTAGGTGCAGGTATTATGATTCTCCCAATGTCGGGGTGCGGGTTATACGCGAGGGGCGGGTTATACGTGGGAATCTACGGTAGCATGATTTCTAAATAATCTTGTCAAGCTTGCCTTTTCCACAAGCATTATCTACAAGTCACATATCATATTTCATAGTCTAAATCCAGCTTAAGGTTATATAATCATGGTCTAGGATATTTGATTTCGATATGAAGCGCAAGACGACAATCGGTTATCTGGTATGTAGTGTCATTAAGATTACAGCCTTTGCTGCGTAGGAAAGACATTAAGAAGATAAACAAATGATGCAAGTACACGCCTATAATGTCAGCCAGTTTATGGAAATGGCTAGCATACCTGTGTAACAGTATACACGTGGGCCCTTAGAAAAAAAGGGTGGATGGAAAAAAGAGGCATTGCTCATTACCGGAGATGTTTATGTGCAATCATGTTTAAAAAGGGATTTGGCTGATAGCTTTTTAATTTTCAGATTGCTAATATATAGTGGATTATGAGATGCAGCACAGACTTATGATGATAGGCCTAAGCACACCTGTGGCCTATTATTGCTGTCCCTGATATTGATGTTCCTGATACACTTCATGTTCACCAATTTTTTCTTCCTGGACGGATCCAGAATAATTATTCCCATTGTAGCAGATGGGAGATTGCAACTACTAACAGCTGTGGTCAGGGACATTAAAGTGTGAGGGAGAGTAACTCATTTTAGGTGATCTGTATTCATTCTTACATGTTAAGAGGTATAACATTGCTGCAAACATATTACCGGTAATGGCATTGGTAATATACACAATATATGAAACGGGAAATTACCAAAGGCGGTGTGGGATCCCATGTAAAAGTGGCATAATCACCGAGCTCACAATTCTAGTACTGTTCTAGTCTACTATGTGGTTAAGTGTGAGTGGTGAGAATGCCCCTTTAAAGGGTGACCTAACTATGCTTTGCTTATCAACTTACTATGCTTTACAGTTCACTGGTTCATACAGCATCCATCTGGTTCTAAAAACCTGTTCAAATCCTACATAGGGTCTAATATCATACTTCTGCAATACTTCATGAAAAGAACTACACAATATATATGTGACTTCATTATTTTAGAGCTGTGAAACGGCAGAAACTTGCTCCTCAACCACTCACTGATCCAGGATGAAGGGCTAGTTGGTTTGATGACTGGAATGAACAAAGACAGGGTTCGGAGGCAGATTAGACAATGTGCATTGTTTTGAAGACCACGAGGGATGGAGTGTTGGTCAATGGCTTGTCTGGTATGAGAGCTCAGTTCAGTGTCATTCGAGGGGACCCAGGTCAGGGGTCAGGAACATGACATAGAACTACCTAATTGCTAGAATAAGTCAATCCGGTGCCAGGAACTTAGGGAAACAGTATAGTGCGGGTTGATTGTTGTGATGAAGAGATGTGAGGGGGTCGAGAGGTGCTCCACAGCACTGACAGTGCATACTGGATTAAATGGATTAACTAGGCTTAGATGGATGCATACATACAGCCTTACTATAGGGGAGCTACAGGGTTGAGTAGGAACAGGAGATGGGTGGCAGCTTATGTTACTGAGGATAATTCTTTATGGATGCCTTAGGCTACGGTGTCTCATTACTTCCATACATCAGGTAACGTTTGGGTGATACATTATGATTCAGAGTATAAACTATGTTATCACTGACGATTAATCCTCCACCATCACATTAATATTTGCAATAATTAACGAGGCTGTTGAGGTGAATATTTGTGGATACATGTATTTGTCATAAATCTACCTTTGTTATACCATACGGATTAAAAACTGTGCTTCATTTACTTGCACATCCTAAACGTATGTGTTATGTGAGACATTACTATGAAGGAGGAGTTGAAGAGTTTGGACGCAAATGTAATGAGAACGTCCGTGTACATTGTCATACATAGGATTATATCTAACTATCCCAAACCGAAATTTTTGTCAGATAATTATTTGTCTCTCTTTCAAAAATGGCATTCATGTCGTTTTGCGTGCAAACTCTTCAGATGTTTATTTTGTCACACCAAGCAGCCTTCTGAATCAACTACAGACAATAAGATATGAATTCAGAAGATGATAGATACTGTGACGCCATTAACGTTCCACATGTGGAGTGTGAAATTAAGAAAACATGGCACTATGGTATAAATACACTGGGCATTGTGTGACAAGTGTGAGTGATTGTTCCTTACTGCGGCAAGTTAATGCACCCATACATCAATTTACACCAATGTCCTCATCACCTGCCTCTCATCGCTTTTCAAAAATAACAACAGTAGCCTTGCAGTTATAGGAAATTATTTAGATTATTTCAGCTATCTGGGGGTGATAATTGATAAACATTTTTCATTTGAAACCTTTTGTAGGCACAATAAAAGATATGGTACAAGACCTATGAAGATCGCTGATGCTGGGCTCGGCTTATAACAAATGATTTTACCCACCTTTGACTATGGGGACGTCCTTGTTGGTTGTCCTCTTACGGACCCTAGAAGGTACCTACAGACAGTGCATAACCACTGTTTGCGGGTGTGCCTGGGAATTCTGGACCCCTTAATAATAACTAGAACGGAGCTCCATGATCGCTGTGGGTGTAATCTTTTGACCAAGCATAGAGAAAGAAGTTTATTAGGAATAATGTACAGGCTATCTCGAGATGAGATGAATATGCTAAAACACAGGAGGGTACTCAGGAATCATGCCAGTATTAAGTTGAAGGTCAGACGTGCTAAGGGTGCTCTCATGAGCATAGCCCTCTGCATGGAAGCAACCTTCTCTTACAGCTGATGGCTGTGTCTCACGACCTTGAGCCAATGTTTTTGTCTCTGACCGGGTGCCGTCTCTGACCGGGTGCCGTCTCTGACCGGGTGCCGTCTCTGACTGGATGTCACTTTGGGAGTTTAGTTATGTTCTACCAACAGCAGGAGGCTAATAGTAATTACATAAGAGCTGCCATAATGTTTTTACATATCCTTATATATATGAGTATAGGTTAACATTTAAAAAACACGTTTTTCTGACACCAGGTCAGAGACGGCACCCGGTCAGAGACGGCACCTGGTCAGAGACGGCACCCGGTCAGAGACAAAAACATTGGCTCAAGGTCGTGAGACACAGCCTGATGTCCAACACAGTGGTAGCAAAACGATATTCATGAGTAAGATATAACTTATCATAAAGGTTCACAATTATGTCTATACATGTCTCATGTGAAATACACACAGACTTGGTTGTTCGGCACTGAACTGCATTGGACTGAATTTATATTGAGAAGATATTGAAGAATTATAATGAGCTGACCAAGAGCGACCCAGGATTCCATCACCTAACTTGATATGTGAACATGAGCAATTAGTTTGTATATAATGACGCATTGAGTAATCTACACTTTCTTGTGTTTCTCCCTTCTCGACTTGGCCACCTATGAAAAGCGTGTATAAGCATGAGTTGTTGGCCAATAAAAATCAATCAATCTTGTTATTGTTTCATCCACTTGGTGTTTCTCGGCAGCAATTTGTAATTGTAATGAGAGTGCTCTCTGCTTCCATGGGAGAGCCTGTTTGCAACCATAATGGCTAGCTTTGTCACAATACGCAGTTTGTCTATAGCATTGGCACACTTATAATGGTGTACAGGTTCCGGGAATGTATGGCTTTGAATAGAGAGGTGTTAACTCAACTATTATAATGCTATCTTGATTCTGCAGTGGTCTGGAATGGTGGCTATAAGTATGTCATTTCCATGTGAGATAACTGTGTTGTTGACATATTTGATTTACGACGTTCATATTATCATTTAGTTTATTAGCCCAACCGCTATTGTAGATATAATAAACTAATTGAAAGCAATGTGCCGCGATTGATACTGTTTCCATAGAAGAGAGTGAGCGAAATAAATTTACAAGAAATTTGCTTTATCGCTTCAGATATGAGTTGCGTCCGTTTGTGCAACAAAATCATTCTAAACTAGGTTAGGTGTTTGGTATGAGGAAGGCATTTAATTCAGGAACCTAACCTAATTTAGAATTATGCTCTAACCATAAAAACCCTTCATCTTATATTAATTCACTTTCATTCCAGAATGGTAATATGACATCTAAACTTCGGTCACAAATATCTATACCATTATTCTATATCATATCTATACCTATAGCTTTGTCGATCAAATACTTTGTAAGTTTGTATCTATTGTATTCTGCCAAAATGACAACGGCTTGTCTCTGATTAGCCCCAGACAGAAAGAGCAAACAGAAACCCAGCTCTAGTTACTGTATCAATGTTGCTCATGTCAGCAAAGCTACTGTTATTTGTTTTTTGCGGTTGTCAGACGTTTGACTGAGAACTTGTATAAATCATTAGGTGTCAACAATCTGTAATTTCCCATATGAAGTCTCCTTTCATAACTCAACAGTTTGTTCCACATGCAGTTATGTGTTATTTTGCACACCTTGAAAGATAATAGGTTATTTCGCCTCAGGAAGGAATCAAACATTTACTGTCATCTGAGATCTCAACGTGAAAAGCACTTTAGAGAACGCTTATTGTATATTCCTCCATATGGGTAAACTTGTTTGATTAGTTAATTATTCTCAACGTCTCCGCCCTGGGGATGCTTTCAAGACTTGATTAGTTCTCAACATTAGGAAATATACAGTTTTGTCAAATATTATCCACATAGGCCATCTGTGTCAGATGTATTGATTATCAATTAGTTAAAGGTTACACTTCAGAAAATACACACCACCTAGTGCAATTACATATTTTACAGGTTTCCTTTACTTCACATTGGCATGGACATTAAACCCCCAGCGCCCCTATATATAGGGCTGAGTACCTGTCCTGGTCCCATTCCGACTGTTGCTGGAGGGGTAGCAAAATTTGCGCCCTTAAGTGAGGATACAGCATATTTAGAAAGGTCGCTGCCTTTACAACACTGTGACACTGTCAGTCTGAGTACCTCCTCCTCAGCAGCAAAGTGCTCCTCTCTCTTACAGGTGTTTTAGGGACTCACAACATACTAAGGCCATCACTGAAAGCTCCACACGTACTCTAAGGTCAAGCTTGAAAAGTAAAATGTTGGGCCATTAAATGGATCAGAATTAGAATACTGTTTCGGAAATCTCCGCCCATATATGTTGATCAGTTACGGAACATTCTCGAATCACACCATTATCTATATAATCTATGTGTTTCCTGTGGAGGTGAGTGGTCGATTTTGCATTTAGGGCCTTTAATGTGAAAGGACCAATAGATTGTACAGTGTTACAGGCCTGAAACATCCCTAGATATATATGACTAGGAGGATCAACTGCTGAGATCATGCAGTTGTGATACAATCAAAACGTTTTAATGTTGCATGATTGAGGAGGGCAGTACTAATTCTACTTAATGCTCAACGACTGCTAAATGTAACGTTTCTTTTCTATTTCAGGACGGATAATGGAAGGATACGACAGAGGAATATACCAATTTCTGCAGAATAATACCCTTGGAGTATGTGTCATTATAACATTGTTTAACAATTGAAGTCTATTGGAATAGTATTGAGTTCAACAGATTACCCAGATTGCAAAGTCATGCATTGATTACGGATGCAATTAAGGATTACACTGAACGCATAACATTGTGATAAAATCATAGTGCCACGGTGCTCGATCTCCTCTGAGGATTACTATTTATATGTGTCTCACATGATAACCTCTTGTACATTCAGTGTCAGAAGTACCCCTACACCATATTCAAGAAAAACGCACACACACCTGAAAGTTTGTAGCAACCATTAGATTCAATATTTTTGGTGCTTTTACTCTAGTGCAGTATCAGTATTCCTTGATTTTATATCAGAATATTGTATTTGAAATTAAAAAGAAAGAGGTTTTAATAACGTATAGATATTTCTGATATCCCCTAAGCCATCCAAAAGAGGTGTATTTTCTGACTTTGTGTGAAGCACATCCAAGTAACATTAACCATATGCAAGTAGACTTTTGATAACACAAACCCGTTGAAAGGGTTCCCAAATCAAGCTAAACTATTTTAAAAGAGAACCAAACGACCATCTCAGGAGATTTAGAGGACATTCAAAAGAAATCCACAATTCATAACATCCAGAGAAATTAATACCAACAAAAATATGTAAAAACCAAGAGGTCCAAACTCCATTACTGTAGTTCCTGAATCCACCAACCGAAATCGATATTCCATCGAAAGTGACTCAAACCCAGAAATAATAACCTAAATCCAAGATGGCTGCCCTGCCTACCCCTATCATCATGGTGGAGCAGCATGAGGAGGATGGTGATGGGGACAGCTCCCAGGTGACTGACCGCCTCACCAATCACCACCAGTCCTTCTCAGACAGAATAGCCTCGGTCGGGGACCGCCTCAGTGGGGCGGCCGCCCAGTACCGGGCGAGCAGCTCCGACAGGGCTTCGAGCAGCTCGGGATTCATGAGGCTCACCGAAGAGGACAGCCAGCCTGAGGAACTGGTCACCATAGCCATGCAGGTGGAACTAGCAGACAAGGGGAGTGAATCTGAGGAAGATTTGAGTGATTTTGAAGAAGAGGATGTGCCCCAGTGGTGTCGTGGCTGCTGTAGAAAGTGTCGCCATAGCAAGGTGTGCTCCATGACCTTGTACATCTGGATTGGCATCTTCGTCTTAGCCTGCTTCATTGCATTAGTTATTGTGGGAGTATTAGTGGTAGACCCCTACCGCCGCGCACTCCGCTTTAAGGATACGTCGTGTGTGGCGGTGGCTACGTCCTACCTGAGTGACGAGAAGAAGTGCTCGTGTGGTAAGGGCTGCACATCCGGATACTCCTGTCTCGTCATCAAGGTCATCTTCACGGAGCAGCCCCGCAGCAACATCCCCGAGACTGTGGTATACGACAACGAAGGTGCACTAAGGGGAGAGGTAGGACAACGCTAAAGTTATTAGTCTTCTTCTTCAACTGCATCTTCAAGATGTGCATCCCTTTCAGGTTCATCATCTAGGCGTTAGCAATATCGGGGACTTTATACATGCTGTTGTAGGTGATCGAAATGGATGCCCCTGTACTGATAATGTTAACCACATGAGTTGATTGTTACAATCTTACTTCTACTATACAGTGCATTTGTCATACTCTTTGTGATATAATAGAGGTTTCAGTGCTTATAATTATGTTATACACGGTTTTACAGTAAAGCCTTGCTTCCATTATTCGCTTAACTTTTAAAACATTAAATAAGAGATAGGTCATAATGAATACAATGTAGTAATTTAGCTCATCTCAGAAGTGTTAGAACAGCGACTCTGTAGGAATATAATATTATGGACACTGCCACAGTATTACATTTCATAGTTTCTAAAGAACTCAAGAGCTATGTCATTGGCCAGACACAGGCAACCGTAGGTACACACACAGAAAAGTGAGAGTCATTGTCGCTAAAACTACCCTCACCTGAGGGTCAAGCATTGCCTGACTCTCAGGTGAGGGTAGTTTTAGCGACAATGACTCTCACTTTTCTGAGGGTGTAGTAACTACAATGTATAAACCGTAATCGACGTAATAAGCGCCCAGGGCGCTTATAGAGTTATTTTTATGACGTTTTTAGTGCTTAAGAGTTAGAATCTTTCTGAAATCGCGAAATTTGACCCTTTGTTCTAATCTAAAAATGTCTAAAAAAAAGGGGGGGGGGCGCTTATTAGGGGGAGGGTGCTTATTACGTCGAATACGGTAGTTGGTATGGACAACTTAAATTAAGTAATTCTTCAATGGCTGTGAATATTGGGTAAACGGGTAAGAATGAAGTAAATACCAAATCACAAATTTAGTGACAGTCTTCCTCCTTGGGCCTCCAGGGGGCATTTCCTTACCGTGTTATAGTAGACTTCCCGTATTGATTGAGACTAGGGAGGGGTGGATATTATACACATTCCAGCTATTGATAAAGTACATAAAATATAGCCTGGTCGATTTCCTCTCAGCTGTATAGACCTACATTTCTACTTGCCTATGTATACAGACACTATCAATGTAGGGCAATGTTTATGATTTGTTTTGTATATATCGTATATTATGATGTATGCATAGGGAGAATTCTAGGCGATTTCCCCCCGGAAATTTCCCACCCAGAAATTTCCCATCCAGAAATTTCCCCACCACATTCTCCCAAAGATTATGGCCCTAACCCTATAACTAACCTTTGCCCTTACCCAAACCACAACACCAAACCTTAAAACTTATCCTAAAACTATACCCTATTACCATTTCTTAACTTCACCCTAAACCCAATCCATGGGACGGGGTGTGTGGGAGGGTCAGGGTGGGGGAATTGCGGGGGGGGGGGGGGGGAGGGCTAGACGTCAGGTATATATCAGTCCTTCAGTGCAGTCATCTTTGTACCGAGGTTCATCAGGTACACCATTATCTGAACCTAGATGACTACCATTTATGGACTGACATAGCTTATGGTAGAACCAATATACACTGATATTCTTTGGCTCCCTACAGGACCATCTCTCAGTCACTATAGCCTAACCAAGTTAGTTATTTTGGTTCCCTATACGACCAACCTAGGTTACTTGATATTGTCGGGTTGGTCAGTACTAACCAACTCACCTTAGTCTTCTCCATTTCAATGAGTTTTAGGCCTTTTGAGTAATGCATTGGTCAATATGTTGTTATGCCTCAGTCATTTCTGACTAGCACTTGGTCACGCCTGACCAATGTCCTTATGACTAACCTGGCAGAGTCACTTTAGACTAAGGGCATTTAGATTTTCTGTGTACACACCATCCCTACCACATCACGGTTGTTTTAGTCTGTTAGATGCTAAGATGGTTTCTCATCACCGCGCGCATCATAAAAATCAGCTTTTGAGGAAAACTTTTTTTTTTTTTTTGCAAATTTTTGATGAAAAATATGATAAAAATGGACAAATATTGGCATATTTGGTATCAAATTAAAGCTAATGCTGCCAGTAATGCAGTAAGATAGAAATAACTTACATTTTCCCCACTTTTAAAGACCAATAAATTCTAAACTGATAAGATTTGAATTTGGGTTGTGAAAATGACATATTAGCCTATACATTTAAGCCCGTGAGTAAAAAAAAAAAAAAAAAAAAAAAAAAGCCTCCCTCGTCATATTTTTCAGTCCTTGGTGATGAGAAACCACTTTTTTTTTTGAGTGGCCTAATACTAGAGGCCTGGCCGGACTCAGAGCCAACATTCTGAGTGCTAACAGGCTATGACGTAAGAATTCGATGCTATTCTGATTCATAAATTGATCAAGTAATATAAATTCCAGCACAGGATCTCTCATCGGGAAATTTGATGCACATGCATGGTGCACATTTGATCTGTGCAGGCGACACGGTGATATGGGTATGATATGCTTGGATCCTTACACATTTAGAATATTGCTGAATATTGGCAGCTAACAACATGCACGTAACTTTCTCATGTTTTACCTTAGAAAAGCCCCCATCGTTGCCCGATAAACAAACCATAAACAGCTGGCTGTGTCTCATGACCTTGGGCCAATGTTTTCATCTCTGACCGGGTGCCAGCTCTGACCGGGTGCCAGCTCTGACCGGGTGCCAGCTCTGACCGGCCTGAATAAAAACGGGTTATTTAGGGCAGATGATGATAGAATTTGGCTGAAAAGGTTAATGGATGTTATAACTCTTTAAACTAGTAATTATTTGCCCATTTTTATTATCATCTGCCCTTAATAACCCGTTTTTATTCAGGCCGGTCAGAGCTGGCACCCGGTCAGAGCTGGCACCCGGTCAGAGCTGGCACCCGGTCAGAGACAAAAACATTGGCTCAAGGTCGTGAGACACAGCCAGCAGTGGGCATCGCTCTGTCCAGTGGACAATGTTGAAGGCCTTTACAAGTCAAACCAAAAGCCGCCAGACGCACTGTAGGAACAGTGAATAGTTAGCTCATCACCTATGGTGGGTGATTGTGTTTGTAAGCAAAACTACAGGGGGTGACTGCACAGTATTTATAGGGAGTTAAACATTGCAAAGTTATGTGTTGGTGGCTATGACCATGTATTATATAGTGCACTAATGGTTTTGGGGTATAGTGGTCTGTAAGAGCAGGAAACCATGATGTTATGATATGGATGACTAGGCTAACTACATAACAAGGACTAGGGTACAAATACATGACTAGGCTAACTAAGTTACTGGTGAAGGGGATAGATGAACCTATAATGATATAAAATGACCACTCAGTGCCTGTTTAGGACCCTTATGGGATGTGCATTAGTCATATTGGTATGGAGATATAGGCCTAACATATAGTGCATGTAAAGCATAACAGAAGAAGAGCCAGCTGCATAATTGAGAAGGAATCAACCCATAACAAGGAATATGTTGCATGTACTAGGCTAACTATAAAGGACTAGGCTAACTCAAAATACAAGGTTGTACAAAAAGAAGCCTATGATATACCATTCACATGGACTGCCCTTGGCTGTTTATGCATAATTTAAGGATATACCAACCATGCACCCAGAGGCCTTATTCCACTGTGAGTACGTACTGTACTGTATTTCACCTCATACTACTTAAAGCAGATTACATTTCTTCTTACAACAGACTGAGTTAGCCTAGTCACATCAATATAGTTAGCCTAGTCTTCAATCTTTATTTCAGGCTTATTTCTTCATTATTGCATTGATTTAATGAGACTGGCAGTCACCTACATGACCACATATACCTAAACTAAGATTCTACCAACTATCATGTAGGAATATCAAGTATTAACACCACAAATAGACAGAATTTGTTAGCACTGCTTACTCACCGTCGGTCATCATTGATCAGCTAACTATACATTCCAGGCCCAGTGTTCCAACAGTGAGACGAGCTATTCACCCTTCACTGCATGGCTTCACCAGGGGCTCAACATCCCTGGCTTCACCAATGGTTAAGATGATTATGCTATTGGCATCGAGCCTCTATTCTATTAGGACGGTTGGATGTGTTATTATATAACATGCGCAGACACAAAGGCATATATCCTATACCGCTAGTTTCTGTCACTTCTATAGACATCACTTACTGACTTCACCCGGTCATGAGAGTTATGTACATGAGCCATATGGTGATATACAGAACCATGTGTCTGACAGAACTGAGGGACAGGAGGCGGTTCGGCTGTAGTATACTTTGGCAGCTAACAACTGTCAGTGAATGTAGCCTAAAGGGCTTGTATCAATGACTGCTACGGTGAGTAAACCATCTTATATCCTCTTATGTAATATTATAGTGTCTGGGGTCATATGAGGGTCGAACAGTAAGCACATGTACATTATAATGTATGGGGTTGAATGGGGCCATACAGCCTGAGGAACAAGCAGCGTTAGAACTCATTTTGAAGCACTATTGCAGTGATCTGAGTTATCTTGCGTCCATCAAGTTGTATTACAAAGGGCGACAGCTATTACAGGTGAACGCCGCTGGATCATTCATCTCTACCCGTGCTACTGATGTTCTAAACTAATCACAGAAAATCTGCTTGGATACAAATAACAACATAAGCAAAGAAACAAAACTCTCCCTTGCTATGCCCCATGAGGCGCATTGATTTAATAGAGGCTCACCACCTTATAGTCCCCGGTCTGTTGCGCAGTGATACAGAAGTGCTCTGTCTAAAGGCCGCGGGCCGCACATGGTCAAGTCAATGCGAGATATGATATAGTGCGGCCCCTGACTTCACAAAGCAGGGCGTGAAATCAATACGCTCTGGGAGTCCCGCAGGGAGAAAGTAGTTCTCTCACCAGTGTCTCAATACAGCCTGATAGAGTCCTTCAAAGATCGGTAACTGCTGCCACATGTTAGCCCTTGTCATATCAACACCATCTTGTTGTTGTCAAACTGGGAAATTGATACGGAAATAGAAATTCAATAATTCATCAAATTCGTTTCTCTTCAAAATAAACACGTAAACACGAAAAAAAGGTCTCATTGGGGTAAAAGTATGGGATACCCATCCCCATCCACCCTTTAACATCGGATTACCAACAGATATGCTTATAATACGATTACCTGCACATCTAAAGATCGACGCTTTAATAGTGTCAAGCCCCTTTCGTTCAGCTAGAACCCACTGGCTCCACCCCTCACTGTCACACCACAAGAGGTAGGGGTTGGGGGTCTGAAATCTTATTACTCTTGTCGACTCTAGTACTGTGTACATTCGGTTATCTGGAGGACCCAGTTGGGTGGTGTAGGAGCTGAGGTGTGGGGCAGGCTGGTGTCTCCAGTGAAGTGTGGTAGCACCCTAACAGATTGTTCCTGAGGTGTGTGGTTTTATGTTACTGCACAGCTGGGGGGTTCTCATAGACAATCAGTGCTACAGTTAACTACACGCTCCATTAAGTTATATCTACTGCCTTTCTGCCCTTCTATACTGTAAATAATCAGTGCTACAGGGTACTGCACGCTCTGTTAAGTTATATCTTATACCATTCATCGTAAGACCGCTTTTAGAGGATGACCCCGCTTATGCCAACGTTGGTACAACGTCAGATAATTCATGTCATACCAACGTTGGCCCAACATTACAGGGGTGTGCAACTGTCGCAATGTCGCAAAAAATGTGCGACAGAGGCCTTGAAAAATGCGACAAGGACATTGGGGATAGTCTGGGCTTTCCAAATCTGAAAGAATTTTGTAAAAGTTCCAATTAGAACCAAGGTTAAAACTGTTTCAATAGCCTTCCTCACCAAGTGTTCCTGGAGCAACATTATTTTCATATGCTCCTAATGTGTAGCCTACATAGCCTACCAACGAACAACATAAAAAAATGGAGCAATCTTCCCACAAATTAGAATAAACCAATCTAGAGGTAGAAAGCTAAATTTATTCTGGAGCGATATGAATGCATCAATCTAAAAGTCAAATCCCTAGCTAATTGAAGCAAGTTTTTCTATGTTTTCTCAGCAATGTATTATGTCTCCGTACCCCTCAAAATACATCAAGCTACAGATAGAATTCTGCAGAGCAATATATAGAATTCTAAAGTTAGCTTGGAGCAATGTACCCCCAAAACTCCACAGAATACACCAATCTAAAAGTAGAATTTCAAAATTTCTCTGGATCTAATGTATCATGTTCTGAAACCCATCAGATCTAGCAGTAGATTTTCCTAAATTCTTGGAGCCATATGTCCTCTCCACCTATAGGCTAGAATATACCAATTCTAAAGGTAGAATTTCTCTCTGATTCAACATGTTCCTTGAACCATCACAATACATCAATCTAAAAGGTAGAATTTCTAAATTTTTCTAAAGCATTATGTCCCCCAAATCTTCAGAGATACAACAGTTTTCTCGGAGCAGTATGTTTCACTTCAGAATATACCACTCCACAGATACATGTAGAAATCAAAAGTTTTCTGGAGCAACATTCCACAGAACACATCAATTGAAAGATAGTATTTCAAAATTTTCTTAACCTCAGAATACACTATAGTAAAGACATTGGATGTCTCAGAATTCTCCTGGCTTTCATACAAAGAATCTCCCTTGAAGTGACGGGGGAGGAGCGTAGGGATGTCACCCCCTACTCCTAGTTGATGCTTGCCCCCCCCCCCAAAAAAAAAACACTTTGCTCCACAGATTTCTAGGTTTGCTCCAGGGTATTACAATATGCCCAGCCCTGCATTAGCCCAACCCTAGTACCTCCAACCACTACCAGAGGGCATTAAAGACTGCATGAGGATATTTCTGCCGAGCAATTAACCTACTACGTTTCCCCCAAACCCCCCAACTCGAGAAAAGATAAGCCTTATATGGGTTAATATGCTCCGATTATATGGTTTTGAATTCGTCCTTGAAAATGACCTCCTGTTCCTCTCTACGCAAGACGGTGCTACCTCATGCTCACTTACAGTTAGTTATATCTACCAGTGTCGTTTGCCTTCCTCTCCCCCTTTACAATCAGTGCCACGAGTAAATGTCTTACTTAAATGTGTTTCTAAGACAATTTAAAGTTGATTTATCTAGGGGATTGGGACAATGACATGTTATCCATGCAATACGAGCGCAAGAAGGTGTCCACTGCCTAATACCACATGCTTACGACTAGGACGAGATAACTCTTTCTTTTGGCCCCAAGACCATTTCCCCAAAATTGTCCATTGAACTACATTGTTTTACCAAAAAGGAAATTACGTTGAAGGAAATAACACTAATTTTCTTGGTGAGAATGTGACCCTTGGGATGGATGTTTTGGTTAAAAGCCGGAACGGGTTTTGTGTGGAAAAAATACCCTTGCCAATCATAGAAAGTTCTGTCTCTTTACTACATCCCTCTCTGCCCCCCTTACCCGTTCTTTGCCTCACTGCCTCGACCTCTCTCCTTTCCCACTTGCTGTCTCCCTCCCATGTCTTCGCGTGCCTGTGTCCCAGCCTACATAACCTGTCTGCTCTCCCCTGTCTGTAAGGCTGTGAGTTACCCAGACGTATCTCCAACGTGCCCATTCTATTTGCCACATCTCTATGACCTTCTAATCCTATAATATATATCGTACCACATAATACAACATGTACACCGAGACATCATTTGGCTTTACTTCTGCCGCCATCAGTTAGCCTCACCCCATCCAGCAGACACAGACTGCCACAGAGGTTCTCACCTCTCACCTTGTGAGGTATGTACATGTATGTGTTATGACACACGACCTTTTAGCACCTGTCTGGTACACTATACCTCCATGTGCCTGACATAATCCTGTCAGCCCCACACTCCTCACATCTCTACATCACATAACCCCCACCACAGACACCTCACATTTCTGCTTCTTCAGAAAGGCCACTGTGCCCTGCGTCCTATGCTCTACTGTTCCCTACATCTTACATCCCTTCCTTCACCTCATAGCGTGTTTGGGATACACCCTTTGAGTATCACCTTCAGTTTCCTGTTTCCTCTTTTGCACTTTCTCTCACATCGGTCACATTTTAATCCTCTCATTTGTCACCTTGTAATATTATTACTATCTATGTTCTTCATATAGGGTAAAGTGTCTTTAAGTCGGCCATGTACCTTGAGTCGGCCATTTTGCATGCGTATTGGTACCAAATTGAGCTAATCAATGATTATTTTAGTGGATTTAACTTTATTTATACAGATACAATATGGAAAAATGCAGCACATGCTATTTTACCATTTTGGGGAATTCATCTCTAGTGTCCTCCACTGGCTGTCTAAAATACCACATTTCTGGTAACATTATGCAATTTCAGTTGTGATTTTGCTGATTTGCCAGCCACCTTGAAATTAAGTGCAAGTGATATATGAGGCATCATTTGCAATTGTTTAATTATTGGTCATGGAACACAGGTAACCATAATTAAAATTGGTTGATGTCTTATATTCACACTCTGTCTGAGGTCACTCAAAAAGAAATAAACCATTTCCTTGCATTAAGTACAAAAATAGACATTCTAATATATAGCAGCTGACTGATGGTATGGTGTGGGTGACTCAAGGTACCACAGTGGTTGACTCATGGTACTTAGGCCACACCAAAAAAAAGTTGGTCAATGGATTTCACTTTTCAAAAAATGGTGCGAGCAAGCGAAGTTTTTTTTTTAATAATTTTTTTTGTCAATGGATTTTGTCGGTGGAAAACTGGAGCGAGTGACAATTTAAAAAAGTTTTTAACCAGCCTCCGACAAAAGTTCTGAGTGGACGCCTAACATAAAAATTTATTGGTTGACCTGGGGGAATTACTGGAAGAAAATTTGGAAAAAAAAAAAAATTCTCAATTTTGAAAAAAATGAGGCAAGCGAAATCCATTGACAATTTATTTAAAAAAAAAAAAAAATTCCATTTCCGAAAATAAGGTGCGCGAAATCCATTGAACAACTTTTTTCTTTCGTGTGGCCTTATGAAGAAAATCCACACCTCTTATGTGGTGCATGGTAGCCTATAAGGCCTCATAGACATAAATATAAAAACTGAGCTTTTTGGCTTGAAAGTCCAAGACATCAGGATAACTTTCATATTAATTTTTACATGCCCCTACATGTTAGCTTAATACAGCAGAGCTTCTATGATACTGCATATGTTTCACAGAGGTCCAAGTGGCCGACTCATGGTCACTTTACGCCTATATTCTCCCCCACCACTCAAAAGAAAAAAATGAATTGTAGCAGTATCACGTTAAGTTGTCAGCTAAGAAGTATAAAATAAGACCTGTGTGAATCTCCGGGTTGGGAAATTGCAGGGGTTGAGTGCCTGGAACCCTTTCCATTTTCTTCTGATTTACTACTCTGAGCTATAAGACACTCTCTAATTATTTATTTATTTCCCTGACAAGATGATGACCATGCACACAATTCACTACTGGTAACCTTAAGCTTTCTTTTACTTCTCTACAAAATATGCATGATATTTGGTGAAGCAAACCTATAACATGCGTTGGCCTCCTTGCTATATGCGATCTCTGCTCTTTTCTATATAACCTTTGGCACTCTGACCTCCTGCCAAAATAAGCCTGAACCTTCTGGTGCAATGTATACCATAAAGGTGCTATATCATAGTAATATCCTGAAGTGTTTGGCCTTTTGGACATAATATCAAGCAACACCATACACCACCATGTTATTCATTTGGAATTCTGCCCTAACTTTCCATCCCATTTTATACAGATCGAGGACCGTATAGTTCATCATTCATCATCCACTCTACCCACCCCTTGTTCACCCTACAGTAGGTCTATTTCCCTTACACCCTCTCGTAGACAACCATTGCCTGCCTCTCCATCAACACAACAACTCCTCATTCAGGCCTGTCCCCGTCATAATGTCCCTTCCCCATCCGTCACATTGCCCCCTGTACCGGGCCTCATTCCCTAAAACATAGAGCTCTTCCACCTTCATCTCCCTAGCACGTCCCTACACACTGTTTTGAGTTATATGCTATGTCCGGACTTCCCCTTTGCCATTTGCTTCACCTTTCCAACCAACCTCTCTTCCACGGTTAAACATCATGCATGTATAGACTATTTCTAGACAGGCATCTTGCTCTTTCATGTGAAAAAGTCGCGATAGAAGTACCATGATCTAGATGTACCTCTTTCTGCATCCCTTCCTCATTTCGATGCCAATCCGCTTTATTTCTCGGTACCCTCCTTTTCCTTCCATTTCATCTCTTGCCTTCCTCTCATTCTTGCTCCCACTTTATGCCTTTTTCATTTCTTCTCACATGTATTTGCTCTGTTTTCTTCTTTACTTCTCCCATCCCACCCCCTTTGTTTCCGTTTATCCCTGTCTTTATTTGCGTGCTTCTTTGGCCGACGTACCACCGCTCCGTGACAGCTCATCAGACTGAGCAGCTCTGAGCTAATTCCATGTGCTCTCACTGACAGGTGGGCCTGCTGCTGGTGGCCATTCTTCTTATGGACGCTCAGGAGTGGCCATGTCTCAACAGCATAGAGGGGCCTCTGACCAACATATTTTGAACCCAGACAAAGAGGCTCCACAATTAGTTCACATCTATCTTTCCTGCCAGTCACAGCACATGATGCATAACATAATCGTTTGTCACTAAGGCCGTCTTTATCTTTAGTAGTAGGTTGGATTATGGCATTCCTGGCAACAGGCATCCTTATTCTGTCAGACATCCCATTCAACCATTGGTTCTCACTGCCCCTTTCCCCTGCCCCCTACCCCCATGCCCTACTCTTTGCCCTTGCCCTACCCCTTGCCCTACGCCTACCCTCACCCCCACCCAGCCATTCCCCTCAATAGGCGTGGTGGGTGCCAGGTACTGGTGTGAATATCAGACAGGGTGTGGGCCTACACAGGTCAGGTGAGTTGTTTTGGCACAACTCCCAGCATGTCTAGACTGAAAACCTCAGGGTCGTCATTTTGACAATACCTAAATTGACAACTTTGGTTAGTCAAGGTGACGACCTTTGGTCATCATTTTGACGACCTAAGGTAGTAACATCTGATCCATTCAAAACAAAGTTGTCATAATGACGACCTTAGGTAGTCACATTAATTGGGTAGTCAGAATGACTACCTCAAAGTTGTTGATTTAGGTATTGTCAACTTGAAGACCTAAAGTCATCAGTATTGACAACTCTCAAGTCCTAGGTTGTTCCAATGACTACCCCATGCTACCCCATGCTACCCCATGTTATTGTACACAGAATGTGCAGTGGCACAGAACTGCCACCCTGTGGTAGCATCTGTGTTAACACTGAGTGGCAGTGCGTAACTAGTTCAATCACAAGCTATAAACCAGTGACAGGGGGCAGAGTGGTCTCTATACCTTTGGGGCCATCATTCCCATCCATTGGCAACTTATCTATAACATAGGTCAGTAATGACCTCCTTTGTTGTCAATAAAAGATTATCATATGGCTGTGTCTCACGACCTTGGGCCAATGTTTTTGTCTCTGACCGGGTGCCAGCTCTGACCGGGTGCCAGCTCTGACCGGGTGCCAGCTCTGACCGGGTGCCAGCTCTGACCGGGTGCCAGCTCTGACCGGCCTGAATAAAATCGGGTTATTTAGGGCAGATGTAGATAGGATTTGTCTGAAAAGGTTAATGGATGTTATAACGCTCTAAACTAGTCATTAGTTGTCCATTTTTATCATCATCTGCCCTGAATAACCCGTTTTTATTCAGGCCGGTCAGAGCTGGCACCCGGTCAGAGCTGGCACTTGGTCAGAGCTGGCACCCAGTCAGAGACAAAAACATTGGCCCAAGGTCGTGAGACACAGCCATATATTATAACAAGTAATGCTACTTAGTTCAATCAAGAGTACACCAAATATGTGAAAGAGATGCCTCTCATTAAGAGGTGAACTAATTAGAGACTATATTCATATGCCATTTTACAGAGCACCTGCCATTACTCATTATGACAACCTAGGTCGTCATGATGACTAGGCTCCTGCCTCTGGGTTTTCAGTGTACACCCAGTCCGCACCTCCTCCCCGTGGGCCTCCATGTATACCGGTTCACAGTTCCCACCCAACTTATTTTATGAGCTGCATAGTTGCCCGACTAGCTGCCTCGACCCTGTCACTTTCTGTCTATCCCCCGCCACCCCTTACACCTGCTCCTATATTATATGGCGACAGCCCAATCTGCCTATTAAATTTTATAAATATGCCTTATCTCTCTCTCACCGACTATCTACCTCCCAGTGGGCACAAAATTCAGTTCAACATTGAATCAATGTTGAATCAACATTGAATCAATATTGACAACCAGTTATCAACGTTGATTCTATGTTGTGTGCCCACTGGGCTGTAGGTCAACATCTGTCTACATGTAATGTTACTGTAGTAAGTTGTGTAGCTTCAGAGCAAAAAAGCGATTTTTGGATTCAAGAATACATACCGTATACCTATAGTCAAACTAGAGCAATCCTTAGGTCTTAACCCTTATAGTGTGCTCTCATTGATAGAACTTCCAAGATAGAGTATACTGAAAGAGTAGCAAACATAATGAATAGAAATGCCCTAAACAGAGATCCCGTGGCTCTATTGTTATGCATTCTGTTATAAATGAATTGATGTATACCATACATCGGTCAACATACTTCATTGTACATTGTACTGTATCTCTGCATAGATGGATAGCCATGGCTGCATAACCCCTCTGACCTTGTCCAGTGTTACTCCCGAAGCTCTTTGTTGTCCTGGGTTCCCTGAACCGTTTATAGAGCAGCTCTCCAGGAAAAGGGTCAGTCTCTAAGGTATCCCCTTGGAGCCCACGCTACCCCTGAGCTGCCACTCGCATTTTACCCCTCGGTAGGAGCTGCTCCACCACTGGCACTGAGCCACTCTATGGCTAAATGCCTTTGCTGACCACCGGACAATTGCCTTACTCTGTGCTACTCTGCTTTGACCCCGCTGCAGGGCTTGACCTTGCGTTTCAAGTCTAAGCCAATTTCCATTCTATCCCCTCGCCGAATCCTTGCTTCTCCTTACGCTCTTCTCCCTCCCTCCTTATCAACATGCTATTTATGTTAAAATCGAAAGGCGACATGGACAATAGTCATTTATGAGGTATGACAAATTTATTAAAACCAACAAGGGACAATGTGACTCTCAACAATCTAGGTTCCCTCTATCCCCCGGGCTGCCTTGAGTTATTGTTGTAATGAAATGGTAAATATTTACTTACCATGTTATATCTGTAATCATTTGGGGAACACTAACATTTCCCGTTTAATGCGGGGTCCAGTAGTCGGTTAATGTAGTTTGTATCCGTCAATGCTCTCACTTGATAGACCAGGACGCCATCCTCAGGCTACACCCTGCCTTCTTTTGAGAGAAAGCAAAAAGGAATTAGGAAGAGGTTACCTTGCACCTAAGTTAGATACCATTCGGTGATGTGTGAAGCTAGCATCATTGGGTTAATGACTCTAATGTAATAAACGCTGTTTCTATAATGCATAACGTCATAGGACCACATGGTAGACTACACAACATGGACCACTTCCCATTTGTGTTGTCAGGGTGTTACATAATACAAGCCTCATGCAATCTGCATATTCCAGACACACTGTTTCACACTGACATATCATTCTCATACTTATTTGGCAATTGTAAGGCAGGGAACACTTCCCCAGTGCTGGGGGCTCCCCATATTCCCAGACTGCGAAATACTCATGTTACATAACGTTTTGCCATAGTAAGGAGCCTTAGAGAAACGTTATAAAACGTTATTTATAAAATGTTGTATAACGTTTTTTGTTTACTTGGATGTCGATTGAAGAAATACCCATGTTGCAATGTTGATTTTGAGGAAAATTCCATGATCCATGTCACATCTATTCCTTCCTCCTGTCTCCATGTCACTAAGCCCCAGAAGGCCCATGTTGCCATGTCGAATTTAGGGGTCTTGGGCCATAATATATCTGACCTATATCTACGGTTCAGGTAGAATTTGTACCCTAAAAAAATGCGGGTAAGTCAACTTGACCATTATAGTCCTTCCCTAAACGTGGGACACTCTTGAGAGAATCCTTACTCTCTGTAATCTCCTATAAGTCGTCAATCACAGACTAGCGCAGGGGCTACTTCCGGTCCGACCCGGGACGAGGCTGAGACTTCAGCAGGCTGCTCATCCGGAACAGGAGTAAATCCTGAGTGGCGGAGGGTTGTTTTTGTGAGTTGTTTTTTATGGCAGTGTTTGCTCAGAGGGAGGCTGGTATCAGGAGGTGCTGTGGTTGCTGTGTGGGCCCTGTAGCACTGGTCAGCCTGTTCCGTCTGTGGGAGACAGGGGCTGGCGGAAGGGCGGGAGGGATACATCCATTATGCGCCCAAAGGGGGAGCTTTCTTGGTTCATATTGTGATCTGCTATCAATTAGAGATGACAATGCATCCAGTTTTAAAAGGTTAAAATGCTTTCATTTTACCATATCCATTAGTCATTTGCCTTGGGAGATGTCCCCATTTTAATGTCGGTAACAAAACCTACTGGCCATGCCGGATATTTCCTCCAAAGGCCGTTAAAATAGTAAATTGATCATGAGAAAGGTCCATCTGTTTGATAGCAGCTTCCAGCGAGAAGTACGCAACGTGACCCAAAGCGACGGCAATCAAGTTATTATATAAAAGTAGCCTGATTGGGCTCGGTTATTGGATAAGGGAAAACATGATACAATACTTCCATTACTGAAATTTACAGGTAATTGTGTGGTGCATACTATAGCTTGCCACCTATAGCTATGCAGCGAAATAGTATATTGATACTCCTGCATTCTCACTGCTATGTACAACCCATATGCTATGTGTCTTCCCATATAAATAAATGATCGTTCTCACAGGTTTTTTTTCTAGCGAACAACATTCCTGAGGTGTGAAATATGATGAATTGGAATTGATATCCCAGGTTCATTGTGTTGGGCCTGGTTTCCACCAACTAGAAAGGGAACTACTATAGTGCTGTTTAAAACTGTATACTATCTTTTCTGCAAGAGTCCTGCTTATTAGTATAGCTATTAAAGGGTATCCATGGTTGCTCTTTTTACTCTGGACAGCTGAATTGCATACCAATGCACTCTTTGCAAAATATGATGGTTGGAAATATGTCAATATAATGTTCTGTGTTAATATTTAGACAAAACACGGACTTTTCTGTTTACGTTTGTCATACATTTGAAGCATTTTCCCCTGGACCGGGCCATAATGGTTTCATGGGGAACCAATGTCAGAGGTATAGTGTCCCGGAGAGAGTGTCCCGGAGAGAACTGTTAGCAGACCAACTGTTACTAACAGTGAAGCAATATCAGAGGGAGGGAGCAGTAACTACCCAGGTAGCAAGGGTATATTGGGCCAATGTCGGCAATGATCGACTCCATCGCAATCGTTATACCAACCATGGCCCATTGTAGGTAATGCACACATTGGTTCAACATACACATTACAATGATGGCCCACCCTTGGCAATTCCGACAATGGGCCATTGCTGGGTTGACTGCTGGCCCAAAGCTTGTCCATGCTTGATATGGCTGATATTGACCCAGTGTTGGGCCAGCGTTGGAACATCTCAGGGCCATCATATTATTTCTGATGTTGGACCAACATAAGTTCTAACTACACTTGTCCAATATTGGCTGTGATCTACACCAGGGGGATTCAATGTTGCCTGAAGAATATCTTACAGGATGGCTCCTACTTTGCCATCATATTGGGTTATGAATGTGATCCCCAGTGTGCTCTACATGTTTAAAGGTCAGAGGAAGTTCATTGATGATATTTGATACCTAAAAGTGCCATTTACTGCATGACATCAGTGGGAATTTGTCAAAAGTAACTTGAAGACACCTCATGTGTGGGTAATGGAGTTAGATAAGTCCTAAATGATAGTAATACAGTTTGTATGGTGTCTAACTAATTTGGGATAGAGATCAAGATGGATCAAAAAGACAGAAATGGCTTTTTCTAAACTGATGATACTTGACAGTCATGTCTTAAGTATGTTTGCACATTCAATTATATACATAAAAATAGTATTGTTCAATATTAGTGATTATTGCAGTGGTCCTATATTGAAAATCATATGTTGGGGCGACATATGAAAATCCTACTGATGTTATGATTAAACAATTAAAAAAAAATGGTTGCCCCGATGTTTAATTTCTAACTTTGGAATAACGTAAAAACATTGTAATGTTGGCCCACCATTGGGCCAACATAAAATCAATATCCCTTTTCCCGAGCATGGGTCATTACTGGGCCAGCGGTCAAACCAGCGGTGGGCCAATATCAAAATGCCAATATTGGCCCATTTTTAAGTGGTATATTGGCCCAATCATGGCCCAATGTACTTATGTTACCTGGGTAGGAGCAGCTCGTAGCAGGACAATATGTCCCTGTCCAGTGATTCCACCTTGCTTTAGATGCACCTAGTTATATAGCCTTAATGGAAGAGCATCCAAATGGCTATCAAAGAAACCAGATAGTCAGGTAAAGGGTGTGGGTGGCAGAGGGATATGCAGATAGAAAGAAACAAGGTGCGATGGGACTAAGGAGGGAAAGAGGCAGATAATGATATCTAGAGAGAACGGGAGAAATACAAGCGAAAAGAAAGCGATAGAGACACAAAAGATAAAGGGATAGTGGAAAGGGCGAGGTGGAATTAAAGCAGAGAATACAGACAGATAACCTGGTACACCAAAGAAAACGGAGGCTGCGCAGAGCAAGAAGAATAAAGGTGGACAGTGTGGTGTAGGGGGTGGGTGAGCAGATCAGGGCAGAAGCCGTCACCTCAGCAGCAGGAGGACCGAGTAATCTGGGTAATCCTCTCCTAGAGGAGCGTCAATACTTCTCAGCTCCTCACCCCTCCAAACTCCCACGCCCCCTCCAAACTCATATCCCTTCTACCTCCTCTCCTACCCCCTCTCCTACCTCCTCTCCTACCTCCTCTCCTACCTCCACTCATACCTCCTCTCCTACCTCCTCTCCTACCTCCTATCCTACCTCCTATCCTACCTCCTATCCTACCTCCTATCCTACCTCCTATCCTACCCCCTCTCTATTTTATACCATATACCCACCGCTTTTAAGGGGGCAGGAGAAGGGTGGCGTTTTCGTTTAGCTTGAGCTTTTATTGGGGTTAGTAAACATAGTTATACCAGCATGTAATTTGTGGTTGGGGTAAGGTAGTCAACATCTCAAATTGCCCATCACCCCTCCCTAAAACTAACCCTCCATTTAAACCCTCCCCTGCACCCTCACACCCAGTCCGCGCACATCCTATATTACCAGACACCTGCGCCCCGGCCCTTCCGCACCCCTTAATCCTTCCCACCGGTGTGCATCCGTATGTTTGGGCTCGCAGACAGCTGCCAAACACGTCTTGTATCTGTTATACATGAGGACAATCACAGCAGCTAAGAACACACCAGCCAGAACTGTGCGCCTGTGATTCTAAATCCTTTAACACTAGTTATATAGCACCATTGTCTACAGCAGGCCATGCACGCTTAACTCTCAGGTGAGGGTAGTTTTAGCGACAATGACTCTCACTTTTCTGAGGGTGTAGACAAAGGTACTCCAGTGTTCCAAAAACATGTATATATAATTATGTCTCCAACACAAGGCTACAGTCAGCGATACCAGCTACACGCATATGCACCGTGCATGGAGACTTGCATTCCCCCCTTTCTTTTTTAACAATTTATTTCCTAACAGACCGTGCTGTCGTATCCAAAGGCATCTGGACAGAGGGGAATCCAATCCGTTATCTGGTGTTATTGGAATACCTGGAGGCTGATATTGCACTGGGACGTGGTGGATCCCATTGCTAATATATATTGAGATTCGAGTAACTGTCAACGGATACCTGATTGGACGTTTCAATATCTTTGATGCATCAGCCTGTGTGCATATTCCTGGTGTAACCTTGGGCACTCTCATTTCTAACAATAGCAATTACATGGGAATCTCCACTCGTCCTTCTTCAATAAGATTCTTGCTTAGTAATATCATAGGCCATGTAAATTGCACATATAGATAAGCTGAATTGGTTCCGTAATAGAGGGTCGGAGTAAAGAATCACCACAATAGTGAAGTTGGGACAGGATAGCATCAGATGGTGTCACGGATAATGTCCTTTCATGTGAGGCTCTCCTTCATTACATCAATATCAGAGTGTGGAACACGCTAATCGGTGCACATCTTAGATGTGAACCACTGAAAACACAAGTATACACAGCTGTTACTCTGAACACGTTCTCACAGATATTACCTCGGTTTGCAATATAACTTTATGACAAAGAGAAGCAACAGCGTATCTTTGGGGGTGGTGGTGGTGTGTGTATGGGGAAGGGTGGGGCTGAATGAGGAAGAAGGCACAGGTAGATAGGATGGCAGAGGGGTAGGGGTAGATAGGACTGAATAAAAACTAGCGTCGGAAAAGGTTGCGGTGGAATGGCTATTAGAGTGAGAAGCACCAAAAGCGGGAGTGATGCAGGTAGAAGGCGATGTATTGAAAGAGGAACGTAGTGAGGAGGGAGAGAGAAAGAAATTGATACGTAGAGAGATAGAGAGAGAAAACCCTAGCGTTGAAGATATAGAGGAATAGAGAACCATTGAGGTCAGAGGCAGGATGATTTTGGTGTTCCTTTTTGTGAAGAGTTACAAGACAGCCACATATAAAGAACGAACTGCAACATACCGTACAGCATATAAAACTCATAAACCCCAGTCCTGCACACTCACATACACCTTTAACACCCATTAAAGCACGAGGTGGAAAAACAAGCGGTGTTATGGCTGATGGGTAATGGTCAGCTCAAATAACCATTGCACATAAAGTGTGTATATAGCCTGTACAGATAGGCAGTTGACCGAGGCTGGTACTATAGTTTGGCATTCACGGTGAGAACACCTGAGAAAGATAGTTCATAGCTATTAACTGCTCAACACTCTTTCTGTCTCTTCTGTGTTTTAGATTCTATTTTGTATTTGTTATCCCCTATATCTCTCTCCTACATGTCTCCCTCTCTTCACCCCATCTGGCCACTCTTCCTCTCAGGGGGTCCTTTGTATATCATGTTCTCATGGTGGTTCTTCAGACCATTGATCAATTTGTAGTATCACATTGCAAAGCACAATTTGCTGTATAACACTGATGTATCATAACATTTGGGAACACTCGCTACTAATCAGGACAGACGGGGTACTGTCTATGTAATGAAGAATATATGAATGTAGCCTAGCCCATCATGAAGGAACTAAAGCAAACAATTAATACCTTACGGACACTCATAGACTGTCCGACACGTGTGGCACATCAGTAAATGAATAATTGCGTGAATGAGTCTGCCGTTCATAGAAATGCGATCACACCAACGGGAACATAATTATCTTCACCACAGCGTCGGATCATCTTAAATATTGCTGGGGTAGATTACACTATTGGTCCGGGCAAGAGAATCTAGTTAAGAAGAGAAGTCCAACTTTATGGGTAGGAATCAACAACGCCCTTTTAATTAATTAGTATTTCCTCAATAAATAAAATCTAAATAGTGAAGTCATTATATTATCCTCTCGGTACCATAAACATAATCATTGTTACCCCTGGTCATTTTCTCCTATCAGATATAAAGACTTATTTATACCGAGGAAAGACACATTAAACTGGAACAAAAATAGCAAATCTATATTGCAGGGGAGCGGGGGTGTCATTTTGAAAATGACAAAGCAGTCGACGGAGTCTGAACTAATTTCAGCTGAAATGAAACTCACCAAAGGTCAGTAAAGATATTACCAAGAACATAATACTTCTTTCCAAAATAAAAACACTCAGAAATGGTCTCCATATGCCGCTATGAATGTCACTTCTGGACACACTATCATACCTTATTTTCTCTCGAAATAGTCTTCCGAATACTACACATTTACTACTAGACTTAACGGAATTGGTCTTCTGCTATAGGTCCTATATTTGACAGGCAATGTCAAACTACTTCAGTTATCGGGTCTTACAATGAGAATGTATGAAGGAAGGATGAAGGATGTCATTGGAATGACGCAGGTGGATATTATTGACTGCATGGCATATGCCGTCCGTCTTATATAATGCTAAATCCACTTGATCCCGTTATGAAGCATTTAAGTGCATTTTAAATAACCCCTGTTATGCCCTTATCTTATGAAACCGCCTTTATCCTAGACGCCATTCTAATCATATATTTGCTTAGTGAGATAGGTCTCACAGGTAGGCCTGTTAGGCTAGATAGTCTCAAAATTGCAAGATAGTCTCAAAATACTATGGTTTTGTGACCAAACGAACCTTGCAACCCTCAGGCTAGATTGTCTCAAAAAGCCCTGACAGATAGCCCTGTGAGAAAGTCTCATAGCATCACTCATTCTACTTTTTAAAATGTTGTTAGTGACTAATATACATTTTGAATTCACATTTAAAACTAATTATTACCACCATGACAATTCATAACTTTAGATAAAAATAAGTGTGTCAATTAAGTCTCCCAATCTGAATTATTCTGATCCTACCTAATAACACACCAGCACAATCAGCAAACATGGAAATAATACAGTTATGTGTCTGCTTTTATCACAATGACAAAATATTTTTTATCGGGAAGACAATTACAATTCAGTAATGGCAACTAATCTCTCGGTGGGTGTAGGAGAGTGGTTATCGTAATTAGTCTACAGTCTGCTTGCTAAGAGTACTAATAGCGTGGTATGAAAAGCGATGGCTTTGATTAGGTAGTCGGAATACTATCCATATCAATGATTATCTTTGGTGATTGCAGGCATAATATAAAATGGTATGTGTGATTGTGACATCATCAAATGTCATTTTATATGAATAGTACTCCAGTTTACCCCATGCCATAATGAGTGTACATTGTATCAACACCTCTATAACTGTAATGCTGTTGCTATATAAAAAGAACGGCCCATACCAAGAGGCTTAAGTATGCATACACGTCTTAAAGTTTAAAACCAACTTATTATCAACAACTCTGATTATTATACAGGATAATCGAACACGTATGTAGTGCCTGCAGTGCATTCTTAATAGTACAAATAACGATTTAAATGTCATAAAATATGAGAGTACATTGAATAATGATAACTCAATGCAATGGCTGGAAATATAAGAAGGATTGTGAGAATATTTTCCAACCAACATGAACTAGAACCAGGACAAGTTGTAAAAGCCCGACAATGCCCTGCCGCCGTTAGTGGCGAAACGTCCGTATCAAGCAATCAGCCTGCTGTAATTGAGGACCAAGTGCACATTAGATCCCACAAAGGATAGGAAAACAGATTCATTGTGGCATTGTTATTGATGGTTTCATTACAAAGTACAGGAGAAGAAATCTGTTGAGTACCAGTTTGACAGAATCGTTTTTAATTAACCATTTAGCAATTCGTAAACATGGGCATAGATATGGTATTACCTTCATGCAACAATAGCCCAAACGCGAACTTATTCATACACACAAGCATGATACAAGACTAGAGTTATGTTGGCTTGGCAATCCATATACTATCCGTATGAGCTGTCATAAGCCTTCATAACTCATAACAGATTGATACCTGTATAGACCTACACACTCAGAAAAGTCAGCGTCAGTGTCGTTAAAACCACTCTCACATGAAAGTCAGGCAGCCAGACTTTCATAGGAGAGTGGTTTTAGCAACAATGACGCTGACTTTTCTGAGGGTGTTAAGAGTACACAGGTAGGGGCAGATGATAATAGTAGCACCCGCTTCAACAAAAACTTCCAAGTAATATAAGATACTATACACATTGCGGACATGTATATTGTTTTGTCATTTCTAAGTTTACCATTATGTGTATCTGCATTCATTGGTATCAATATCAGAATTCCCATAATCACACTGCAGATCCACCTCTCCAGCCCCAAGAGACCTGTGGTTCTGACCGGGTCCCACCTTGGGTCTCCCGTATAGCCTATAACAAGCAGAGGCAAGCGGCCAGCAAATAGTTAGGGTGAGAACTGTGCAGGAAGGGAGAGGATATCGGGTCCCTCTCTTGTATCTTGTGTGTAATTTGTGTTTCTGTGCCTCTCTATAGTTGTTCAATCCCTCTCATTCGTATTGTAGCTTTATTCTCATTAAATGTTCACCTGTGGCAATGTTATGGCCAGCTCAGTTAATGTAGGAAAAGTCTTAATTTTAGCCATTTCTAAAGTACCACTATAAGAACACACTGTCGGTCACAGATCCATGTGGGATTACACAGGTACTACTACTGCTAGCGATCAGGAAAAGATTATGAGACCATATCGTTTGTGTACTGATGCATGGAGGTTTGGAAAAGGGATGGAAATCTCAGTGGGAAATAACAACACTTTGAATAACAGATGACTAGAGAAATCACGCCTGACAGAGAGACATGGATCGAGAGAGAGGTAGAGCCAGTAACACATAGGAAGAGAGGCAGAGATATGGATGAGACTGGATGGAGAAGGGTCCTCAGGGGCCTGTTTCTTAAGATGTGTTTCTAGGAGCATTATTTTCAGGTCTTAATAGAGCTTATATAGCCATAGGTAATGAAAAATAGCCTGTTGCCAAACCCGAAAAACTAATATTTCTATTTTTGATATATTAACAAAAATATTAGTATAAGGCCAAAAAAAAAAAAGGTGTGTTTCAGGCAACATGATCCAAAGATTTAGGGTAGGTAGGTCGGATTTTTTTTTTTTTTTTTTTTTTTTTTTAAATGTTGGAGGTACCTTGAATGAGTCGCGGACTGCCATATCGACTCGCGGGTCATCAAGACGACTCACCAATTCTTACTATAACTAGGAATATCATGAAATTATTGGACATTCTTGTTAATAAGCAATTTCCTGAGGCTGGACAGTTAATTAGGCAATATATATATGTGATCTGTTCTTCCTGACCAAAAAATTGCTAAAATCTCCGAAAAAATATGAATATTTTGCAAAAAAAAAAAAAAATTCTCCAAAATCGGAAAAAAATGCTAGGGTCGGCCCTTTTTTGAAAATAGGGTCGGGTTGCCTGAAACATACCTTTTATTTTTTTTGGCCTAACGACTTATGAAACAGAATTGCCAATTTTTCGGCTGTTGGTTACCTTCAAAGAAGTTATATTAGGACATTTCTATATATTACCATTCAATATATTAAGCTATATAAGTGCTACCGGTATACTAAGAAAGATTAGAGACAGAGTATAGTGTGGAATCCCTGTTAGATGGAGGGGGTTCCCCAGTGCAGGAATAGCTGCAGGCGCAGAACGGTGCTGCCATCTAGGTGTATAGCAGCAGAAATTCTCCCTGATGTTGGTGGCGCCATCTCTTCTCCATAGTACTAACTTACAGATCAGTCAGTAAGGCCTCACCAGCAATGATAAATACTACATACAACAACAATAATAATAATATAACGCGTAAAATTAACAGGGCGATCAGGATCTTAATAGAACGATGAAAACTGTGTTTCTTGCCACACCAGCAATGATAAATACCACATACAACAACAATAATAATTGATATAACTAGAATCATTAATAGAGCGAGCCATGTTCCTTCTGTGTGATCCCATTGCAGAATGAAGGCTTTAAAATGCACATAGCTTAGTATGTAAGCCCCCAAAAGCAATGAAAATAATCGCATAGCACAACAATAATAATTAGTATTACTCAAAACCTTAATACAGCGATCAACATTTTGATATATCGTTCAAATGACTAAGTCCAAATTGCGTCATATCCGCTATAAATACTTTAATATTAATTATTTTTGTCCAATTTTTTTGGGGGATATCTTCTATACATGTACAATAGGTCTGTGAAATCATTTTTTTACTTAACCAATTCTAAAAAGTTTATGTCCACCCCTTGACATGGTCCTAAACAGTTATATTGCAACAGGCTAAACGATATATTAATGGCCTTAATATAACGTTGGTGTAACGATTAAAAGAGCTTTAGCAACATGTTACGAAATAATTATATTAGTGAAAACGAGTTCTATTAGCAGAAGTACTAATATGTCGACTTTGGAAACACCAAAAAATATCGTTATATCAAATAGAGGTTGAGAAACAGGCCCCAGGATAAAAGCAAAATATACATTTACTTTAGTGAGATTGGTAAAAACTGCAACAGAAATGTCAGTATGGTTGCTTCATGTCTATACAGACATGAGCATCAAAACAGTGAATGGGTGCTCCTGAAATCATTTCAATACGTGGTCAGCCTCAGCTGCTCAGCTATTGTTTGGTGCTATTACTTTTGCGGTATGGTTTTGGAAACGCCTCTTCACCACGTCCTTGTATGTGGTGAGGTTCTCCAGATCCGTATATGGAACAGGGATGATACTATTCTTCTCAGCCCACCCACCGTTGGGCAACAACCTCTATGTTATTGCTTCATATTGTAGGCATGTAGGTAGAGAGGGAGTCAATGGGCGACAGACACCACTCTGAAGCCTTAAAGCCCGACAACGGGCCACCAGCTTTCTGTAGTACACTTACAGCTGTTGTTACCAAATATGGGATTAATAATAATAATCATTATTAGAATTGCGTGGTTTAGTTGAGACTGTAATGTTGGGAATAAAGCGTTATTAATGAATTAAATATCAACTTTTCAATAACGACGAGAAGATTGAAGATTAATACATGTATCGAGGCAATTCGATTCATACTTAAACCAGCCATGGCAATGACCTTTAAATAGGCGAATGAGTATGAATATGAAATTGAAGTACAATCAACCATGACCTTGTTTTTAGAATGGGATTATTGGCCATAATCGTTGTACCACATAAGTAGTAACAATATGAATATGAGTAAGAAGAAACACAAAACACTCAGACTTACGGCCGCTGGAGCTCGAATCTCAGTAGCCCGCGTGTGTATGCTCTCACTCTCAGTGACTATAAACAACATACGGTTGCAAGACAGCAATAACATGATCTAAATAGTTAATAGTACACTGTAAAAATATTCCGTTGAATAGACGGAGAATCAATGCAAAACTTTAAGGTAGATCATCATAAATGTGATTACGGTGAGGCAATGTTAAGTCAACCAATTTTACTGTGAATATCTGTAATCCAGTATGGTGAAACAGAGTTTATTCATTTACGGTGAAGCTATGTCTTGTAAAAATATTCCGTTGAATATACAGAGAATCAATGTAAAATTTTATGGTGGATCATCATTGGCCGGAATGCAGAAGGCATACCGATTAATGATCCAGAGGAGAGATGCGGGAAACACTGGCGCCACCAACGCCAGCGTCTTGAACTAACCGATGCTCCCGCCCCCGCGCGGATGAATCAAGATCTCTGCCACTTCTACAAAAGACAGCACAGCGTGCGCGTCGCTGCAAAGAATTATTTCCCGCCCTCCATCCCTCAAAAACTTAAAGCATATAAATGCAAATATTTCATTTTAATACCAACTATTATAAAGTTGTATTACCTTAAATCAAAAAGGACTGATTCATATAACATACAACTATATTGTGTTCTACCTCATACCGTATAGACATACATATAAAATGTATATCACTGCATAACATGTTTCATTTTCTCAGGAATAAACATTCCGTATTATAAACTCGATTTTCTTTCTCATTATATATTTTTACAGTGGGGCAATGTAAAGTTGATCAATTTTACTTTGAATATCCGTAATCCAGCACAGTGAAACACAGTTTATTTTACAGTGAAACACAGTTTATTTTACAGTGAAGCTATGTTTAAATGATCTTTAGTTTTATCATACCAGGTGGCAGTTTGGTTCATGGGGAGATTTTCATGGATGCTAAGAACACCATTCTTGTGGTGATGAGAAAAATATATAGATAAACAGCTGTAAGGTTTGCTCTGTAGCCATCCTATAGTGACTTCCTCTCATGGACTGGCATAACAAAGTGTCATGAAGCATTTTATAAGGCTCTCATAGAGTGATTCCTAAAAACCATTAACACGCATCTGCATGCATTGTCCACGCGCTCACCTTGGCGTCACTGCTGAACTTATCTGACTGGGTGCCATAGTGGGTCCCAGGGGCATGCCACAGCCCAGTACGGTTTATCAGGATGGAGTCAGGGATGGTGGAGAAAGGCTTAGGGTGAGAGAAGTGTGGACGCGGGGGAAGATCACCAGATCCACATCTGTGACCTGCCTCTCGGCTAACTGGCGTATTAATCTGCCCATAGTCGTCTGGTTGCCTTCTTATCAATATTTCCAATTTAGCCTCTGGCTTATTATCACTATAATCTCATCTGCCTAAGATGGAGGGGGGGGGGGCAGAGAAACAGAGACAGAGAAAAACAGAGACAGACAGAGATATGTACAGAGACAGAGGCAGACAGAAAAGCTGACACAGGGGAACCCCTCGTGTGAGATAAGAGTAACAATTGGAAACAATGTGTAGGGACGGCAATCCGTGTCAGACGGGGGGGAGGTGTTGGATAGATGTATAGTAGCAGCACAGACCTATCTCATTGTACCCCACTCACCCCAGCTTCCACAGACATCACCATATGACAGGTCTATTATAGTGTGACATGTCATACACACCTGTAGCTACTCTCACCAACACTAGGTGATAAGGGATGTCTCCCCCCTTTGCGTATAATGCTGATTCCCCTTTGTCATACACCATTCACATTGTATGCCATAATCCTAGATTGTGAGACCATATGCAATGCTGGCAAGACGTATTCTATTTTGCCCCACTTGTGGAATGAGAGCTTAATGCACTGCTCTTAGCTCTGTTACTATCATACAGTTGTATAGGTTTACTACAAACAAGTCAATTGACAACCTATGTACTAGATGGGATGCCGAGCCAACACTGTATTGCCCTCTTTACTGGATCAAGGGTGCCTGTATTCCTGCATTAAACGCACTCCCTTATCATATTCACCATATCCAAATTAGCAAACAGCAGTTTCTCCTGGATTGCACCGAAAAGGATGTAGCAATTTTAACAGTGTTCCTCACCCTTCATGAATTCACGTGTAAAGTTTACCAATACACTAGAAACGTTTGATTATTTTTCCTACCACCATAGAGAGAACGTTTGGACCACACTCTCGCGTCTACATTACTATTCCTCATACCATGGCTGCCTATGTGGGATCATTGGCCCCTTTAAAACTATATTTTTCAAGTGACAGAAAACCTATATACAACCTATATATCTATATCACCAGGTCTCTAGAGACTGCCGAGCTCTGACCAGGCATCACCTTTTGTCACAGGGAACTGCCTCAAGTAATCTCACAGTAGAGGCAGTAGAGTAAGAAAGGAAAATGGGGTTAGGGTGAGAAATGTGTAAGGCAGGAGGTCACCAGATTCACATCTTCAATCTGGCAGCCTTATCAGGCTTATCATAAAGACTGCAGTACATTGCCCCAATACCTGTCTAGCGCCAATCCTTTAATAGTATATAAAATTGAGTCTCTCTCTTTCTATACCTACCTCTGTCTCTCTTTCCCTCTTTCTAAAATCCCCCTCCCCCCACTCTCTCTCTCTCCTGACTCCCTACGAATCTCCGGAGTTCCTTATAGCCAAACTTAGCTACGATGCATTATCACTGACTGATTTTTTTTGTTTTTAAAGTGTTTGTTCAGAACATCACAAAGCAATTGTCAGTTACACATATCCGCACACCAGGTAGATCTATTAAATAGCTCAGAACTAAATGATTATGTTGTTATTCCTGCTGTTATTCATTTCCGCAATACACTGTTATGTGGCTTAGGGAAATCACATACAATGGAGCTCCTTTCAGGACCGAATATTACTGCTGTCCAAATAGGGCACAGACATTACAATTAATAAGTGTATCACAATCAGAATATTGCCATTGCTAAGTACTGCGATTCTTAACAGCAGTACATTCCAAATAGTATATCAATCGGATAATCTACAGTCATAAAATGTGAGAGACTACATTCAATGGCTGATAAGAATACTGCGAGTGGAGCCAGTGTAAAAAGCCCACAGTGATTAATATCTAGGATCTGCTATCTTAATCAATCTATTGAACAATCATTCTACTCTCAGTCTCAGGGATATAGACTCAGTCTCCCCGTCTATATCCCTCTCCGGACTCTCAACCCCCCTATTTCGGAGGGTCCCTAGCGAACATTAGCCTCGATATATCATCATCACCTGAAAACTAGAAAACTAGATAAAGAAATAGCTCCCCACCTCATATTTCATGTAGCATGTGTGTATAATGTGGGTAAATTAGGTGTGTGAAGAGAATTTTATCATAGGGCAAAAATGGAAGAGGGGAAGCAGCATGATTAGGCTCACCCCTCTATAGCCCTTCCCTTTTCCTACGCCACTGATCTATTCTCCATACCTGGGACAATAGTCCTGTAAAAATTAGGGTTTAAATAGCAAAAGAAACCTTTAAGCACCGTATCCATATCGCTAATCATATCTCCAGAGACTTGAAGCTCCCACCAACCTCCACCTTGTTTGGCCGGGGGGATAGGGGGGGGGGGGGGCTCAAGTAGTAAGGCAGTGGAGGCAGGGGGTGGAGGGTCAAGCCGTGTGGCTGGGGCTGTGAGGGCAGGAGGCCACAAGATCCACATCTGCGATATGCCACTCCTCTCATACCATTTGGATCGCTCTCTATCTAGGTTTGAAATTGAGTTTAGAATTGTCTTTCCTTCATCTGCCTTTCTATCCCCTCTCTCTTTTTCATCTCCTTCTTCTCCTCTTATACTCTCCTTTGGACATGAGAGATGTAGGTGTCATTTACCACACTGTATTGTATCACCAGCAATTGTCTGAGGACCTGCAATAAAGGTAACACATATGAGAGACAAAGTGCTAAACACCTGCTTTAGCAAGATGGAGAAATAAAATGCAAATTCTCCTACAATTTATAGCTAGGTACAGGTCTTATGAAATTGTAACAGTCTCAACACTGGTTTTTATGTTGAGAAATAAATATTGCGTGCCTTTTAAAGGATATGAATTAATTAAGGAGCTTCTGCTAAGGTTCATCGGAATGTATGTATGTACCGAACTATTACAATAATGCCCACCCATTAATTTCGCGGGGATTAAAAAAAGCCTTTTATCCTGGCGCCTACACAATACATGTACATATTCAAGATCATATTTTAGTTCTTTTGACAATGTTAAAGACCCTCTATCCCAGGTGCTCATACAACGCGGCCGCTCTTCTGATACCTGACCCTATATTGAATTTTTTTATTGTATTCATTCATTTTCATGTAATTACCGTACAATATTGGGCCGGCACGTACCCTCCTGATATACAATGTATTGTGACGGGATGGATCTATGTGTTAAGAAATACGATTTCTTACCCTAATAAGAACATTCCGTCGCCTCAGTATACAAAGGTCGTAAGTGAAAAAATAAGATTTTTTTTTTATTCTTGAATATTTTTCTTTTTCCAATAAATTCTCGACAATTTTTGGAATTTTTCAAATATGACCTTTTTCTGAGATGTTATAGATCAGTATACAAAGGTCGTAACTGATAAAGTGATGTTTTTCTCAGTATACAAAGGTCGTAAGTGAAGTGAAAATGATAACCCCAATGCATTTTATCATTAAATCAGTGTATTTTGTGTGATTTTTCTAACAACTTTTTATAATTCCTATTATATGTGTACATTTGGATATTTTTTACAGAAATATGTTAACTTTGAAGTGTAAAGGGGGTGAATTTAAAGGGAAAATGACTGAAATTGCTTATTTTAGCAGAAATCTCACTGTTGCTAGGCAACAGCAAAATGTGTATAATTCTTTTAAGTCACATAAGCTACTAAAAATATAAAAGATTCATCTAGTGAGCATTAGGCTTAAATAAATCGACTACTTGAACATTTCTTTACAGTTTTGAACTGGAGAAATCACTTACCACCTTTGTTTACTGATTAAATATAGAAAAGTATACATGCTATTCAGTATACAAAGGTCGTAAGTGACCTTATTTTCCCCATTTTCCCCTCATTATTGCCATATTTACTAAGGAATCATATAATATATTTTAATATCATTCATATAATATGTTTATACTTATTGTAGTTTACATTTAAGACAATTTCGTGGGCCATATAACATGTATTTTAGAAAGTACAGGCTAAATACCATATTGATTTTTCTTACTTTGCTCATATCTCAAAACATGAATTTTCCACGACCTTTGTATACTGAGGCGACGATTCATACTTTGGATATCCATGTTAACAGAAGCTCTCATAATTGTGGATGATGTCTGATGGCTTCAAATAGGTCATTACAATTTTACATTGGCAAAAGCTGATGTGCCAGTGTCATTTCAGAAACACTGTTGTAGGAGTTTATTTGGTTTTGAAAAAGACAGGGAGTCTGCACACTTTAGAGGAAATAATCATATCAAACTACCGTAAAACTCCGCCTATAAGCCAACCCCGCCTATAAAGGTGAGGCTCCACTAGCCGATTTTATTCACAAATCGGGGCTATTCTCACGAATCTGACTCAGTTGTATACCATAGCAGTTACAGGCATTAAACCCTGCCACAGGTCTATGTTTGTAAATAATATTTATGTTTATAAACAAGTGGAAAATAGAATTGCTAAGGCTATGTAAGACGATTTAGGTCCCGATTTATGTCCCGACTTTACAACCAAGGCTGATTTTGGCTCCCCATCCCATATCTAACAGGTTTGATTTTCATTGGTCTGATCTGCAGGCTGATCTATATACAATTTATACAGAAAATGAATGGATTAATCGGCCAGATAGATTTCTGAAGGCTTTGTTTATACCTGGACAAACTGTAAAGACATATATGATCGGATCGTGAAAATTGCCCAAAATATCGGGTAGTGGAGTCCCAGCTTAAGTCAAAACTGAGTTTAGGGAGAAAAGATCGGCTGCTATGAGATTATTTTGACAATTTAGAAAAACCCATCTATAAGCCGAATGTGACTTTGAGAGTTTTGAGGGGCAGTGGCACCCTTCCTGACCCTTAAACTAACCCCATTTTTTAAGACATTCATACTTTTTTTAAAACAGATGTACGGCATCCTGAATTAGTGACTCTGAGGGGAAAAATACTCAAGTATAAGTAGGTATCCCAGTAGGCAGCCGCTGGCCGTGTCCTCGCGTAAGAACGCATCAAAACACATACTTAAAAAAAAATGCTGTCCCTTCCAAACTATTTGGGTTGTCATCTATCTGAAGTATGATGATGAATGCTCTAATGTATCCGCATCACCCTGATGCATCATGGTAGATGTATCATGATGATAAATACCACTGTCAATGCTCTGAAGTTAGGTAACATATGAAAAACGGGACCATCTGGCAGTGAGTAGCCATGCATCCCTGGGAGACACACTCGCTACATACTGATTCTGCTTCCACGCCATAAGAGATAGGGTCTCAGGTGTTTTAGCAATGAAAGCAGGACAATTCAGCCATCATTTTGAGGTATTATAAGTGTGCGTAGGCCTATTATAAGTATTTTTCAATCAAAAAATAAGATACTCACACACTTTTAAGCTTGTATGACGCAAATTTGCTGGGAAAGGTTATATATGCAGTGATTAGAGATTTTCCAGAATCTATTCTTTTTCTAGCAAATTTCAGAATGCTTACAATGTGCCTGCATAATCTAGCATAATCCAAACAATATTTTTACATATTCATACGGCTCCCAAATCCAAACCGCTGGACAGATTTGTATGAAATTTGAACTGTGTTCCTCTTTTAACATGGTCCATCCACCTAACCAGTTCCCACATATGCAACAATATAATGTCCGAAAATGACCTGGGATACCTAGTATAAGCAGCCCCCCTAACTTTGAGGATCATATAAGCCTAAAAGGGCTTTTATGAATTATTATCTAAGTTCTGTACTTTAGTAGCAAAAACTTTTATCTGCACCGCAACTTATATATTATCTTCCATTATTAACTCATAGATGGGTAGGGACATTAAACAAGGTCAGTAATAAGCAGAAATCAGAAAAGGAAACGCCATGCAAAGATAATTCTAAATGCTGACCTTTTTACTGATTTAAAAAAACACACCTCTCGACAGTTTTTTTTTGCTCAAACCATATCTGTAATCCTGAGATTCTCAGCTTTCATATGGTATATGTCCTGCTTTAGTAATTTTTGGTGATGGGTGCAACTGGAAAGACAGCTCCTAGCTCCCTTGTGCTGCTACACCATAAAACAGCAACTGGTTAGGATTACCTTAATCTTTTATTTCAACCTCTACTCATACCCACCGACTATAGCTCATTATCCTATAGGTGAGATTTTGAATGGCAAATGGTGACAGTTACATGATAAAAGTTTAATACGCCTAAGTACGCCTGACCTTTCACCTTGCCATGGCCATTTTCACCGTAGGGCTAGCCATCTACGTAAAGTGCCTTACTGACATCATGGACATCATGAACCTGAGCATTACAACTTATGTACCTACAGCGAACTGTACAACACACCCAGCATCTCCCTAAAGCATTTGGTTGATCTCACCACCTCTCGTAATAGACATCAACTCTCATTCCAGCCTTTGGGTTTCACACATCATCAAAATGCTTCACGGAACATCAGTTGTAATGCTCAAAGCCAGTCAACTTTGACAATGACCTTAAAGCATTTTGCCGATATCATTTTCCCAATGTAGTGAATATAGCATGGTGACCTTGCTATATAGCAAGGTGAAAAGGGGCCTGGGTTGCCTCAACAATATTTATTAGAGGGTTACCTTATATCTAAGCCTTTCTAAAGCCCTATAGCCCCCCCACCAACCGAGACCCTTGCTTCCCCATCCTCCACCAAGCCTTTTGTCAGGCTAGCAAAGAGCAATATTATGACTTATTATGATTATTGAGAAGAAGGACCATGTCTGCTATACACTCCAGGATGCACTCTGATGGTGCTGCGGAATCCGATATAGAGCTTATATTAGGGACATCACTGACAGTGGAGCTCTTCTTAATGGAGGAATGTTTATCCTCTCAAGACTTCCTTTCCTGCACAGAACAGATATTCCAGACAGAATAGATCCATGACAAGGGGTAAATAAGGTTCCTTGTGGAACAGTATCTCTCCCCCTCTTCGCTTTTTATCAATAGGTTCCTGAAGTAGGGATACCATTTTTATCGGGTAGTGTGGAACTGTGCAACAAAAAGTGACACAGACTAAATAGTTCTTGTGTAAAACACAGAAATTTCGGCAAAATGAAAGTAGAAATGTAACTACATTACCAGTACATTCCTATGTAATGAAGGGAGAAGACAGCTCACGCAGACTTGTTATAAGGAAGCAGGGACAGAGGACTGGGGATGCTCAGACCCAGTGGGCAAACTTCAGTTGATTCAATGTTGATTCAATGTGTGTGGTGACATGATATCAACAGTTGATACAGGGTTGTCATAATGGTTGATATTGATGAGGTCATCAACGTTGATCATTTAACAATGATTCAACATTGATATGGCCATTGTGAATCAACAATGAATAAACATGATAAATGATGATTTACATTGACTGCTGATGCATAATTTGAGATTCAGTATATTGTCATGTTTTCGCATTACTTGCAATTTATATATTTTCATTACAACACCCCCCCCCCATTTCTCCAAGATTAAATGCTAATTCTAGCACCATCCAGGGTAGGGGTAGATGAATGACCTCTTATGATCACACCAAGAGGCATTCCTATTCCTTTCAAAGTGACCTGGTTAGGACTGAGGCTTCATCTATTATTCTTAGCAACATAAAGGGTGTCTTACTGAAACCATGCATGTGTAGTGGTTCGGAATCTCAGAAAGAGAACAAGAACGTCAGTTTCCAAGTGCGAAGTAGAAAGCGTGGTTTATTCAACGTATCCCTATTACAATTGAATCTAGTCTTAACCCGAAGGGTAAGACGAAGCAGTCCTGGTTCAATCTAGCGATTGGGGTAGGGTAATGCGGGGAGTCAGCCGGGCCTGCACTGACTGGCGACTATACGAGGAGGGGAGGTTTATATACCCCCTTTGGATGTGAAATGAACATGGTCACGTGTCGGTTGGCTCCCGCCTGAAACGTGGTGCGCAGTACCCGAGAGAGGACAGTCGCCCCCTCTGGGATACCGCCCACACTAACGCCAGGCGGGAACAACCCGAACTTAATCCTCCTCGGTCACCTGGATATAAATGATTACCGTAGTAAACCCCTACACTACCCCCCCTAGACAACACTAGGTGTGGTAAAAACCTGAGTAGTAGACTCATAATAAAATAGTTTGACAACCAGAAGTAGTTTGTCTACACACTATACACAAAGGGTTTTACTACCATTAGTCATATGTAATATATGATGAACAATATTAATGGAATTAAGGCATTACACTGTCATAGAAACCTTATGATATGACCTTTACGTTAAGTAGTACCCGAAGTAGTTACTAACAGATTGTAACTATCTTCTGATAGGAAATACATATATAGTCCTGATAAGGACCTTTACAAATATAATCGGCAAGTGTACAAATTCCGAAGAATTATTACCAGTCCTAAAAAGGACTCACAAGCCTAAAAATAAAAAAAAATTACATAGGGATACATGATAACTTTTCTTCGCACCAGAATCAAATTTTCATCACCTCCGTTTTCCATAACAAAATATATATACAACTTAGATATACATACTCTTATTTACACCCACCCGAAGTGGTTAACGTTTGAACACAGTCATGGTTTATACAGATCTTTGGAATTATCCTGAGTATCATAAACTATCGTAGTGTATCAGCACCATAAATATATATTAGTAACATGGACGAGAATGTACGTTTTAATAAATAATCTGGAACTGCAGCGGTGTACTGCAGAACCTCACAAAAAGTGCTATGTTGACTTTATAAGAAGTCGGATACTGGGCTGATCTCCGGATCTGCTTCGGGACGAGTACGCGAGGTGCTCTCCTTCTTCATCTTGGACGACTGAGTGAGTTGCTCTCCTCTTCATCTTGGACGACTGAGTGAGGTGCTCTCCTCTTCATCTTGGACGACTGAGTGAGGTGCTCTCCTCTTCGGGTCTACCAGCAAATGGTAGACTCATGTAGGTGCGATGTATGTTAAAACGTTTACATATGTGGAAATATTATTAACACTTGGTATGGATATTATTACCTCAGAACCTAAAGGTTCTTTTAATATGAAGGGATAGTCCCTTCATATTCACCTTCAGCTTCCGTAGCCGAAGAGTTCCTGAAACAACTACAGCTGTATTCAGTTATCCCGAAGGAGCTTCGTTTCAGCCTTCGGGTACCTCCTTCTTCTGGATGGCATCTTTTAGCTGATCCATGCTCCCATCCCAGTCCGAGAATTTCATCCCGAGGCAAATTTTAAATTTGGCCTTCATCTCCCGGATTTCTTCCTGGAGCTCCTTACACTCCTCTCGGACTGTAGCTTCCAGCACAGCGGCTTTGTCGCGCTGTGCTTCCAAGAACCTGGTCTTGGTAACCACCTCATCGGCAGTGTCCTTCTGAAGGCTCTCCTTTTCCTTCCGGTGACACTTCCTCACCCCTTCTATGAAGTGTTGTACCACCCTCTTGTGGTAATCCTCAGCCATCACCCGCTGTTCCTTCTGGAAGTCATCCAGAATCTCCTGTCCTATCTGATTGGACAGCGGAGCATCCTTAGGAAAGTAGGATGCTATCGGCGTTACATTAAGAGTGGCCGCAGGCTTCTCCTTCTTGGGTTTGACCTCCTGTGTTTTAACAGGAGGATCCATGGTTGGTTTCCCAACCTCAGTCGGCTTCCCTGGTGGTGGAGCCGGCTTCTGGGGTGGTATCGCCGGAGCTGGTACTGGACCTTTTGGTGGCGGAGGAGGAGGTCTCATAGCCTCCCCATCCGGCCCAGTGATCCGGTGAGCAGGCTTAAATGCCTTGTGTGATGGCGGCTGTTGTTGGTGCCGCGAAGCATCCCTACTGGCATGCTTTAACACCTGCTGGTGTATTCCTGTAGGAGCGGATGGTTCCGTCCGTCCCGAAGCAGATGAAGGTCTGTTTGTCGGGCCTCCTCGGTAACCGGCGTCGGTTAGGACACCTCCCTGGGCAGACGAGGTGGACGCCACATGTCGCACCAAGTCGTACCAGGTCCGGGAGGGTTCCTCCCCAGGACTCCTGCGTCCCCGTCGGGCCAGTTCCCTATCAACCTCCCTCTGGCGAGAGAGTTCATTCTCACGCCTTCGGGTGTCCTGGGGGGTCTGGCCGAGCGTCTGGGACTCCTGTCCAGGCGCCAAGTCCATCTCCGGATAGTCAGTATGTCTATCCGCAGATGCCTCATAGCTACGACCACTATGAGAGGACTCCGTGTAATAACGGGAGTCAATCTCCTCAAGGCTGAGGGTCCCTCCTCTTCTTACGTGAGTAGCCGGGCTGGTGGACCGAGACCGTCCCCGATCACCTTTCGGCTGCTCCCCCCGACCCCGGTAGTAGTCCCTCGGGTCGGGTTCTCTCCCACCTCTCCCCCGGCCTCGATTGGCAGACCGACGGAACATCTCGGGTGGGTATTGGTCCGGATCCAAATCAAACTTCCGTGAACCCGGGACCTTCGCAAACCTAGCTACTGTGAGCTTTGATTTGCTTTCTGCCACCTCGCAGAAATACGCCTTAGAAGAATTAAGGCTCTTCGGATCCTTCTTCAGGACATCTCTGAACGCGTCTATTACGCGTTCATGCAGGGCCATTACCTTGGCTCTGGCCTCACCACCTCCAATATTATGGAGTATGGTCATGTGTTTTATCAATCGTCCACGCCTAGGATGCAGGTGACCCGAACAGGTAGTAGTACCTGCCCCCTCCGGATCGCACTGGTACACCATATAGTGATGGGTGTGGTTTTCCACTAAGTGGCGAAGGTACCTCGCCTTAGTGGCGAAGGACACCTGTAATTCCAGAGATGACTGGCATTTCTGGAATGGACACTGAAGGTGGTCCCTGTCCCAATGTCGGACAGCCCAGCGGATCTTTGCCTTCTGATCCCTGGTATAATAGGTCTCTGGGAAGAAATCTATTTTCTTAAGCCAGTCCTCGTAGAACTCGCTCACGAGAGGATCCCTTTGGGTCGCTCTGCACCAATCCTCATCGTCGGATTTCCCATTTAAGTTGATTACGGGCGGGATGGAGAAACGCCCCGTTCCTTTTGCGCATTCCCCCCAGTAGGAGGGAATGAATCCCTGAAATCCACCTCTGGCGTTATTCCAGATGTGTTTTTCCAGGGCAGTACCCGACTCGCTCCCCGAGCTGGCGTCGGACTGATGTCCAGCAGCCACCTTCGGGTCGGGTGTCGGGTCGGTTTGGGTGACTGTGGTCACTGGGTCCTTCGTCTCGGAAGGAGATTTTGGAGCCGCAATGTCCATATCGTCCTCCCCTGTAGCAGACTTCCCTTGGGAAGTACTGCTCGTATCAGATTTATCCGATACTGACCCATCGGTCACAATCCGCTGGGCGTCTGGTACTCTCTTTAACCGGGCTGCCTCATTCCTCAAGGCTTGGCGACCCCGAGGCTGGACAAAAGGGGATTCACCTTTTGTAACTACCACAGTCCGGATATCCTGACCATGGGGACTGCTAGTGCGCGTTGCAGGGTCACCCCTTCGGATGTCCCTGCTGGCTTTAGCTGCAGCCTTCTCCTCTGCCTGAGTCAAACTCTTAGTCCGAGTCTTGACCATTTCCTCCACCGTCTCGATGATGGCCTCGTGACGGCTGAGGTCCTTCTCCGCCATGATTGTTTTCATGCGGTTATAGTCTATCTGATAGACCTCGTAGGATAAGTTGGACCGTATTAAGTCCCTATATCCTTCAACCGATCTCGGTTCCAACATCCCTACCGGGTTGTATCTGCGGTAGCAACCTACCGCGAGGGTAGTGGCGCCGAATGCCCCACACGAAGTGTCATCAGAGATGGGTGTCATCCGAGGCACACACATCCCGACGTCAGCCATCTCGGCGTCAAACAAGCCCTTCCGAAGTGCTTTACACACTCGGAGGCCTTGCTGTAGATTTTCCCAGGTGACGAACCACTCTGGGGGCATGATGCGGAGAGCTCCCGCATCAATAAATTCCTGCAACATATCCACTATGTCGTTAGGGATAGGTCTCGCTAGGCCTATCTCCGTGGCGCACATCACGTCTGGATGGAGATTCATCTCCCTTCCATCGTAACAACTTTTATCAGTTGTCTTCACCAGGCTAGCTGGTTTCTCATCCTTCGGGTGGTTATCCGGGTCGATGTTCGGATTACCACACCTATCCCACGTATCCTTCAGATGTTGGGCCTCCTCCTGCTCTATTTTCAGAGCAAGAAGACGATCTTTTTCATGAAGATTCCTTCGTTCAGCCTCAGTGAGGGCTGATTCAGACGTGGATACATCCATGTCTTCCTCTCCGAGGAGCTGCTCCTCGGAGAGAGTAACAGGGCTGGCGGCACCAACCCTGTCTTCGTGGGGCAAATCGGCCATGTTGTGTGGCCGTTCCCCTCCGCCCAACTCGAGCTGCCGTGAGGCCATGCTGGGTTGGGCGCTCTTATTTATACTAAATAAGAGTCCTAACTATTACTACAGGTCTTTGTGGAGGACCTGTTCTCCTTTTGAAACGTATTCACCTACTTTTGACGCTTGAATTCGGTTCTTATTAGATCCTCCTCGTTGGCCAGCACCCGGTGCCGGCGAAGATTCGAAATCTAATGAACCAAAACGACCTCTTTGCGCAGAGGTCACGCGCATCCACGCGCGTCTCGGGCCCTCCGCGAGACTGCCCTAACTAGGTCACTCATTGACCCAGTTCTTTTCCCGCGCCCTCAGGGCGCCGGTGCTTTTTATTATAAACAGGTGCTTCGGGTAGTAGCCGAACCATTCGCAACCAACAGCTCTGCTGGAGTATTAGTGAGGTTTTTATGGGAAGCATGCCCGCAAACCCACCGGATTATCCGCTCACCACCCACTGGTACCCTGCTGGGGGGTTTACACGCTCCATACCCGGTCACTCGTGTATATTCCAACATTTAACAGATGACAACACAAAACAATTTCTCGGAAAAAAAGAGGAAATAAATTTATAATTTTTCCCGCCAGGAATTTCTTCCCTCCCTCTCCTAACATAGTACAGGACAACACACTCGTTGTGTACTAGCTTAGGTTACCGCAGCCCTTTCTATCAGGCGGGGACTGCGTCGGGTACCTCCCATGGGTATTTTCTTTGACCTAGCTCCCGAAGGCGCCTTTTCAGAGGCAGGGTTAGCCGTCCCCTTTCTCTTCCGCCTAGGTTTGCTTACAGCTAGCGAGACTTTTTCCTTCTTCTGCACCTTCGGATCACTGCCCCCCAACTTCCTAGGCCTTCCTCGGCCACGTTTCGGGGTTATTTGATCCATTTTCCTGTTCTTTACTTCTTGGAGTAATTCATCTACTCCTAACCCATACGTTTCTGTGGTCAGATCCCTCCCCTTCCAGGGACGGAGCCGAGCCACGTTGGATTTATAGATCCGCCCAATTAAGGATCTAATCATGACAGTACAGTCACTTACTACTCTAGTCACTACAAATGGACCATCCCAGTTGCTTGCTAACTTTAAATTGGATAGAGGTTCGTGTAGTCTTACTACTTGATCCCCTACCTTGAACCGACGGACTTTTAGTCCATGGTCATAACCAGTCTTCTGCCATTTCGCATTCTTTTGTAACTCTGTTCTAACAAGTTCGTATGCGAATTTGAACTGGTCTCTTAGTGATTCCACAAACATCACGTGACAGGGTGCGTCCGGATTCAACCCGACCACTCCAAAAACAAGATCGGCTGGCATGATCATGTCTTCCCCAAACACTAATAAGTTTGGGGTGCAATTGGTGCTTTTATGAACAGTGCTGTTGTATGCATGGCATACATATTCACATTGTTCATCCCAATCAGTCATACTTTCATTCACCAAGGGTTTCAGAACCTGAATCAGCGTTCTGTTGAACCTTTCCACCATCCCATCACTCTGGGGTCGGTAAGGATTGGTTCGGGTCTTACAGATGGCTAACCCATGGCACATTTCCTGCCATAGATCCGACTCAAATTCCCGGCCTTGGTCACTATGCATCATCAGAGGCACTCCTAGGTGTAATACCCAACCTTTCACAAAAGCCTTCGCACAGGTCGCTGCTTTGTGATCGGGTAAGGGGAACACCCGCGTATACTTAGTATAGCAGTCAGTGACTACCATCATACACGTGTTACCATCAGGGGTTGTTTTAAAACCACTGATGATGTCGATTGCTATTCTCGCAAACCTAACTCCGAACAGTTCCTGGGACAAGGGCATTTTACCCATCCCAGGGCCGGGTTTATTTTTACAGCAATCGGGACATGTGGCGATCCAACGTAATAAGTCAGTGCTCATTCCTGGCCAGTAGTATCTTCGGGACAGTCGTTCTAATGAACGTTTCTTCCCAAAGTGACCACTGGTCATATGACCGTGACAATAATACATTAAATCCCTCCTCATACCGGAGGGGATCACCACCTGTCTGATCCTTCTTCCCGAAGGATTGATCTTCCATCTATATAGAACACCTTCGGATACTTCAAGCTCTGTCCATTGGGCTAAAAATCTCCTCATCTCTCTATTTTCTAGCGAGATTTCAGGTCGAACAGGTTTGATCCCTTTAGGAATCAACCCGAGCAACCTCCCCACGTTCGGGTCCTTCTCCTGGAACCTTCTGATAGTCTCCATAGACCATTGGAGGATACCAGTTCCCCTGGATTCCAGTGGCAACCGGACTCCAGCTAGGACCGCCCCGTGGGCTCCACAATCATCACATTTCCCATTTCCACAACTCCTGATGGGTCGGCGGGACAGTGCATCAGCATTTACATGCTTCACACCGGGTCGGTGTTGGATCTGCTTCTGTTCCAACCCGAACTCTGATAAGTGTGCTAACCACCGACCTATCATGCCCTCAGCATCCTTAAAATTAAGTAACCACCTCAAGGAGGAATGGTCAGTCCTCAGCGTGAAATCTGAGCCCCACAAAAAATGTTTATATTTCTTTGTGTAAACAATCACTGCCAAGAGTTCCCTCTTGGTGGTACAGTAATTCCTCTGTGACTTGTTCATGGTGTTGCTAGCAAAAGCAATGGGAACTTCCTTTCCGTCTTGGACCTGACTCAAAGCAGCTCCAATGCTCTCATTGCTGGCATCAGTATCCAGGATGAAATGACCGGCGGCTGTCGGATATTTCAACACTGGTGTTTCAACAAAGAGTCTTTTGATGGATTCAAAAGACTCGTCTTGCTCTTTTCCCCATGGAAAAACTTCCTTACGCCTACCAGGTGTCCAATGAGACAGTGACTGGATAGGATAGCTCACCTGGGCATAGCCTGGTAAGAAATCTCGATAATACGAGCAGAACCCGAGGAATGAACGGACATCCTTGGGACACCTGGGTTTTTCCCACTCCGTCACACTTCGGATCTTCTCCGGGTCTGCTTTCACCCCCTGTGTGGAAATGATTCTTCCCAGATAATTAATATCTTTCTTAAACAACTGACATTTCTTAGGTTTTAATTTCAACCCATTACTCATTATCCTCTGGAGGACTTCTTCCAGGTTGTCTAGACAACCTTGGAATGTTTTTCCGAAGATAATGACGTCATCTAGATAAACTAGACATTTCTTCCATAGTAGATCGCTCAGTAATGTCTCCATCATGGCCTCGAAGGTGGCTGGCGCATTGCACAACCCGAAGGGCATGACGTTGTACTGGAACAATCCTACATGGCTCGAGAAGGCCGTCTTCTCCATGTCGGCAGGCTTCATTCCGACCTGCCAGTACCCAGACTGTAAGTCTATGGTACAGTACCATTCATTCCCTCCTAGGGAGTCAATGGTTTCATCAATCCTCGGTAGAGGATATGAGTTCTTCTTTGTCATCCCATTCAGTTTCCTGTAGTCAATACAGAACCGTATGGTCCCATCTTTTTTTGTGACCATACAGACTGGACTGCTCCAGGGGCTGGAACTGGGTACAATAACATGATCCTTAATCATCTTATTGATCTCAGTTTCTGCTACCTCCTTCTTCTTCAGAGGTAGCCTACGGTAAGGAATTTTAAAGGGGGAACTTTCCCCCACGTCAATTCCGTGTAGGACTTTATCAGTTCGTCCTAAGGGTTCTCCGGGGAACGCGAAGGCCCTTCGGCAACGTTTTAACATTACCCGAAGGTCCCTCTGCTCCTTCGGATCTAGTTCCGAAGCATCTAGAATTAGCTTTTCTAATTCCTCTTCGATTACGGCCGTACCTGGCGGCTCTTCGGATGGCAACCCCAGAAGGCTGCTGGTGACCGCCTCCGCGAGTACCACACTGCCTACTTTAGCGCCTTTCTGGAGATATACCATATGAACACCAGGATTGGAAATGGGGACAAGGGTCCATTGGGCATTTCCCACCAACGTATCAGCAGATTCCAACCCGAGGGATTGGAGATAAGCTACGTCGGGTTCCATGACCCCGGCCCTTCCTCTTAGTTCAGAGGAAGCGCTTATTAACACATCACATGTGGTTCCCGGTGGAAGTTTCACCGTCTGTGCGACACTTGCTACACTACTGATAACTCTCAGCACACATTGTGCTTTGATATTATAGGGACTCTGTATGGACAATTCACCTGTCTTCGGGTTCAACATCATCCCGAACAGGTCGGCAAAGTCCATCCCTATAATGCCATCATCCTCGATCTCAGCAATGGTTGGGGAGAATACAAACTCCTTCCCCACCACCGAGATACACAGGAAAGTACGTCCAAACGTCCGCAATCTGCTACCGTCGGCTGTGCACGCATTTACCCTCATTTTAAGGTCATCATTTGTGCCCAGCAGAAGAGTGTAGAACCTCCGAGAGATGATGGAGTGGCTGGCTCCAGTATCTATCAGAAATTCCCCGACTCTACCCTTCACAGAAGCGGCTAAATACCACCTTTTTCCTCCATTCAATGAAGGGTTACTAGTGAACTTCTGTAAGTCACTCTCAGTACCTAGATCTAATCCACGCCCTCTTATGTATTCCAGGCAAGGGTGATCTAGGGGGAGCCTGGTTCCACAAACCATTGCACTATACTCCTCCGCATCAGCACTGGGTTTCCCCGACTCACTTCCCGAATGTATGACTGGAATGCTGATGGCCCCGGCCCCAGGGTTCCCAAGCTGCGCCTGCTTGTCCCCCATATGTCCGGGCGTCACTACTGAGTGTGAACTTACTCCCATTCCGTCAGGAGTATCATGGCATATTTCCTTCGGGATCTCTGAGTCGCCTTCCTCAGGGATCCCCTTTAATTTTCCGAGTTCTTTCCGGAGAATCGCATCACAGGTTTCTCAGCTGTGCATGAGGAGGCGTAATGCCCCTTCTCCTGACATCTGTAACATGTTACAGTACTCAGTTCGGGTTTAACCCTCCTTTCCTCTTTCTTATCAAACATCGCCATCATACGCTGCATCATGGCTTCTACCAATCCGAGGGACTGGTCAGGCTCCGATTTCTTCGGAACATTGGGTTCTGGTGGACCCGAGGGAGGTTTGGAAGGGATTTTTGAATGGTCCCCTGGAGGTTTCTCTGGCTTTTTGCTAGAGGATGATTTGTCAAAAGGTTTCCGCCTTTTGTTATCACCGGACTTTTTGTCCCGGCGCTTCCCACTGAAGGCTACCGCCCCAATGGTCTCCTCTCCTTCGGTATCCTCACCCGAGGATCCCCCGCTGCTACTATAGTCAACTACCGCTGACGTTCGGGATTGGTTAGGCACCAATCCGGCAAGAAGAACTTTCTTCTTCTCATGACCATCTATGGCTAAAAATAGATCGGCTAGGGAGGAATCGCTTTTCCAAGCTTTTCTGGTTAGTTCCTGATGATCAGGGTCGCTCAGTCCGCTAATAAACCGGACAAAGAGAGTCTCGATGTAGTAATCGGCGTCTCTAGCCCATTCGGGTCTTGCCTGATGCAGAATCCGTTGAAGCTCTAGACCATATATCTTTGGGGACTCTTTTGGCTTCTGGGTTCTTCCCTTGAAGACCAACCAGTGATCCACGGTCACCAGGTTCCCAAAGATATATACAGCAGTACTTTCGAGCTGATCATATGTACCCGAAGGGCCATATGTACTTCTCCATTGGGAGACTGCTGACTTACCTGGCCCATCATTTAGCCAGATCACGAAGGCTCCTAACGAGTCTTCTTTAGACCACCCATTGTATTTGCAGTCATCCACAAATATTTGGTATTCATCCTTCCAGGGTCCTTTCCCTTTGTAGGATTTAGTGATCCGGGCTGTCCGTCGGGCACCCCTGGTGACCCCTTCTATCAGCTGATCCGATAGATTCCGGCTCCAGTCCATTATTTCGGTGGCATCCTGTCCCCGGCTATAGCTATCTAAGCCAAGGCTCTTGATACAAGGATCAGTATCATAAACCTGTCTCAATCCGGGAGCCATTGAGGTTCTTCGGGTCAATGGTCGGACTGGAGAGACTGGTTCGCACCCGGGAAACCGGGTAGGTCGAGGGCGAGAAGTGGTACCCGGATAAGGGGGAACACTCCCGGTGGTTGTTTGGTCATGGGTTTGGGGTCTAGGCCGACTTCCCTGACCATTTGTGGGTCTAACAGGACTATCAGTACGGGGGTACTGTCGGTTCTGATCCCTAGACCATCCAGCGGAAGGCCCTTCCACTGCTCTCCTGCCTTGGGTGGCATGCCCCCGGGTTTGATTTCCCGGAGTTCTCCCTTCTCGGGTCTCTGCCTCCTGGTTATGATGAAAAATCAGGTCACCCCAATTATCATAACCATACCACCCCCCCTGTTGATCCTCATGGGTGGTGGTGTTCTTGCTCGTACCCGAAGGGGGTGGAACAGCTCCATACTGAGATGGACTATCCCCAGCGAAGGGGTTCAAGGTGTCATAACTATCGACTCCCGGCGCACTTCCCGCGGAATATGCCGTCGGATCGATGGTTACCGAAGGTCCCGTCGGAGCAGGGGGAGCAGATGTATAGTAGACATCTTTCTCTACCTGTCCTCCGGAAGGGTATCGGGTGGCGGGCTTTAGAACTCCTTGGAGTGGAGGGTTCTCCACTCCTTCCCCAGGGGTGAGGGTCACCTCTGGGTCAGGTACCTTCTGGTTACCTAGGTAGAGTTCCAACTCTACTCGTCTAGCTTCCAGTATAGATACCGCCTTCATGCCCTCTAGTTTCTTCTGATCTAACTCTTCGTTTGCTTCTAGGATAGCGGTTCTTACTGCCTCATTGTCTTCCACCTGCTGGTTGCGAGCGTCCTTGGCGGCGTGCCATTCCCTAGAGTATCTTTCTAGGTCCGCCTGATACTGTTGTTGACAGGCATAAGACTTCCGGTTAGCTTGACCTAACTCGGATAATCTTTTCTTTTCCGCTTTCAGGGTTTCCTGATTTTTCTCCATCTGGTCTTTCACCAGTTGGTTGTCACGGGTCAACTGATCCGTTCTCCACTCCATATCCTGATGGACCTGTCTACTCTCTAGGATGTACCTATTCCTTTCAGAGATCAACGAAACCAATTCGTCGTGCAGAGCATCGTACTGCTTGTTCATTTCTTCCTTGTTCCGGTACTCGTTGTCCCGGTCCAAGGTGTCGTCCTGATCAAGATCAGGTTGGGTCCCGACGATGGGACCTCCTTCGGGTACGACCCGAAGGGGTTGTGGCGGTATTTCTAATACCGTCGGGTCCAGAAAGGAGCCCTTCTGGTTCGCCCTTTTCTTTCCTCCGGGGAAGAAAACGGAGTCAGTCGTGTTGAACAAAGAACGCCCAGTGTTCAACATGATTTGGCCCTGAGTGGCAATGAAGTTCGGTGTGAACCCCCTCGCTTCCTCCGGTTCCATCTGGTCCACTCGGGTGGACTCCAGTTCTCCTTCTTCCAAAGTCGCTCCTGGATTTAAAGCTCCTTCGGTTTCACGCATGAAACCCTCGAAGCTGGTCGGAACAACTGGGTTGTTCCGCTCCGGGACGTTGCCGTCCCCATACTCTCCTACTCCGGCCAGGTTCACCTGACTGCTACTTCGAAACTGATCCTGGTCACGGCACCAGTGTAGTGGTTCGGAATCTCAGAAAGAGAACAAGAACGTCAGTTTCCAAGTGCGAAGTAGAAAGCGTGGTTTATTCAACGTATCCCTATTACAATTGAATCTAGTCTTAACCCGAAGGGTAAGACGAAGCAGTCCTGGTTCAATCTAGCGATTGGGGTAGGGTAATGCGGGGAGTCAGCCGGGCCTGCACTGACTGGCGACTATACGAGGAGGGGAGGTTTATATACCCCCTTTGGATGTGAAATGAACATGGTCACGTGTCGGTTGGCTCCCGCCTGAAACGTGGTGCGCAGTACCCGAGAGAGGACAGTCGCCCCCTCTGGGATACCGCCCACACTAACGCCAGGCGGGAACAACCCGAACTTAATCCTCCTCGGTCACCTGGATATAAATGATTACCGTAGTAAACCCCTACACATGCATTCTTGTAATTTAATTCCAAATGTCAACCAAATGCACACACCATCTATAGTTGTCAATGAAAATGAATGACATTTTGATCAATTATATACATTGATGAGAAAGTAAGAGCTTACAATTAGGGAAAATAGATGTAGCATTTAGATAGAAATGCTAAGGAGTAGGTTGTGGAGGCACCTAGTGGGAAAGGTGGGAGATGCATGGTTGATTCAAGGTTGATATCCAAACATTGCATCAATGTTGAAATGGGTGTTGGTTGACAACGTTGAAATAATAACATTGCATCAATGTTGAAAACAGGTTGATCTACCCTGTAACGCTATATCAACCAGTTGTCAACGTTGAATCAATGTTTTGTGCCCACTGGGGGGACCCCTATACTAGGTAGGACAACATGTGGCCGTATTCACAAACTTGTATCTGTATAATCCCCCACATACAGGCATATCCTAGCCCTTTGAGCCTGTATTCCCCTGCAAAGTACCGCATCTGAAGGGCCACTTAGATTGGGGTCAAGATCACCTTGGTCACTTACTTTTGCCCTCTATAGTGTACAATTTGTGATGTACAAATCGATCTGGGATTCCAGCAGCACAGTTTAGTAGCACAGTTATGAACTACATGCTCTACTCAAAGATTCTGGCTACTTTAAAACACCGGAAGGGACCGCTTTGGCATTACATATATGACATTTAATTCTGTTATTGTCATTATGCTAGGACGCTTGCTAAAGGATAGGGCATATCGATTACAGCGTGCCATACAAAGCTGTTATCAACAGCAGAGACTTGATATGTTGAGAATTACATTTTCTCACCTTCCGCACGTGTGAACCTTTCACTTTGCCTGTGAGAGACACTGAATGGGTTGACATGACTTTGAAATGTTACAATGTGCAAACTGTATAAAGGGCTCCTACTGAATTATTTCTAAACACATTGTGAGATGGCTGGCAATACTCTGAATTACTAATGGCTGTTTGATCCATTGAGAAGGGGCACCTGAAAGAGGGTTGAGAATCTTTTATCTTTTTAGAAGATGACATTGAGCTATCAATATAATCATTGCTTTTAAACAGTGCTTGCTTCTACAAATTAACAGTTCAATGTCTTACTTTTAAGTGTTTTATTTGGGAAAATAATACAGTTACATCTAAGGATAAGTAAATGTATCAAACCTAGCATGTATATATGCATGTGTGTGTTGCATTCCTCCCGCTAGGACCCCTAAGATTGCTAACATTACAATTACGTATACAATATGGCTATCACTGGTTGAATACAATATTAACAAATACATGAAATAAATCAGATGCGACAAAATTCGTAACTATTGTTTTATTGAATAAAGGAGGATCGATGAGACGAGATGATGTGGATGGAAGCACAGCCAAGACTATAATGATATAATGCATATTTTAGTGGATGGAATGCTGGACCTATTCAAAGGGGATATCACAGCAAAAATTAAAAGTTATTCTGCTCTCATATCAATCATAATATACTAATTAGGCCAAAAAGAAATGAAAGGTGTGTTTCAGGCATATCGTCAGAAAGGGTTTTTGAAAATGTCTCTAATCATGAATCAGAAATGACTCGTGCATTGTAACACAAATTCGCAGTTTGTCAAGATAACACACTTTTTTGCAGTGACTGTGATATATCAAGAAATATATAGGTAGTTATATTAAAAATCCATAACCTTTGTCAGACAATTATATGGGCCACTAAGGTCAGTTGGCGACTGCCAGCTAGATGAAGTGGATTTCGTTTTTCTAGACCAAGAATATCTTGTTTGATTTATCTTTTAAATGCTAGGGCCAGCACTGTTTTGCGGTGTTTTACAGGTATGATCCCGGTAATGTCGATGCCAGGGCAACGTCCTTGTGGGTATCTTTAAGATGGCAAGGAAACAAGTGTACTGTCTGTTCACATCATCAGATGTGTCTCCAGAGACTGGAGACTTGCAGGTCAGACTGGACTCCACCTAGGGTCCCTGGGGCCTGCCTTAAGCTCGGATGGCCTATCACAGTAGGGACATGTGGTGGGGGAATGGTTAGGGTGAGAAATGTGCAGCGAGGGGGAGGGCAGCAGGTCACCAGATCCACATCTGCGATCTGCCACTTTTCTCATATGACTTCCTTTCGTCTCTCGTAAAACTTTCTTATATATCTGACTGGACCATTTCGTATCTGTTTGTGAAATTGAGTTTCTGTATGTCTATGGACATTTGTCACACAATATATCAACTCTCTCCCTTACTAGCTGACCCTCGATATTCAGTTCCTTCATATAGAGGCAGGAATAGAGAGTAAAGTATGAGGGATGCAATATTGCAGAAGAAGGAGAGACGTATAAAGAGGGACAGATAGAGAATGAGAGTTCATGTATGGAAGAAATGGAATGAGCAAGGAGAGACAGAGCAAATACTTTCATAATCAAGGCTTTGGGATCGGCAACCTGCATGTTGGGAGAGGAACAATTTTGCTGTAGATCACTCGTAACAACACTGGGTGGCAGTGGAGATTGATGGGAGTATTGCGCATGTAATGAAGAGTAGATGGATGTGGCATGGTCCACCAGAGAGCAACTATAACCGCCCATCGATGCCTCATGGAGATTAATACGCTGTCCGACACCTGTGACACATCACTACATGAATAATTGGGTATCTATACGACTCGAGCTTTGACAGAAATGAGATCCCACCAACAGGAACACAATATGCCCATAGCACCCGCTATGTCCCGCCAGCACCCGTCATCTCCCTCAGCATGTTAAATGTTGGTCGGGCAGATTGTAATATTGGCATTGTCATTTACAGATGGGATATCACCTATTTGTAAAAGAAATATACAATAACCTGTTCCTGATAATAATGTTTAAATGGCTGAGCTGTTATAACATTTCTAATGACAAGAAGGATTGAGATAGTGTGTCTATTGCTATTATTTGTCAGTGTTTGGAACGAAATCAGGCATGGCCTTTGGAGATAACTATGCTTAGGAACATAAGCATGGTAATACTGCATTATATATTCCTGGAGGCTAACATACAAGTCTGAGATACTGTGATACACTTTGCCTTTAGTCCCGGAACCCGGAAGGCCATACTTTATTAACAACTCAAACAAACAAAGAAAAAAGCGAACCGTTCCTAGTCGTGTTTGGAGTCAATATGAAGGTGGAGAGGCGCGCCGACCTGAGGTGAGCGGTGGCGCCCCCACCTGAGTAGTGGTAGATATAGGAACTAATAGCTCTCCCGAATATACCTGGATACTGGGAACAGTATCCAACTCATATTCCTGGAGGCTAACATACAAGTCTGAGATACTGTGATACACTTTGCCTTTAGTCCCGGAACCCGGAAGGCCAACCCACAAACAAAACACTTTGCCTACACAAGACCTCCCAACCTGTCAGCCACCAAGGCATCCTTTACTTTCCTCGACTGGTAGGTGTCCGATAAGTAGAGCAATACTGCCCAGGATTTCCATCCACCATACATACGGACATCATGTAGGGGCATGAACTTTGATAAGAATGTTGCCGCTCCTCTGCGGACGGAATGGGTACTGTAGTGACCAACCAGATTGATTTTGACACACAGAGATTTGAACTGCATAGAATAAGCACTGTAAGACAACCCAAACAATGAGTCCCATGGGTGTCTGTTTGATAACTGCAGAAATAACTTGAGATGTCTCACCGGACATAGGGCACTCCTGGGTGAAGCCACTACCGGTACAATGTCAGTCTGTTGTCTGTACTGGACAGTCTTGGAGCTGCCCACTATTACATCCATACCCTCAGCTGTCCAGACTATATCCCTAACATGCAGCACATGAGGGGAACTTGTTACATGTCCCACCCTCAACACACATCTGAAGCACAGCAGCAGGGCGGTCCAGAACCGTAAATCCACAATATTACTTAAATCCAAATGTCTCCTCATATTGAGCATATCCTCAGGCATGAGTGGAAGTGCTGGTTTAGATTCACAACCCAATAGCCTCTTGGCTCCCAGAAGCGTAGACTTGATCAAGAACACTGCTGTGTCAGGGTGAACGTATCCAAAGTATTTATGCATCATGGTCACACCACACACATAGTTGGATATAGTGATGTAACACACCCTTTTAGTTAGGTGAGTTATGTATAAACAAATCGTCTCGTCAGACGCCGGTAGATAAGCAAGGTCATGGTCCACACAGAACTTCACAAATAACGACCACTGTGACTTCCTGGCCTTGATTGTAGAGTCCGACCAGCACAAGGACCGAACAGATGCCCATTCACCTCGCAAGACGTCCAATTCTGCAACAGCATGAGTCAAAGCCATTGATAATGTCACAACACACTTCCACACAGTCTGCATTCACTAGCCTAGATAGAGCATCAGCAATATAATTATCACCACTAGTAATACGTGCTGCACGTAAATGAATGTTGAAAAAGGAAGTCACCCAAAATATTTCGCGGAGCCAGCACATTGAGTATGCATCCACACTCCGGCCACTGTTGATGCCAGCCTGAACCTGTGTATTGTCAGTGACTACCCAGACCTCCCTATCTCTCCACTCATGGCACCAACGATGGAGACCCCCAACCACGGGCCACATTTCAGTCACATTGATGTGCGACTCATAATCCTCAGTAGTAGGGGGGTTGACAGCATGTGGGCACTCTAGGTCCCCCCCCTTCCACATACCCCAGAAGTAGTCCTCCTCAGTGTGACCGCCGAAGCCTGTGTTAGAAGAGTCAGTATAGTAATACACTGGGTCACCCCTAGGAACTAGCATCCTTGCCTTCCCATTGAACCATAACAAGAAGCTCGCCCACCATTTAAAGTCTAACTTGACAGTTTCACTCAACCATATCTTGGTTGCACCTTCAGTGTCCCGAAGCACATTGTACAAGCGCCTACAGAAGGTGCGCCCACCTTTAACAACAGTAGAGCAGTGGGCAAGTAGACCAGCCACTTGTTCCAGTCTTTTCCTTTTGCACCAGGATCTGTCCTGGAAGTAGGTCACATCACTGAGAACTCTAGACATTTTGTCATCATCAATAGACAGGGTCATATCCACACTGTCTATCTGGATACCCAAATAGGTCACTTTCTGGGCGGGTTTCACAACTTTAGAATCCTTGACCTTGAATCCCAATCCATTTAGAACTGAGTGAAGCGCCCCCTGGGAGGAGTCACACAATTGCTGAGTGTGTTCCACTACTATGAAGTCGTCAAGGTAGTTGACACAGTTCTTGAACCCACCATCATTCAAACCACATTTTACAACAAACTCAGACATCTGGTTGAATATGTAGGGGGCGCTGCGAAGGCCAAAACACAAACGTAAGTCCTGGTAGAATTGGGGGCCCATACCCAAGTCCCAGACAAAACCCTGGAAGTCCCAATGAGAAGGTATCACAGATAACGATCTATAAGCACTAGCTATGTCAGAAACCGCACAAAAATCGTATCTAGACAGCATCCCCACAACATCATCAACACTTTTGTAATGAAATGTGTCACAAGACTCCTGCATGTACTCGTTGATATTTATACCCGTCGGGGATGAACAATCAGTTATAGGCCTCAAAGATTTGTCTGTCTTTTCTATGCCACCTAGGGCATGTACACATCTAGGTTGGTGTTGGACTACCTTCACCTTCCCCTCCTGCAACTCTGCACTAACAATTTCACTTTCCTCTACCGGGAAGTCTACCGTAATTGAATTGTAATTAGCACACATGTATGACGTATCACAATCCTTGTCCACAATACGGAACCCTCGACACACTCCACTAAGTACATACATATCATCATCAATAATACTGGCAAAATTCACAATTCGGGCCACAAAGCGACAAGGTAACAATTGAGTAACAGCCCCCTGAATACTGTATTCACAAGCACAAGTGAACGACAAACATTCCTGAAATACCGGAATAAATCCATCTGGGATAACTTCTATACAATACACAGGCCTATCGCAGTTGTATACAGCTGACACACCGTCTAGAACACTAACCTTAGAGGTAATCTCGACGTATTTAGGTAATTCATCCCAACATTTAACGTCAGCGAAGGCCACCATCGTCTTTGCACCGCCATCTTTGACCGGAACCACACTAACAGCGGCATGGCGTAAATTATTTACATCTTGATGGCGAGACTCCCCGTCCATTACTAATCCACCCACTGGTAAATCTATCCCACACCCGACTACAGGTATTACAGATTCATCAGGTATAGAATTACAAATGTAATTACTGTCAATGCCACAGACGTCAGCTTTTACGACACCCTTACCGGCCGACTCACGACAGTGACCTTCACCTTGGCGGCCGGTATCAACAACATGAGGATCACAATCATCGTCAACATCAAAACAATTCATGTCACATGTTTCAATCCCGTCAACATTATTCTCATTGGCTACAATATTAGAACAAGGAATACTAATTCCCGGAGACGAGTCTGTGGTACCGACTACAGTACCAGCAATGTGCATGGATGGGTGTCGGGCAACGCCAGTGCGACCGCCGCCCAGTCACTTGTCTTGTTTAGAGAGCGGGCACGCCACCAGCCCGTGGTTAGACGCCCCACATCCACATTCATGCTTAAATCGGCAGCCATCACACGGAATGGCCTGCTGGAAGCGGAAGCACAACCCTTTTTCTGCCGCTGTCTTACGCCAGCCAGTGAATGCCCGGCTCTTACCACTAACTGGCCGACGAATACCACCAACGGCTCCCTGACTAGGGGGTGACTTTGTAGACTCCAGGCATTTCTGGTAAGCAATAGTGCCCGTCACCCCGAGGAACCGATTGGTCAAGTCAGTATCGGCCCCGCCAATAGACGTAGCCTTCCCCGAGTCAATTGCCCTCTGACGAATCTCCCGGTCATATTTTACCAAGGCCTCAGTTGTATAAGCCCCAGTAGCTGCCATACCCTGGAGGTATCTGATGTGGGACCTAATACCCCTTGAGCACTCGCCACTGTCAATGATAGAATCCTGAAGCTGAGTAAGGAGGTAGAACAACTTCTCATTACAGTCAATGGGTTTGGCTTTTTTACGCTCATCTACCGGGAGAAACTGTAGCAGGTCAAACTTACTGTTCTTTCGCTCCACACGATGCAGAAAGGCGTCGAACAAACTCTCCTCCACCCCAGCCCCCAGGTCAGGGAACCCAGGTGGGCTTGGTGACGGCGCCGGGTCAGGTGACGGCCCAGGTGCCGGTGTCGGGACAGGTGACGGCCCAGGTGCCGGTGTCGGGACAGGTGAAGGACCAGGTGTAGGAACAGGTGTAGGGCCAGGTGTAGGCCCCGGCGTGGGTCCCGGCGTAGGACCAGGTGTAGGACTCAAACTCACAGCAAGACGGTCAAAGGCGTCGGTAAGTTTACTCAACTTGTATTCTAATTCACCCATCCTGAGGTCTAGTTGCTGATTCATGGCGGAGCCTGCAGTTTGTCCTTCCCGACTATGGTGTCCCGGCGTCCGGCCGGCACCTCGTTGTAAATCTGCCTCCAAAGCACCTATTCCTCGCTCAATTTCATCCCTGAGAGACAACTTCCTAATATTCCTCTCAGTGTGAGCCCTAGGAAGTCCACATTGGTTGCATGCCTTCAATCTACCGTCAACTTCAACCCCGCAACCTTGGCAGGTAAACATGGTAGAGAAAAAAGTGAACCGTTCCTAGTCGTGTTTGGAGTCAATATGAAGGTGGAGAGGCGCGCCGACCTGAGGTGAGCGGTGGCGCCCCCACCTGAGTAGTGGTAGATATAGGAACTAATAGCTCTCCCGAATATACCTGGATACTGGGAACAGTATCCAACTCATATAGTAGTCATGTCAATAATCTGAAAAGCAGACGCTACACCTTTTCTAAGTCAGGCGTGAGCGCTATTTTGTCAAATATGCCATATCAGCTATGATATTATATAATAGTGTTTTACCATACTGATACTCCAAGGAAAGTGAGAAACCTAATTCTATACCAATCTATAGGACTCATGAGCCATGTGGAAATGAACCTTGACACAGCAAACCGTTTCTAACTGTACACTTTGCACTATGATTGCCTTTTGAAATTGCTTTTGGACAGTTCCCAGCTGAAGTGTTTTCTAGCCATGCCGGATTGGGTCTCATATTTGACAGCTGAATTCAACCCGCTTCAAGGTCCATTTTCTTCAAATGGAATGCCATTTTTAATTGAGAGAACACCACGGCAATATTTGCCATTCGAGCATCAAACAGATGGCACGTGATCACATAGTTGCTCACCCTGGTTTATGCTGATTCTAAATCAATAAATAGACAGATGTTTCAAATGTAATTTTTCTACAGCCTCTGCATGAACGTTATCATTTTTTGCCATCACTTTTAATGTATTTAGAAAATCATGAATAGCATCTACTGAATGGGTTGTACGTGTGGGGTGTAATGGATGCCTTAACCAGGGAGAAGAGTCAATGCCACTGCATATATGCATCTGCCTTAACTCTTTGAAAAAGTTATGGCCAGACTCATTGCATTGTTGCTCTTCCGTGTAATTAACAAGGTAATATAATGCCCCTTTGGCGGATAGTACAATACCGATACTGACATTCCTCATACCCAGAAGGATGGGGATTCACTATCAGTCAGCACCATCACTCATGTTGAAGATATTCACGATAGAGAAAATTAATGTTGATCCTATTACGACGTATTTTCCAGCATCAAAGACTATAGAGGTATATGTATACACTCCCTCGGATACACACATCAGATCCAACAAGCTTCCCTGTAGTATATTATTTGTAGCGTCTGTATATTATCAAAGACGGTAAAGAGAACGTCTAGTCTATTTTATACCCGTATTTATATTGCTGGAATACTGTCAAAATAGATTGCATGTCTCCGATAGTATCCATATATTCTGCTAGCAGGTACCATCAGCAGGACTTATAATTAACTAATTTTATGTAATGAAAAAAACAGCTTATGCAGAATGTTGTTACTGTTTTTTTTTAAACAAATCGTTGTTGTGGTGCACCAACTGGATGAAAGAGGTACGGGTTCTGCCATCTGATCGTACAGAGAACATTTCTATCTGCACTCATTGCGGACTTCTGTCATGAGCGTATAGTGCCCATTTAAATTACCATTTTAGCGCTAACTCACTTTTTGATTGAGGTGACGTAGGGACAGCTATTTAGTTGGTTGGTGTACTCCATCTACGGGTGAGAGATGGGGAGAGGGTGGACGTGTACACACTTGGAGCAGGTGCTTTTCTCCCAGTGCCCTGCTGCTATACAGTCATAGTAGAGTATGGGCATGTATCATACATGTATTGAATAACTTTATATAGACCTTTCATATTTAAAACAAAGGTTTACTTTCTGATGTATACATACATGTATGGTAAAATACGGCTTAACCACACAAGCACCGAACAACTAGGGTTATCAAACAACTGAAACCTCTTGTCTCGTTAAGATGAAATCATTATGTCAATTAAGTCCTAATCCACAAAAACCTTGATTTATTTTGATCCTTCCCGATAAAACGCCAGGCAAATCTGCAAACAAGGAAATAAAAAAGCGGTAATGTCTGCTCTTATCACCATCAGGAAATCCTCTTCATTAGGACGGCCATAGCCATTCAGCAATAAACTCTGTTCCCTCTGTGGGTGGAGACTGCGAGTCCACACAGTCATAACCATAAAATAGTGCCACCTAATATTGTAGTATTCATGAATGTCGCCATGTAGTGTTAAATGGGACAGGGCAGTTGATACTAGCCTCACACTTTCTGCATCTATAAAACAGTCAGATAAGGAAAAGAGATATAATCAGAAAGATACAGAGATACACTGAAAACAGTTACTCTCGGAGAATGATTATGCTATCTATTCATGAGGCTGGAAGTCAAGCTTTATTTTTTGGGAACTTGCTCTGACTAATATCCTTAATCTGAAATTTTGATTTAATGATTGGAAAATCAATGTTTTTAATCTCATGGGATTTCGTGGTCAATTATTCTACTCTGCCTGTCGACCTTTAGAAACGGAGCTTTCTTCATCAAGCAATCACTGTAGTGTAATTGAGGGACATGTGTACATTAGAGCTGCGTAAACGTAGCACACCGCGTAACATAATCATTGTGACATTGAAAAGGCAAACAGCTGTTAGGTCATAGCTATGTATGAAGCTTGTCAACAGATAATAAAACATATATATATATATATATATATATATATATATATATATATATATATATATATATATATATATATAAATGTATTTATCATGGTAACTCTACTCAAAGACTATATTACCTCGGCCATACAGTTCCCATGTGAACTGTACGTAAAACAGAGAATAGAGCTCAGTGGGCATTAAAGGGACTAGTGATGCATGTTTTTTTACTATGTCGATACTAATTACAAATCTTTGTCTTACTCTCAACAACATGGCCCCTTAAATTACTCTAAGGGCTTTTTGAGATTATCAGTATAATAGTAGAACATCTTTATCATCTCATTATTCTAACTCCCACGAAATATATATATAACATGTAGGTGACTTATACGGTGTAAACCTCACACCATCAGCAGCTGCACTAACCGCTGCCTAACACCCCTTAATGTGTGAACACATCTCTCATACATAATACACACCTTCACACAGAAACATCCCCCTAACGTGCAACAGCAGGTACAGGCCATGTTAGAATGAGGCCATGTAGAGGACATATATTTATGTCTCTGGAATCAGCATTGATATACTTTTGGGTTAACAGCACGTGACGATTAGATATTGGAATGCATAGTTGAAAGATGACCTCAGCACTTTTCCCCTTCAACCCGATATCAATGTTGGCTCCTCGCTCTAAAACTGCTTTAAAGTCATTGTTGTTGCACCACGCGGACAAAGCGGATGGTACATGGTGATTCTACAACCAACACACTGGAGGTTTATGGGGGAGGGCTGAACAATACATCTTCCTTACTGGAAGACAAAGCAGGCTCCACTGCCTGGTCTACCCCAGGGGTGCACTATAGACCGTAAATCCCGTACACAGTGCACAGTCGCTGAATCCACTATACATGTAAAGAACGCCAATGTCTGTGTGACTATGTATTCTACCTAGAAACAGGGGAATTCTTAACCCTTGGTGTATTATGCCAAGCCCTCTGGAGTGTACCGACCTCACACGGTCGGCATGATAAGTGAGGCCAAAAAAAGAGAAGGTGTGTTTCCAGTCACCCGGGGGGGGGGGGGCTTCTTGTCAGCTTTTACAGTTTGTAAATTGGACAATTATTAGGGATTTTAGAGTCAAAATTGCCAAACAATCTGCTTTTCCCCCTGAAATGGATACAACACCGGCAAGTCACCTGCATGTGCTGCGTGTATGCGTAAAGGGCACGGAGCATTAAAGCACTGCAAAGGAATAAACCACAGGTTTTAACAAGACCTCAGTTTGGAGAGTGAGTAGGCTATGGGGAGCATAGGAAGGTGTGTAACTAAAGGTCCATGATTATCTTCGCACGTCCCAATAGAGTCTATAGAGAGGTAGTGCCATCTAGGGTATGGTGTGTACATATTACCTCTCTGTAGAGTCATGCAAAGATGATCGTGGACTTTTAGTTGTACACCTTCTCATAGTTTCCACCTATAGCTTACTAACTTTCCAAACTGAGGTCTTGTTAAAACCTGTGGATTAAATACTTGGATTATGGAAAATCCTATTTACCGTACATTGTGAGCCACCTAGCTGTTCTGAGTTAGTGCTAATTATCTCAACACCTCTCCGAGTATGGTGTACTGGCAGTCTCTGCACAATTATATACCTACTGCATTTTTTTGCCATAGACATTGAGAAACAATACTATCTATGTATGTGGTTCTAATTGCTGTGTATTACTTTTAATTTCTAAGCAGCTTCTTGGGAGGGAGATGTGGAGATGCAATAACACAAGATGCGATAGACAATGGGTAAATGTATGATGATTTCCCTGGTTGTATCAGTTTGACATTTGAGTAAACGTATGGAGATGGGGTGCATAACCATTCTTCCACCTTTTCTTTGAGTTACTTTTATCTGCACTAGGCATTACATATTGGCCAACAGATTGTTCAGATCATCTATTTAACATTAACAATGATGTGCGTAAAGATTAGTCAGAATCAGAAGAAGCTTTTAAAAAGATTGTACCTAGTCATGCTGATAAAGGCTTAATTTTAATGTGTTTAATAATAACGTAGACTACAGATAATACGTTGTGGAGAGGAAAGATAGTGATGAGGGAACATCAGTAGACTATAGATGTAGCGCTATACCCACGTCCCCATGTATGTCCGCACCTCTGTGAGACCCAGATCCAGACAAGATCGGATCAATCTGATTAGAAGACAGATCAGGTGTCTAAAGGTCTCACCATATCAGCCTGCCCATAGAAATCAGCATATCCTTTCCATACCTGCCACTCTCTGTCCATCTCTCTCTATCCGTTTTTTCCCGTCCCTCTCTCCCTTTCCCTCTGCTGCTGCGTTACTCTTATGCTATTAAACACGATAGAAATGCAGATGATTTAAAACAGAAAAATGTCACCAGTTCTCTGGTAAAAATAGAATAGAATAGAATGGAGTTGGAGTAGGCAGTGGTTTTGGTGAGTGACCGGTATAACAGTGATATACGCCACATTCACCCTCCTTCATCATCCACCCGTCAGCCAACTCCCACCACACCAGAAGCTATTTCAGGTTTGGTCCATAGCATATAGACTTGCATCCTGTTTCACAAACACACAATGTGTACTATGAAGCTATATACATATATATATATATATATATATATATATATATATATATATATATATATATATATATATATTTATTTATATATATATATATTGAACAACTATATCTGGCCCCCCTCATCCCGATTTCAAAATAGTTGGTACCTCACAACCTCAGCTACCACAGCAGCACCATAGGACAGATCTATCACAGCGTGTGATGGTATACACCCAGTAAACACAACGACGTTGGTCAGACGTAAATCTACGTAATTTTAGTAGGTTTATCAACGTCAAAACATTAAGGTTTATTTACCAATCTCAAACCTGCAGGTCTGATTTACGTAGCTCCTGAAGAGGTAAATCTATGTTTAACACACTACATATAATTCTACATAGTGGGACTCAGACAAAGACTTGTAATATATTGCAGACAAATTTACATTTGCAAACAATATTCCTACAAAGTAACTACTATAATTTTCAATCTCATCTCATTCCACATAGTATATTCTTGTAGTTCAATTGAACAGCCTGACAGTATAGATCTGTTGAATAGTTTTGGCTGCAGAGAGGCTTTGTAATTCTTCCATTACCACCAATGTGGTGTCCTCACAGTAAAGTGCCTCAAAGCACCTATTCATGCACAGTACTTTAATCACCTGTCCTTTATATATAAATATTCTATTGAATACGGTTTATTTGCATGATATTGAATTTCAGAGTTAATGAGAATTTACTGCTTGAATGTGGTAGATTTGTTAAAGAACTGTAATATTCTCTCCATAATTGATAGTGCTGCCACCTAGTGTGACACGGAAAAGTCATCTACCCAATTGAAGTTGAAAAGTTACGTCGTTTAACGTAGATCTATGTAGAATCTTTACGTCTGAATGAGGTAGATCAACGTAAATCAGACGTCTACATCTGTTGAACGTAAATAAACCTTAACGTTTTGACGTCTACAAACCTTCCAAAATTACCAATCTCAAACCTTTTGGTTGGACATCTACCTAGAGAAACCTCTGAGCTACGTTGGAACTACGTAGGGTGTTTACTGGGCATACATGCCGGTACTATGGGTTCACCCCACATGGCGACGACGGTTAGATTGACATGAATTAATATGCATCCAACTGTGGCCATACTATTTTATAATTACGTGTTGGACTGCAACCTTGTGTAGTAGTCACCCCTATGACCTGATCCTCCCATTCTGGTTTACACTATGAGTGAGTTGAGTTTTTCAAAAAATTTATTTGACACAAGTTCCATTACAAGTAACGTCTCTCAAACGAGGTCAAAGATAACAATGCATACAATAGTCAAGTCCGACAATCCAGTCAAGCAGGACGTGTAGTAGATACTGAAACTCCAGCAATTCAGTACACAATAAACACAGACAGAAAAATTCAGGTAGCGAAGTGAGCGCAACAGTTAGTGAAATCGGGGTCAGGGCAAGAACATACACTGCAGTATCACACGTCTAGTCATAACTTTTGTTTTAAATCATTGTTCTCTGGACTGGTCAGGTGAGCCAACTCACGTACTCTAATCACTCCACAGGCCGAAACCAAAGTAAAATACCTGTAGTGTTGTGTAAAGCCAGTAGATGTCTCTGGTGTATACTTGGTCTGAGTCTATGTGCCTAGATGATCGGACCATACGAGTGTCAGGCCTTACCCTAATACTACTAACCCCTGCCGACAACCAGAAGACTCTCATTCGGCCTGTGGATCACTCAGTCGGCGACCACACCATGGAGACGACCTCTACAGCTCCACTCTACCTTCAAAATGACAAAGAGACCACTTTTACTTTGGTTCAATTGTGATTGCACCGCTGCACTGGACCGTAAGTAGAAAGCTGCAGCTTAACTCCACTATATTTAGCTGTATGCATCTTCCATAGCCTTCTGCCTATGCCCTGTTCGCCATCAACAATGGGGGAAGAGGGCACAGCATGTTTCACATACCCTGCTGCACCGAAGGATACTTGCCAGACCCGACGGAACCACACAGAATTTATTCCTGACTCTGAGCAGTGCTCGGACAGTCCACAGTCCAGTGACTATAGCTAGCCCGCTATCTAACCCAGCACGACCTTCTGATGCTAAATATGACTGTGGATCATCAAGGTAAAATGAATCTCCATGTTGGGGTTTGGCTATTTAGTATCATAATAGCATGATATCATTTTTTGGTACAAGACTTCTTCATCTATAACTTAATACTACGCTGATTACAGAATCGACATAAACAAGCTGTGACTAAATTCTTTGAAAATGTATGGTCAGTTGCTAAATTATAGAGCTATGCTATTTTCACTATTATATTCAAAGAATATTTAGATACAGAGTCTACTGAAATGTATGGCATATATCTCCAATGTTCTAATTCATTCAAAGGATCCAATGCTCGTGACTAGTCTCAGATGTATACATCATATCATTGTATCATTGGAAAGCTTTATTGAAGTCTAGAGTTACTGAATGGGCGGACGACAGGCGTCCACTTGGGTTTGTCACAGATATAATGACAGACAGTGTATCAAAATTGTCCATTAATAGATTAATAATGGGCCATTATCAATCTAAATTGTCGGCCTCACCATGCACCACATGAATTCCCACAGTAGCCTGAGGGCATAAATCTACTGTTGAAGTGGAGATCTCTAAACGCAATACAAAGATACCTGTGAATATATATATATATATATATATATATATATATATATATATATATATATATATATATATACATATCTAGTGCTGCTATAAACTTACTGTGTAGGAGAGAATACATTTTCAACTCAACTGGGTGCCGTTGTATATACAAAAAAGCGTTTGTGAGTTCCCGATGTAAAAGCAGTCAAACAACATGAATTAACATGGAACAAATGTGAAAAAGTTGTGTATGTAATTTACTGATGATGTAACACAAAGAACAGTACATATTCTCACAAAGGCCCTCGCGCCAACTTCGCTTTACTATTGGCAACTTATGTCACCATTGGTCCTAACGTTTCATTAACCCATTAAGCGTATGCGGCCATTTTATAACAATTTATATAGGAAATGTATGGCAATTTTATTCATATATGGCTGATTTATGCTCTGTGGACGGTGGCCATAACGACCCTTAAATCACTCTGCGGTCTTTAAAGGGTTAGCATTTAATAACGCTCAACACAGTATGGCACATGACCATGTCTGCAGCAAACACAATGACATTTTTATGAGTAGGGCAGGACAATACATCTTCACCTTTTCATTGCTGGAAAACAATGGAAACTGGTGTATAGTATAAATAGTGCACAATGGGTGCACAATGACCAGTTTTACATGGGAAGTACACAATGCATAATATATATTGAGTTGAAAATGTATTCTCTGCCATACAGGAAAAGGGTCCTCCAAAGGTAAAACCCAATTATAAAATTGAGGTCAGCAGCTTTCCAGTGATATTTTAAATTGGCTCTTTTTGAGAGACGCAATGTATGTTGTGGAAATGAAGTCAATGAATATTTCAAAAGCATCTGGCTCCTTGAATATTTGTGGGCACTGTTCAATCCTTATTTGTTTTAGGGATATTTCTATCTAATTGGCAAAATTATGCTAATTACCAAATATCTAAACTTTTTTTTTGTTTTCAGCATAGAAATCCGTGTGGGAGTGGGACCTTCTATCTATTAAAATAGAAATCGATTTGGAATGAAATTCATGTTTCCATGGCAACCAAAATCTGCAACAACACTAATTTAGGCCCAAAAAAGTACATTTTACATTCCAAATATGGAGGGTTTTCCACCAAAGATGGAATTTTCTAAAGTGGCTTTTTGTATTTCCACATCAAAAAGCAGTATAGATCAAGTTTTGTAATATTTTGAATATTTCTGGCTACATGGAGCCCCCTAGTGGCCAAAATTGGTACTTAAAAGCCCGCCTGGAGATCCCTTTTCCCTTGTTGATCCACATATGTGTGCTTGCAATATTGTATATAAGTACAGATGCCATGACATAGCAACAGTGATGGAAAGGTAAGCTGCAGCTGCCAAGGTCATAAATGTAAAAATGTCCAATATCATTCTATTGTACAAATGTTATGTCTCCCAATCGATCATGGATAATGTCTTTTCCGAGATGTGCACCTGGTATTCCGCATTAGCAAGATGATCTGTGTAGAGCGCCATGGTTATTGGTACCAGTGTATATCCTCTAACCTCCAGCAACCAGCTCAGCCAAATCTCATGTCCGAGATAAGCGTACAACCAGGGTGTGAGTATTGTGAGTAGGTTCTACCTGGGCATTCCTTCTGTCACCTACCATACCATGCATTTATATTCATATATATCAAATATATTTTGCTTTGATAGGTAGAAGTGAGTAACAACCTTGAAATTATATCAAAGAAATATCAATAGTGTTTGGACAAAATTTGGATTCCTATTTCTTCAAAGGAACTATAATTATGTATAAATAAGAAAAGGTATTGGTTGTTAATGGTATGGTCACCAAGATATGACTTGATAGGGATTTGACCTTAGATCCTCTGCATCATGAATCCACCTTGCTAACCACTACTCGTTGAGGGACAGGTGACATAAGAGATGCCCAGATACAACCCACTCACAATACTCACACCCTGGTTGTGCCCTAATCTCGGACATGAGATTTGGCTGAGTTGGTTGCTGGTGACTAGGGGGATACAAGTGGTACCACATGGTGACGCCACCAGGATCTAGCTAGTGCCTAATACTACTTGACTAAAATACTATGGCTGGTGTGAAAGGAGTTGAGAAATTGCCCCGCATCTCCTATTATTACAAATCACTGGTAATTCTATGCACACTGATTCCCACAGCATTATGGCACATTGCGAGACAAAGAATCTTTATCTACACAGCCTTTTTCGTCTGTTGATGGAGCTATCTGTTACTCATCCTATGTGGTACTTCCGGTGATACAAATTAAGGAGGACTTAGCTTATGTAGATAGTTCTAACTGAAGGCTTTCCAGTAATTTCTAACCAGGCCTGGCCATGGAGACATAGGGCTTAAGGATACGCTAATAGACCTTTATGTATATTCTAAATGACATCTAGAAGGTGTATTAAGAGGGCATTGTGGATAGAGGGGACAGTGTACTAATGGATATAGATGCAGCAGCAATGGCTAAACAATATGATAATTCGCCCAGTTCTATGAAAGAATGGTCACATTTGAATCTGCAGAATGTGCACATCAGGGTAGTATAGAGCTCTGCTGTATAGCTAATAGGTATACATGTTTCATCTCATCCTAGGGGGTGTATGATCTTTCATGATATAATTTTATCTGACTTCTATTAACTTCAAACTTTGGATTCCGTCTGGTAGCCCTTGCTTCTGTTCATACAATCTGGGGAAGATGGAATGTAAACTATGGTAAACACTTCATGGAACGAGGGGGTGGGGGCACTGGTGTTGCTCACTGAGGCATCAGCATAGGTCATGTCCCTAGTCCCCGCTCATGAAACACAGATCCCGACAAGCTTGGAGCAATCTGATTAGGAGACTCATCAGGTGTCCAGAGGGCCCAATGCATCACAACCCACATCTTCAAATACAACAAACATCTCCTTTGATTAGCTTTCTCTCTGTGACTATATATATATGTATATCTGCTTTTCTCACGGCCCTCTCTTTCTATCTGTCCCTGAATCTCGTTGTCTCCCTGTCTCCCGTTGTGTCTGTCTGCCTGCGCAAATGTTTTCTTGGGTGGGAATTGTAGAAAGTCGAGAGCATTTAGATCAATGAAAAGATTTCACATGGTGTGAATATAGATACCATCTTTCTTCTACATTGGGCCAAAAAAACAAAAGGTGTGTTTCAGGTTACCCGACCCTACCTAGCAAAACAGGGCCGACCCTAGAAATTTAGGGGTCGATCTGATAGTTCACAAGTCTAGGCGTTGTCGGCGAGTTGGCATTAACGTTTGTGAGTTAATTTCTGGGTACTTTTCAGGCCAAGGTAAAAAAAAATCCGACCTTTATATTTTCAGACCATGTAACCTGAAACACACCTTTTCTTTTTTTGGCCTTGTATAAGTATTGTGCTCTTTGGTGTCAGGTGTCCCTGGAGGATATAACAACTCATTGTTCTATCTCTAAATCAGCATCCCTCGCTGCCCAACGCAGCTGACGGATTACTGCGGCCACTGTAGTCCTGAGGACTATGGCTCGCCAGTCCCCAGGACTACACCTATAGTCCTCAGGACTGTGCAGGCTATGCAGCCTATAGATTTATATATTTAGAAGGCCTATGCAGGATGGTATGGCCCCAGGGGCAGAACACATAGGCTTAGTCCCTAGGACTACATGTATAGTCCCTAGGACTACATGTATAGTCCCTAGGATTACATGTAGTCTCAAGGACTATAAATCTAGTCCCCAGGACTATGCTATAGCTCGCAGTATATGTTAATCCTGAGCGCCCCCTCCCCACCCCCCTCAAAGAAAAATCCTCCTCCCCCCCTGCTGGCGGCACCTGCTCGGTGTGGCAGATAAAGCGCTGATTCCACTGCCGTCACCTGACGGATCCGTCGGCATTACGTCAATTTCTTTTTGACGGAACTGCGACGGAACTGCGACGGAACTGCGACGGACAGCCCAAAAACGTCAACGGATGTACTGATTCAGCTCCCACCGGTCTGTCCGTCGACGAATCCGTCAACGGACGGACCAGTGGAAGCAGGAAAATGGAAATCCGTCCGTCAACGGGTGACGGATCCGTCACCATTTTGGCGGATCCTTGACGGGATGGAAATATTAAAATATGGATCACTTTTTTGGGTCCTTATGACGGCTAATTTGGCTTCCACCAATCCGTCCGTTGACGGATCCGTCCGTTGACGGATCCGTCCATCGACGGATCCGTCAAAACAGGATCAAATATGGATAAAACACAATCAAATATGGACGGATCCGTTGACGGACGGATTGGTGGAAGCAGAAACTGGACGGATCCGTCCAAGATGGACGGATTTGACCCATCCGTTGACGGATTGGTGCAATTCCGTCGACGGACGGATCGCAACTCGACGGCAATGGAGTCAGCCCTTAAGGGACATGTAGGGGCCGCGGGCAGTGCCGCGGGCAGGGCCGCGCGGCGACGTCGTAGTCCTAGGGACTACAGGGGCCGCAGTTATCGGTCAGCTGCATACACAACACCAACTAACATTATACTAACAGGGACGGTAGGCAATTTGTACAAGACAATTCCCTTCCCAGTAAGGATGCCTCAGTAATATGTTAACATGCTGCCAATTTGCAAAGGCTTTCCACTTAATTTGATTTATCATATTTATCCTTCATACTTTCAAACCTGCCAATTTCAGAGGAGGTTATTAAATTTCTGAGTGGCAGTTGTGCGTGCATCCCAGGGGAGTCCTTTATCACAGACTATTAGGCTGCTGTCAGCCCTGTTATATTATATTAAGGGATGTTGAGGTGGATGTTATGTTTCCAACTTGTACCCCTGGCTGTGTTAAAGGCTGGCCCAGACAGCAAAATAATGCAAAGGTCCTGATGCCAGTAGTGTCATTCATTACGAACTTCCCTTCATGTTATTACATTTGTTGCTCTCAGCCAATTTGAACGCTATGACCTCTTAAGATTCACAACACTTGCTGCATAACAAAGAGAAATCACCCTGACATTCAGGGATGTTGGCACTATCAGCCTACTTACTTCATCTTGTTCATTTCCCATGACATTTAACCTAATCTGTGTGGCTCTGTATCACTGCAAGACAAAGGCCGATACCTGAATAAGGGGGACAGCAGGATGACTGGATGGATAAAAGGTAGCTAGGAGAATACAAAGGGGAGGGGGCAGAATTAAGATGGGGGTGAGACATGTTAATAGAGAAGCAGTAGGGAGGTGGGGATGGGAGAGAAGGAAGGTAATATGGAAAGGTGAATAACAGGAAGCGAATAACACAATGAAGTCTTAACAAAGGGTAGAGCTGGGGCATTATTCAATCTATCTATCTATCTATCTATCTATCTATCTATCTATCTATCTATCTATCTATCTATCTATCTATCTATCTATCTATCTATCTATCTATCTATCTATCTATCTATCTATCTATCTATCTATCTATCTATCTATCTATCTATCTATCTATCTATCTATCTATCTATCTATCTATCTGTCTGTCTGTCTATCTATCTATCTATCTATCTATCTATCTATCTATCTATCTATCTATCTATCTATCTATCTATCTATCTATCTATCTATCTATCTCTCTATCTATCTCTCTATCTATCTATCTATCTATCTATCTATCTGTCTATCTATCTATCTATTTATCTATCTATCTATCTATCTCTCTATCTATCTCTCTATCTATCTATCTATCTATCTATCTATCTATCTATCTATCTATCTATCTATCTATCTATCTATCTATCTATCTCTCTATCTATCTCTCTATCTATCTATCTATCTATCTATCTGTCTATCTATCTATCTATTTATCTATCTATCTATCTATCTATCTATCTATCTATTTATCTGTCTATCTATCTATCTATCTATCTATCTATCTGTCTGTCTGTCGGGCTGTCTGTCGATCTGTCTATATGTCTGTCGGTATGTCTGTCTGTCGGTCTGTCGGTCTGTTTATCTGTTTATCTGTCTATCTGTCTATCTGTCTATCTGTCTATACATACATACACACATTATGTGTATATGTCGGGGTGAAATCTGTTGCTAGTCAGGGCAGTGCATAGTATGCAGTGACATCATCTCCTAGAACCAGCTTATAAATATTGATTCCTACCAATCTCCACCAATCTGATCATCTTTACTGATATATCATTTAATTAATAGGAGAAGAAGAGGTGTTCCAATGCCTACTCATAAAAACGAAAATACTGTATTTGTGTGTGCTTTGATGATAGAAGCTGTCTGCAATAAAGAAACAGTGAGGCTATAAATGTGATTTCATGTACATGTAGTACGGCCAAAACAATTTCATATTCATCCAGGACGGAGTAAAATGTGACAGGGCAATTGCATCCCCTTTATATTATTAGTGCTTAGCAGTCTTTCCTCCCTTTCTATATTTGATTAAACCTAGTCGTGGCCATTCCGGTCTAAACCTGCCGTTTTCACTTTTGTAGGTAGGCGAGAACGCTGTAGAATGGCGGGGAAAGGGGTGACAAAGATTGCCATTGCCATAGTGATAACTGTCACCGCAATAATGTCATTCTACCTTTTTACACAAATCAAGACTCCTAATACTGACTACCGACAGTTTCCTGTTCACCCCAGGGAAAACCCAACGGTGCTTTCTATAGTACAACCATGGATGACTCATTTCTCAATGATCGACAGTCACGACAAGCAAAAACCCCAGCTAGTTTGTTCCATTGCCATATTGAACAGAGGTAAATATGTCCTTTTCACAACCGGTTTTAGAAGAAATGAAGTTGCATTTTCAAACTGCATTGTTGGCAACAAGACAGCGCATGGTAGAAGAATTGGTCCTGACATGTTTGAATGTGATGCAATGTCTCCTCTTAATGAGGATGATATCTTGTCTATTCAGCTGTTAGATGGTCGGATTGTGCCATCATTGGCCGTGTGGAGTGACAGGACACCATTGAGTATAGGGAACCACTCTAAGATACCTCTGTGTATAATGACAATGATGAAAAACGAGTCAGGTAAGATTGCAGACTGGGTTGAGTACCACATAAAACAAGGGGTGGGTCTTTTTCTAGTCTACAACAACAACAGCACTGACACTTCACTGTTTGAACTACAAAAGTACCGACAGGTTGTCACTCTAGATTGGCCTTGGAGAAAGTCTAAAGTTGAAGCTATTATCCATGGTGTCCTCCACATGAGAGAAGTCTGTGAATGGGTGTTTCACACTGATGTCGATGAGTATATGTTTCCTACAGCAGACAACGCAAGCTGCACAATGAAGGAAGTCATGACACAGTTTCCAAAGTGGATAAATAGCACTGAGAGAGTTGGTAATCCCTTAGATATAAACCAGATCTGTTTGGATACCAAAGTTATGGGGACATCAGGATACATCAGATGTCCCAAACTTCCAGTTGCTGAAGCTTACATAGACTTTGAAACATGGTGGTTAATCAAATATGGAAAATGCGCCGTCAGACCCAAACACATTAAGCCATTAACTAACGTACACCGATTCAAAATGCATGGGAGGACTTACCGGTTGGTGCGAAACGCTGCTTACTTGGTGCACTATAAATATCAATGTTGGGAGTATTTTATGTCCAAGTGGGACAAGGGCAGAGCAAGTGCTTCCATGAAGGATTGGGATAAACGTAGCCTGAACAGGAATAGGCCACTGGAACCTTGGAAGAAAGCATCAGGACCCCTTGATACAAATTTCAGAGATTATAAAAGAACTATTGACAAATTGCCATTGCTGTAATAACATAAATCGAGAAGGAATTTCCTAAAAATGAGTCCCCAAAACATTTCCCTAGCGGCACAATGGGCTACATCTGATATGTAATTAATGTGAAAACAATTAACCTGACCATATGACGATAAATAGATAAAAGATATGATTATGATCATGGAATAAGGAAAATAATACTCTTGACAGCATATATGTGGTGGATTGAGTGTATTAATGCTAATATTATATCAGCTCCTCCAATTGGTAGCCAAGGTTTTTTCATTGAACACGATTTAGGAACGGATACATTTTCTAAAATGGGGTGTAAAATGATATACTATATCGCAATCGATAGTATCGGCTTGTGGGTTATTTGTTCATTCTTATAGTCTCCTGTCATTGAGGGATGGTGGGTGGGTGAGTAAAAGTTCCTATACAGGCTGAGTGGCGAACGAATGACGGATCAGTGCTGTGCAGCCTGGGTATAGTGCTACTTGGCATGCAGTGACGTCATGGAGCATGCAAGCAGCAGCAGAAGGTTGCACACTGTACATAGATAAACACATGTGTCTGTGTGTCTGATGTGATCACCGGATAACATGTATAATTATGTCTCTTTCATGCCAAATTAACAGAAATTAACAAATTCCCCTTAATTTAAAATGCAGTGTACTATGGACATTATGGCCTAAACATGTCTCAGGTGATATGATAAACCTGGTCAGCCAGGAGACATTGGAGCTAATAAATGATCGTCATGACATGATATTGGAAATACGTAATAGTAACAGTAAAGATTTGTTAAAACAGGTCCACAAAATTAAAAACAGAATTCATCGTCAACTTGAGAATGCTCAGGGTGCCTATGTAATACAGGTGTTGGAGGAGTGTGAGGGCGATCCATACAAATTTTGGAGGGAAATAAATGCCTTGGTGAATCCAGTAACACAAAATCTCACCATCCAGTTGGTAAATGAGCTAACGGGTGAGGTAATACCGGTGGAAAAAACAGCCGAATTCATTAATGATTACTTCTCTAATATAGGTAATGATTTGTTCAGCAAACTGCCACATGCGGGCCTTCAATTCCCAGAGCCTGATCTAGGCAATGTAGATGATGGTCCTGACTTCGATATAAATGAGTTGTTAAGTGAAGACATTGTACGAGACTTAGTCAAGAAAATAAGTATTGATAAATCTAGTGGTTTACCCGGGATAAACGCGAAAGTTCTGAAGGATGCTCTAATTTTCTTAGTACCCGAATTGACAAAGATATTCAGAAATTCTGTTAATGAGGGTATTTTCCCAGAGTCATGGTCATGTGGCACCCTAGTTCCTATCCCCAAAAAGGGTAATCTAAGTAATATTAAGAACTGGAGGCCAATAACGCTGCTTCCCTTACCAGGAAAGCTACTAGAGAAGGTCATCCACAAAGTATTATCCACGCATTTGGAAAATGAGGCAATATTATTTAAAACTCAATATGGTTTTCGCAAAGATAAGTGCACCGGCGATGCAATTTTCAATGTACTCAAAGACCTCTACGCAGCCAGGGATGACAGTAAGGTGACTGCTACTTGCTTCATCGACTTCTGCAAAGCGTTTGATAGTGTCCACCACCCTACCCTGATCAAGAAAATTAATGCCCTGAATATAAACCGGAAGTTAAAGAAATGGTTAATGGAGTACCTTGCCCACAGGTCACACTGTACTATAGCGAACAACACCAAGTCTGAGCAGTCACAAGTGTCCTTTGGGGTCCCGCAAGGCTCAATTTTAGGCCCATTACTCTTTATTCTATTCATAAATGACCTACCCCTATGCATTGAAAACTGCAAAGTCACCATGTATGCGGACGATGTGATTATCTACGTCTCCGACAGCGACCCCATTACAGCCACTCGGCTTTTGCAGGAAGACCTCAATCGAGTGGGGAACTGGTGTAACTCAAACTTCCTAACTATTAATACTCAAAAGAGCATGGGAATGTATTTCGGTCTGAGGGTAAGCTGTGGAATGTCGGGGATCCCGTCCTTCGCATTAATGGTACAGTACTGCCAACCTGTAGCGTATACCCCTATCTAGGTGTGGAACTTGATTGCCGGCTAAGTTTAAGTCCCCAAATGAATAGGATCAAAAAGTGCTTTGGAAACAAGCTATTTAAATTAAGGAACCTCAGTAAGAAATTACCCACCAAAGCTAGTCTAAAAGTATATAAAGTTATGATGCTGCCCAGTCTAGAATATTGTTCTTTTTACACCGGAAGCGCCCACTCAGGTGAGCTGGTCAAAATTCAAAGGCTACAGAACCAAGCCCTTCGAGTATGTCTTAGAAGGGGTGTGCGCAGTATAAGCATTTCTGACTTACATAGGGAATGTGACATTGAACTACTTGAGAGGCGTCGTAAAATACAGCTGCTAATGCTAATGTGGAAAAAGGCACATGGTGGTGAAGCGCTGGAACAAGAAAATGTCCGCACCAGGGGAGACTTAAAAATTCGTTTTGAAAAAAGGAGGGCTCAAACTAGTTTCTATCAGAAATCCCCTTATTATAGGGGAGTGTCTCTATGGGACACCTTAAAGGTGGACACTCAGAAGCTAACCACCAGGCGTCGGTTTAAACATGCTATAGAGAAGCTGCCACTAATCGACCCAGTTCACTAGCACTATCCTACATACTCACCTGTGAATTACTTTTATGTTTATTCATTGATCTATTATTTTCCTGTTATTTTGAATTGATTGCTGTGCATCGGTGGACCAAAAGAATTACTGTAAATCCTTCTTGAGCTCGACGAACAACGTTCTGTTACAGAACGATTTCGAGCAATAAACAAATTCAAAAAAAAATTCAACCTGTTAGGATAGTATTGTGGATGTTTACACATTATAACATGTCATTGTTATGTTAAGGTGAGGGAAGGCATTGTTATTAAGCTACAGCAGCAGGAGGATCATGTCATAGTGCTTCCTATTTAGCTAGAACATTGTAGTAGATCCTCTGGTATTTGAGGGTTCTGTGGCCGATATCTAATAAATGAAAGGAAAGGGTCTGCAACTGTGTTGATAGTGTAATGGTTCTCAATTCCCGGTAAACCTGGGCTGGCTAGATAATACTTTATCCGCATTCCTCCCTCAGATGTAGCATGCTAGCCGTGCTAGTGACAGCAAATGCGTATATATGGTAACATTGGTTGTGGAGACATATGGCGGCCACAAGTATCACTGATATCAATTTAACTCCAACTACTTAAACCCCATAATATTCCTTTTTGTACTGAGGTACTGTATATGATACATAATGGACAGCCTTTGGGAATTTAGAATTTAGAATTACCGTTGCTGATTTTTAGCACTGTAGTGGGTGTGGATTTTGTGAAAATGCACACGGTGTATATCTGGGTGGTAGCAGTTTGGAAGCTTGATTTACTATATATTTTATGATACACCATTAGTGGACTTCATATTGTTAATTGTCAATATTAAATTTTGAACTAAATTAATTATTTCTCATACTGTCAATTTGCCATATTATCCATCCACAGATGCAACAGGATAATTTAACACCCCAGCGGCGTAACATGCCAAACATGCTACTACAAAATAGGTTGGGATGAGGTGTGGGATGGCCCATCTGCATTCCCTCTGATTGAGCCCACCTGCACTTATTGATGTCATCTGAGCATATCAGTTTACTAATTGAGAGGTGTCAAATAACCTTGCTTTTGGCAGTTTTCCTTCCTTCCCATCCATCCTACCGTCAACCATAACACACCTCTCCCCACATCCTCTCCCTCTCTCAGCCTCTCTCTCAGTTTATTAACTATTACGATCCTAATCTGGCCGTGGTGAGTAACACCTGCCTCTCAAAAGTAAAGCTCAAAGTGTGCTGCTTTCTGACACTTCAGACGCTCATTTCAATTGTTGAGTTCACGTTACAGAGTGCTGTTGATGAGTTCTGGGTATCTGATTTGTGTTTGTACTTCTCCTAGCCTGGTATTTACCCATATTATGTAATTTAAAGTGAGTTAAACAGGAGAGATATTTTGGTAATACTAGTCTTTTAAGTTCAATACTGTAATAATTAAGATGTGATGCAATTTACAAAACAAATTGTATCATTGTTAGTAACCAGTGTATAATGACTAATAAAGCAGCATACTCATTAAGTTCAAAGGCTCTAGACTGAGCTGACCTCACCTCACCCTGTGTTCCAGTGCGTCATCACTGGTATCCCAAGGGACCTGACTGCATGACCTCCTCCATATACTGGAGGGATTTATACATAGTAATCCTACAGCACTAAGCGCACAGGAACTACCTTCACCAAGAAGCCTAGGTGACAGCGATGGCGCTCGAGAACAGAGGTTGAGGTTGGGCCAGCTTGGGCTCTTGACCAGTGGTCAACCTAGTACGGTAGTCCTCCGATGACCAAATATGGTAAATTTCCTCTGCAAGGTGTTTCAAAACGGCCAAAATAGAATATTCATTTCCAAAGTGTTTCTAAATGCCCAGCTCTATTAGATAGGAGTTACTACTATACTAGTGTCCAGTGGCTGCACTGCTCGTAAGTCTAGAAGCACTAGTAAGTAGGTACAAAGGAAAGTGTTTCACAAGTATTTACTAGTGGTTCTTATTAGTGGTAGGACCACTATTAAGAAAATTAGGGCAATTTATGTGTTTCAAAAGCCCAAAACACATGGACCTGTATTGCTGCATTCATTGAAATTCCCCCATTCCCCCCCAAAAAGAATTCCAGGAAGGTGTTTCAAAAGTGTGCTATTAGAACAGAGTAAAACAAAGTGTTTCTAAAGCGGCTTCACTAGTAACAAATTCCTACTAGTGATCAGAAGGTGCACTGCTCGTAAGTATATTCCTCACTCATAAGTAGGTTTAAAACAAAGTGTTTCACAAGGATTTACTAGCGATAAGTACTAGCAGTGACTGCAATCCGACACAACTTACGAGTGAAAATAAAGTGTTGAAAAGGCCCCAAAGACGTGGAGCTATGTACCATCACACGTTTGTAATTTTTTCTTTATTTTTGCACATTTTTCAATTATTTTCCCCAGTATGGTAGCGTATATATATATAAGTACCACTGTAAAATTTGAACGGAAAATATACAATATTTAGTAAAGCAAACGCGAAACAGTAAAGTTATTCATACACGGTATGGTTTATTATTCCTTGTACGGGCAAACGGCTCGTGAATATCTCGTCTTGTTCCAAGAATCTATATATGGAGAATTTTGGTGGTTATCCCTGTACTAATCTATTGGTCTGTGTGCTCAGTGCTATTCCTACCTACACGCCGTTCCCTCTTTGAGGCTATGGAATCTTAGGTTGACTAATGTTGACTGGGTCCATGGAGAATATTATTTCTGGAATATTCCACGTTCCTACGAGCGCTGAATAAGTTGCGGAATAGAACAGAAAAACCATTACTAACAAAGTGTTTCCCAAAGAATATTCTAATAGTGGTATCATGAGTGACGAAAAGTCATTGAAATAGAACAGACTTTGTGAAACACTTCGTTAATAGTGATTTTTCTGTTCTATTCCCGCTCTTATTCAGCGCTCGTAGGAACGTGGAATATTCCAGAAATAATATTCCTTTTGAAACACCTTCCAGTTGAAGTGTGCATATTTACAACTTTATTTGAGTTTTTTGGTATATGTGGCTAGTGTATTTAATTGTGAAAAATCATTTTAGTCACAATAAATGGTTATTCTTGACTATTCTATACTCAGTACGAGTGCTGAATAAGGGTCAGAAAGAAACAGATAGAATAGGAATAGATGGATTTTTGAAGTGTTTCACAAGGTCTATTCTATTGCGAGTGGTATTCAGCTCTCATAAGGTGACTACCAGAATATTCCTTGTGAAACACTTTATAAAATGACCAATTTACATTCTGGCCTGACCCATATTCAGCACTCGTAACTCAGATAAGATATTCAAGAATTATAATTCCTTGTGAAACAGCTTCCAGAAGTAGCCCTCTTCCTTTCCAGACTTTAGATACATCTGTGATATGCAACATTTTCCAGCAGAATCAGGGGAAAATATCTTAATCTTTTGCTAGCTACTATGCAATATACTCCCTTGTCGATATTGGGCTTCTCATAGCTAACATAAGCCCCCTTTTTGCTGATACCCGCCAGCAGTTTAAGGCACCACAGTTTTCTAATACACTACACTTTCCCACATTGTTGGGATTTGTCCTTCAGAACCCTGAGGGATAAAACCCAATGCTCATACTGTGTGTCGGGCCTCTGAAAACAGTCCTGGAGGCAGTTAACAAAGTCCCCAGTCAGGTATGAGGACACGGAAGGGGTCCCCGCCAAGCAGGGAGTGGCTGGGGAAGCGAACCATGCAGGCTAGGCACCTAGTAATGCCTTTAACTATTGTAGTTACCAGGTAACACTACAATAGATCTTTAGCTATAAGAACGAATAAGATGAATGTATGGGATCTGGGTCATTTGATAACTCTTCATAGAAAGGTAGAAACGTTGCTATAATGATGATTTAGGATGAGAAAATTTAGAGATGGTCAGACGTTGTTTAGACTTCTACCGCAACTATATAGCTTTAAGGTCGTTACTCAATTAGTAAAGAGAAAATAGTTTAAATAGATTCGAATGTTACACTTTCTTTTGCAGTGGCGTAGGAAAAGGGGGGGGGGCCAGGGGGGCCCGGGCCCCCCCAATCACAGAGTAGGGGGGCCTGAATATGTTTGGGCCCCCCCAAACATTACCAAGACCCTATGATGTAATACACAAACTTTCCTAAATGTACCTTTCCCACATAGGGAAAAGTGGGGACGTTGGGGCCTGGCAACCAATCATTGCTAAAGGGGGCTCAAATACTACTTTTCTATACATTTCCTATATGAGCGTGTATATGCACTTTCATGATTGAAAGCCGATATTCAAGGCCGGTTGGTTTGGGCCCCCAGGGCCCCCCCAATGAAGATTTGCTTCCTACGCCTCTGTTTTGCCTTAATCACAAGCACCTTACATTTATCGATTCATGTGTTATTGGTAAATACATATCAAAAAGTGCATCTGTATGCATAATAGTGCAATACAGTGGCACAGGAGGGTCAAACTTTTTTTGTAAATTTGAAATTGCAAATTTACTTCAACTTGCAAAAAATCAACTTGAGTTGAAAGTGAAAACTCTAACTTCAACCATTTACTGTCACCTGTCAACTGTCAATTCCTGTAAAGCAAATTGTGACTGCTATCTTTCAACACTACATCAAACCAAAAACAATGAAAATGTCAAAGTTGAAAGTGAAAACTCCAACTTCAGCCACTTTCTGTCAACTGTCAACTGTCAATTCAAGAACAACAGCTTGTGACAGTTATATTTTAGCACTGTAGGTCACTCCATGTGTATGACAAGTGTGTCACATGCTTGTCATATGCTTGTCACGTACTTGTCACATACTTGTCACACACTTGCAACATGCTTCCCAGTTTAGAGACAGATCTGCTATTTCCCGTGACAGGTGGAGTAGGGTTCTCCTTTCAGATGGACCCTTTTGTGTCGAAGTTTGTTGTAAAAGACCAACACCATATCTCATTCTTTAACTGTAACTGATCTATTAGAAAATAAAGACAGTATTTATATTCAACCTATTTGCCGAATCTGTTACTATTCATTGATATAATTCTTAGATTCTAAAGTGCTGATCCTTTTTTTGATGTACTACCAGTTTGCAAATATAACATAATAACATTTTGCCTGTCGGTCCTTCATGCTTTCAAGCCTGCCAATTTGAGAGGAGGTTATTACATTTATTAGTGGCAGCTCTGTGTAAATCTCAGGGGAGTTTTAAACTATTAGGAGGTTGTCCGCCCTGTTATATTGAATTAAGGGATATTGCGGAGGATGTTATGTTTCCAACTTGTTGGCTGTGTAATGAGGCCTGCTCAGAATGACGCATAGGTCCTGCACAGGAGCATTTTGATACATGTGTAGGGGTTTCATATGCGTACAACACGAACACAGGTTCCAAATTCGGTTTGAATGCAACAGGTCTTTATTCGATCACAGCCTCAAAAGTACACGAAGGTTTCTCACTCGGTTCACTTGGTCTTTCAACCATTCGAAGACACACAGGATTCTATCGATAGTTCGAAGCATTAGCGATACCGGACAGTTAAGCTCTGTGCCAGCATGGCTGGTGCAGAGTCCATAACGTGGGAGGGGTGTAGGTGCCCCTGTCAAAGCGAAGGTACGAAAGGTGCGGGTCAGAGCTCGTCCTAGGACTAACTGGTGAGGTAGCCAACCTCGGCCTCTTATATACCCTGAGCGCGGACCAAGCAGTGTCGACGTGGCACTCCTCCGTAGCGCCGTCTGGAGTGCCCTGCCTGGCTCCGCTACCGGATAACCGAAAGGACATGGCTCAGGTGTTGCCACCTAGTGTCCGTTGGAGGCACTTACCGCTCTGACTCCACGGACCTTATATGTACACGTATTATTCGTGCCCCTACATCACCCCCACCAGATTATAACTAGGGTCGAAATACATCTGATATAATATAATATACTCGAATATGGGAGAATAATATCAGTGTACATGATGACAATACCGGGGTACATTTGAAGGTACGATATACGTTTTTACACTTACATGTAGAAAGTACAAATATAGATTTTAGATTTTACCTGTTACACAAACAACACTTACATCTCTATGTACAAAACAGGGATCTTATAGATCCAACACTATAACGACAGGATAGATACGTGAGTATCCATCTTTAATAAAGATATGAATATATACGAATATATGTTCTATACTACTTCTAACTATAGTGATCACAGTTTTGTATGGTTTTCGTTGAGATATAATAATGGTTACTACATTAATCATTTTAAGGTAAGTTGAGATTGCACAATATGTGACTTTTTTAGGACGGAATGACACAGAAGTAATGGCTCGAAAATATTTAAATGGGCGAACCGTCCCTGGAGAGGTAATTACGTGAACTATTGGAATTATGTAAAAATACTTGGAACCAACATAGTTGTGACATTAACTCTTATAACCAAGGAATGTAGTAATATTAGCCTCCATGTGAGGCAACCGATATATACCTTTATATCTTTAACAATAGATATACTTTCGAAATCCGAATACCAGTTGTTATGTCCAAAAAGAAAATTTTTGGAGATAAAGGTAGGTATCGAACATTATGTACAGTTTTGGTTCGAATCATAGTATGTAGTATCAGTTATACTACCTAAAGTATGAACACCCTTTGTTTTTTTTTTTTTGTTTTTTTTTAGACAACGAAGACATTTCTTGACAATTATGCATTTTCCACCCGGCTTATGTTTACCTTCGAATCATGACCTTAATCATGGATGTTTTATAATAACAACACAATTATTACAGTATCATCGAAGCATCATATATGCACAAGTCATCAATCACACAATCGAACAGCCGAACACCCAAGTTAGCTTATAAGTCCTTCAATACGCTCTGGAGTTCTTCGAGTGACCCACTCCATTGGGTGAGTCCTATACCGAATACCCGAATGAACTTAACGTTCAGGGCCTTCAGAGTTTTGGCCTGATCGTCAAGAGTATCTTCTGCAGCTTTCTGCAGACAACGAGCTGTTGAGAGTTCTTTCTTCGATTGTGCCAGCTGCTTGGTGAGTTCGATCACCTTATCTGGCTCCGATTGTTCGTCAATACGTTGCTGCTCGAAGATCTTCCTCAGCCTCTCGACCTCCTTGCCCTGCATGGTGATGGCATAGTCGGTTGATGCTCTCGCCACACCGGCTGCATATCGTTGCATGCCAGCCAGGTGTTCCTGCAACCATCGTTTGTATAGTTCTTTATGCACCACCGCATCCGGAGCCTTTGGAGGCTCGAAGTAGTCCTTCGGAATCTGTATCTGGGGCCGAATGTTTTCACCACTGATCATCAGATCATACCACCGGTTTGGATCCACTGCTGGTTCCTCACGAACTCTGGGCTTATAGGGCACAGTAGCAGTAGTAGTAGTGGTGGTGAGTAGGGTGGCTGCAACAGTTGCTGCCTTCCCTCCTCCAGCAGTTGTCGTTGGTGTGGTGGTGACTGGGTTCGAAGTGGTCACTGGAACCGGGTCCACCACAGGCTCAGCTTTTATGGATGTCGAATCCGCACTAGTAGCAGGGGTTTTACGCCCCACTGACTTTGTAGAACTGTCAGCCCTTGGTTTCACCTTGTCTTCTGCCCGAGGAGTGAGGTTGGTGGTCGTCACCACCAAGTCCTTTTTCCCAGGCAGCACAAAGTGATCCGAATCCGCCATCTCCACGTCCCGTGAGTCCGGTTGGCGGATGGCATCCATCACAGAGATGCCCGTAGGGAGATTCTTGTACGGATCCTTCTCAGTTTGTACCTCCGGACCAGGGAAGTCCATTGAAGGGTACTCGGCCTTACTGGCCAAGTTACCAGGAGTCAGAGGACGAAGGGTTTGCAGCTGGGAGCGACCCTTGGGGGCTGAGAAGTCCGGACCATAGTCAGGACGCAAGTCCTTCAGTGGAGACCGGTGCTCGATCGTTGTCGCGCGCCCTCGTGCTGCAGTTGGAGCTCTTGGAGCTGGAACCTCCGACTTGACCTTTTTGCAGTCAGGTTCGGAAGTCGCTTGACTCCTGTTCTCACTTCGTTTCCCTGGAAGGGGGTTGGCCGCTCTCCAGTCGTACAATTGCTGGTACAAGGTGTCGTTCAGGTCCAGTCGACCACGTCGATCAGTACGCTGGAAGACAGCTGACTGTTTCGAATTCCGGGTTAATTGGACCTTTCCGAATTGGAAGGTCTCAATCGTAATGGTTTCGAATTTGACTTTGTCCAGGCCTGCCACCAGGGATGCATGGAGATCTCCAACGTTCTTTCTGGCCAACATCATGGCTTGGCCATGACATTGTATCAGGTGCTCGATCATTCGGCCTCTTCTAGGGGTCCACATTCCCGAACACTTTTTGTTTGATTTGCCGATATCAGCGCAGACATACATTGCATGGTGGTGCATGTGCTTCTCCACGAGATGTCGCATGAATCGAAGACGAGTAGGCATGGGGCGGTTCTCGTGTGCGAAGTAGACGCGGCAGGAATCGAATGGGCAGTCCTCCCTTACCCCTTCTTTGTACCGGGCCATCGCCCAACGTATTTTGGGACGGCCCTCATGGTTGTAGTAAGTCTCAGGGAACTGTTTTCGATCCAGCAGCCGACCGAACCAGTTTTCTGTCCATGACCAGGAACTGGGTGAGCCCATATTGGATCTCATCCATTCTTCGTCATCAGACAATCCTTCATGGTCCGGTTCTTTGGGACACGAATACATATCCCTCGATCGTTTGCAGTGTTCCATGCACTCGGGCCTAAATTTCTTGAAGCCCCCACTGGCATTGCGCCAAATCATGTCCTCCACCCGAGAACTTGGGACGTCTGCCGAGGCACCTGCCCCTGCAGCTGGAGCTGGAGGGGGCGACGAAACCACTGGTGGTGTGTTCGATTGCCCTGACTCGGAGGACGTAGACGGAGATGCAGGTACCTTGACCTGCACTGGAGTTTTAGTCGGAGTTGCTGGAGGGGTCGAATGCGTCCGGGTGGGTGCCCTAGGAGGCGTCGAAGGTGTAGAGGCCGTACTGGATACTACGTCCACCAACCTCACGATTGGGGACATATTAATCGCAGTAGTTTGGGGAGGCGAAGGATGGGGTACACATGGCTGTCGTGCCTCATTCTTCTTTGCCTTCCGTTTCTGGCTCTTTGGAAGTTCGAAGGGGACCTCCTCCAGATCCGAAGCGTCGGATACAGACCGTCCTTTTTGTTGCGGATTGGGGTTCTTACGGGACTGGGCTCGAGTCATTGGCGTTCTGGGGGCAGTTTGCATAGCCTCCAGAGTTAGCCGTAACTGTTCATTGGCTGCCCTGAGTTCATCGGATTCTCTAACCACCTGAGCATAACGGGCTTCTTGCTCAACTGATCCTGAGGTATCCGAATGGATCTCCCGCGGAGCCAACTCCACGCTAGCTGAATCTTCTTCGAATGGGACTGGTAAAGGTCCCGGAGCTTTCGGAAGGGATTCGGATGGGGACTCAGTAGTCCCGGTGGTCGTAGTTGGTTCTTCGAATGACGTTGAAGCCGACTGGGAAGTACTCGAAGAGCATTCGGACTGGACTGGGGCAGGTTCGGACACCTCGGACTTAGGAGGAGTACTGCCATTAGAAGTTTTACGACTACCTTTGGTCTTGGAGAATTTCTTTTTCTTCCCCTTCGTACTGGTCGTGCTCCCATCACTTGAGGGCACTGCTTCCTCCCTAGCTTTGGCTTGTTGGAGATGCCGAAAGTTCGTACCACATCGCAGTAGGATTTTTCCAAAGATCTCATTTTGATATGCTCCCCGGATGGCTCCTTCGTAACTCTCTAGCCAAGTACCCTCATGGTGGTCGAATCCATGTTCCTCCAGCTTGTCTAGCACCATCGCCATGAGTGTGGGATGGAGCTTCAGCGAGGTGTCGAACGGCGGGTCACACTCCAGCACCTCCATGAGTTGTTGCTGGGCCAGTGATATTCGTACGAAGTCCTCCATTTCTTCGTCAGACACTGCGTGGATAGGCAATTTCTGGCTTACCTCTTCCAACTCTGGCATCTCGTCCTCTTCCTCATCACCTGCTGCGTTCAGCCGGGTTGACGTCGAATTGTCTATGTCTTTCGAAGCAACACGTTTCGGGACATTGCGCCACGGCAACGGCCCTAGGTTGACTGTAGCCGGGGGTGGCATGGTCATGCTGTCCCGATCAGCCGTCGAATAGGAGCCGATCCCCGCTACACGAACGGTAACCGCACTCCCGGTGGATTCAGAGGCGGATTCATAATCCGACTCACGAGCGTTGTCGAATTGGCCATCGTCCATCCCGAACAGATCTATCTCGTCGGACTGGAGGCCCTCACCGGGGGTGTACTGCTCCTCCATTGCAGTCGAATGTTTTCAGCGAAAACGAAGTTTAATGATCGAAGATTTGCGGAGTACGAAGCTCCGCGTGTCCTAATGACACTAGGAGTGGGAACTAACCAGGTTGGCGCGTCTTATGATGTGGTTTTGGAGACTTTTGGTCGACTACAAGTCCCTTCTTCCTCCTCCTTTGCCCTGCAGCGTCCGTGCATCTTCTTGGCACTGATCCAATATGGCGACCGCCCTTCTTGTCTCGTGATGCCACGCCCGCCGCGGGAGCGAAGGTCAACCAATCAGCGTTCACGCTTCACCGGATAGCCCTTTTCCGACGGATAACCCGGCGGGAGACGCTCGCGTTTCCCGCCACTAATCGAACGGGTAGCTCACCGGAGTGTAATCCTTATTGGGTCAGTTCCACAGAACCAGGGGTACCGCTAATCATGAATTCTTCAGGAGTGTAGGCAAATGTCATTACGGGTAACATAAGAATACCCGCCGGATAAATCCGTCTGCCACCCTCGGGGACGTTCATGATCAACACCCGCCCTAGTTCCGCTCGCTCGACAGCAATTAGGTCTGTACTACCATCATGGAATCGAAACTTCTTGTTGTGTATACAAATTAGGTCACAGCAGTCTCCGGATTATGCCGTGGACTGCGTCTTAACCCCACCTTGGGTTCTTTAGACCTGGTCGTCCGGGAAGATTCGACAGGATGTCCAGTAGTCAATTGGACAGCCCTCCTCCCCTTCAGACCTTCATTTGCCGAGACTTTTTTTCCGCACTTTTTATCCTTCTTGCTAGAAGCTCGAATTGGTAAATTTTTTTTAGGCCTACCCCGGCCCCGCTTTAATTTACCAATACCAGGAGGCATAGGTTTTTTCTCATCTGAGGGTATCACTAGTTTCCTAGGTCTACCAGGACCACGTCGTTCCGGGGTGGTCGCTCTCCACTCAGTGTTATCTGACTTCGAATGCTCCCCTGGCTTCGAATGCGCTGAAGCATCACCCTGCCACCGGCGTAGGCGAGCTACATTGGATTTATACAGGCGTCCCAACAAGGATTTGATCACCACCGTGGATTCAGAAACAATCCGAACCACAGTAAAGGGACCATCCCAGTTGGGTGACAACTTTAGCTGTTGTAGGGGGTCGTGTAGCCTAACTACTTCATCCCCCACTCGAAAGGACCTAAGTTTCAAACCTACGTCATAGCCCACTTTTTGCCATGAAGCAGATTTGCTTAGTTCACATCGAACCATCTCGTATGCGGACTTGAATTGATCCCTCAATGCCTCCACGAACATCACCTGACAGGGTGTTCCAGCGTTTATCCCAGCTACGCCAAACACCAAGTCAGCAGGCATAATCAAATCCTCTCCGAATACCAACAAATTGGGGGAACAACCGGTGGAAGCATGCACCGTACTATTATAAGCATGTACCACAAACTCGCATTGCTCGTCCCAATCATCCATCTGACTGTTGACCAGAGGCTTCAGGACTTGTATCAAGGTTCTGTTGAACCTTTCTACTTGACCATCAGACTGAGGCCGGTACGGATTCGTTCTTGTTTTGCATATAGCAAGGCTATGGCACATTGCTGCCCATAACTCAGATTCGAATTCTCTGCCTTGATCACTATGCAACATCAAGGGTACGCCTAGATGAAGCACCCAACCCTTTACGAATGCACGAGCACATGTATGAGCCTTGTGATCTTTCAGAGGAAACACTCTAGTATACTTCGAATAGTAGTCGGAGATCACCATCATGCACGTGTTTCCATCAGGAGTGGTTTTTAGGCCACTAATGATATCAACCGCTATGCGTGCAAATCTAACTCCCCAGAGCTCTTGAGTTAGTGGCAACTTCCCCAGGCCTTCACCTGGTTTGCTCAGACAACAATCTGGACAAGTAGAGATCCACCTAAGCAGATCTTTACTCATGCCAGGCCAGTAATACCTTCTGGAGAGTCGCGCAAGGGAGCGCTTCTTTCCAAAATGTCCACTGGTCTGATGTCCATGTACGAAATACATGATATCCCTTCGCATAGCTGTGGGTATCACGATTTGTCGAATTTTGGCCTTGTACGGTGTTATCTTCCACCTACATAAGATACCGTCAACAACAGTTAGCTCAGACCATTGAGCAAGTAGCTGTCTCATTTCCCGGTTCTCAATCGAAATGGTTGGTCTTTGTGGTTGGGCACCACTGGAGACCTGTTCTATTAGTCTCGAAATGACAGCATCACCCTTCTGGAATTGCCTGATGGTTTCGGTGGACCATTCCATTGCTTTAGAATGTCCTACATCATACGGCATTCGAACTCCAGCTATTACAGCATTATGGGCTCCACAATCATCGCAATCCATTCTAGAACATTTCCGTATGGGTCTTCTCGAAAGGGCGTCAGCATTGATATGCTTGCTCCCTGCTCTGTGTTGGATTTGGCTATTTTCCAACCCGAACTCGGACAAGTGGGTCAGCCATCGACCGATCATTCCTTCTGCTTCCTTAAAGTTCAACAGCCACCTTAAGGACGAGTGATCTGTCCGTAAAGTAAAGTCACCTCCCCAAAGGAAGTGCTTAAACTTCTTCGTATACACCACTACCGCCAACAATTCGCGCTTACTGGTACAGTAATTCCTCTGGGCCTTATTGAGGGTATTACTAGCGAAAGCCAGTGGCACTTCTATCCCCTCTTGCATCTGGGATAGAGCAGCACCTATACTGTCATTACTGGCGTCTGTGTCCAGTATGAAATGTCCATCAGCTGTTGGATATTTCAAAACTGGGGTGGTTCGAAATAGGTTCTTCACGGCTTCGAATGCTAGATCTTGTTCCGGACCCCATGGAAAAGGCTCCTTCCTTCTACCCGGAGTCCAGTGAGCTAGAGCCTGCATAGGCTGAGCTATTCTGGCATACCCCGGTAGGAAGTCTCTGTAGTAGCTACAGAAGCCCAGAAAGGACCGTATGTCTTTAGGTCCCTCTGGCTTTTCCCATTCCGATACAACATCTAGTTTCTCAGGATCCGCCTTAACCCCCTCAGTGGATATTATCCGACCGAGATAGTTAATAGAAGTCCTAAACAGGTGACACTTCCTTGGTTTCAATTTCAAACCATGGGTTATCAACCTCTCGAAAATTTTGACTAAAGTAGCCAGGCACGATTCGAAGGTCTTCCCGAAGACAATTACGTCGTCCAGGTACACCAAACACTCCTTCCATAACAGGTCACTCAACAGAGATTCCATCATGGCTTCGAATGTTGCAGGGGCGTTACACAATCCGAACGGCATCACATTGTACTGGAAAAGACCGACATGGCTCGAAAATGCTGTTTTTTCCTGATCCTCTTCCTTCATTCCAACTTGCCAGTATCCGGATTGCAAATCCAGCGTACAGAACCATTGGTTTCCGCCCAGGGAATCAATAGTCTCGTCTATACGGGGGAGAGGATAGGAGTTTTTCTTAGTACAACCATTCAATTTTCGATAATCTATGCAGAAGCGAATTGTGCCGTCTTTCTTAGTCACCATCTGAACAGGACTGGACCAGGGGCTAGTGCTGGGAACAATCACCCCTAATCTCAGCTGATCAGCGATTTCCTTCTCGGCCATCAATTTCTTCTTCAAAGGTAGGCGTCTATAAGGGATTTTGAAAGGTACAGCGTCCTCTGTAGTGATGGAATGTAGCACCTTGTCAGTTCGCCCCAAACCAGTGGGCTCCCCGAAGGCTGCATCATATTCCACCAATACCCGTCTCAACTGATCTTTCTGGTCCCCCGTCACCAAGCTCGAATCGTCCACCAACTTTTGGAGTTCCGGACGTAAATCGGACATCCCCTCAAGGTTCGGTTGGGTATCTTCTGAGAGTATACTGGTGCTTGCCTGTGCAACGATCACCTGCCCCACGGGAGTACCTTTCATCAGATAACGGACTTCACCACCAGGATTCGAAATAGGAATTAGATTCCTACTGCCACTGCCTACGAAAGTATCTGCACTCTCGAGTCCAATTGATGCAAGTCTCACCACATCGGGTTCAACCACCGCCATCTGGTCTCGGAAGATACTGTCACTCGAAAACAGGACATCACATGTCTGTCCTGGGGGTATCTTAACCGTCTGTACCACCGAGGCTACAGAAGATACCTTTCTCAACACGCATTGTACGGCCACCCTATATGGATGTTCTATCTTTAACATCCCCCTACAAGGTTCCAACATTGCACCGTACAACGCAGCGAAATCTAATCCGATGATGCCATCATCACTCAGATCAGCAATAGTAGGGGACAGGAGGTAATCCTGCCCACCTATATTGATTTCGAAAAATGCTTTACCAAACGTCTGCATGCAGCTACCGTCGGCCGAATGAGCTGTTACCCTCGTTGTGAAGTTATCTGGCTCATCGACTACAAGGTCATAGAACCTCTTCGAGATCATGGAGTGACTAGCTCCAGTATCCACTAGAAATTCTGCAGACCTTCCCCTCACTGCTACAGTCAAATACCACCTCTTCCCATCCAATGGTGATGGGTTGACGGTGAAACGTTCGAAATCCTTAGTGACACCAAGATCTACTCCCCGTCGTTTCAAGTGCTTCAAACAGGGGTGATCCGGGGACAATCGGGCACTGCTGACTACTTCCAGCTCCTGTATCCAATTCGCCGCTTCCCCAGTACTTCCTCCTCGGACGTCTACTATTCTGGGTTCATTGGACATACTTAGAAGGGACTGATCAGGCCCCTCCTCTAAGTTTCCAATCTCTACTGCACCTCGGACTTCATCGCTTGCACCGCTTGCGATATGTTGGCTTTCTTTCTCCTTAGGGGTTACTACCTTGCCATCCAGAGCAACCCCGTCTAGTTTTCCGTTTTCTTCTCTTCAGGCTTGGGTACCGGCTTTTCAGCTGGGCATTCTGCAGCAAAGTGTCCCAGGACCTGACACCTGTAACACTTCCTAGTGGTCTTGTCCACTCTCGGCTTCGAATTCCTCCCTGTTGATTGCTGGTTTCCAGACATCAAGTCAGTCAACCTTAACAGAAGTTCTTCCATAGAACTGGGAGTTGAGGAAGTAGTTGAAGGTGCGCTTGTAACTCCTGGGGTCACAGGTGGTGTTTTCCTGTCGGCCTTCGGATAGCGCTTCGAATTAGATTTGCCGCTGTTCTTTTGAGCAACTGCGCCAATCTCCTCCTCCCTTCCAGAATCACCTTCCTCTGTATCAGAGGCTGGTGGGTCTTGCACCACACTGGAAGTTCTCGAAAGTACTCTCGAAGATAGCAGATGCCGTTTCCTGTCATAGTCTTCTATGGCCATGAACAAATCAGTGAGAGAAGTTCCAGCTTTCCAACTATCACATGCAGCGGTCCGTTCATCAGAATCCCTTAATCCCTCAATGAATTGCGAGAACAAATCATCTAGGAACTGTGGGTCATCTAACTGCCATCTTGGTCTAGCTCTTTGCAAGAGAGATTGCAATTCTAGACCGAACACACGGTGCGACTCGTTTGGCTTTTGAGTCCGTTTCCTGAACAATCGAAGCGGGTCTTCATTACCCACATTACCTATCAGATAACTGGCGCATTCCACCAATTGGGTAAACGATCCGGCACCATGCATCGTTCTCCATCTCGAAACCGCTAGCTTGCCTGGGCCATTTCTCAATGCCCGTAAAAGTTCGTCCAACGATTCCTCTTCTGACCATCGATTATACCTCATATCGTCCATGAAGTCTGCGAACCAGTCCTGCCATGGCTGTCTTCCTGTGAACGGACTCGGAGTGCTGGCAGTGCGTCTAGCAGTGTTGTGGTTGTCCCTGTGCAACAGAAACGACTGCTCGATGCTCCAGTCGACGATATCGGCATTATCAGCTTGTCTGCTAACACAGTCCACTCCCATCTCAGCAATGCAGGGGTTCGTGTCGTAAATCAATTTCATCCCAGGGGACATCGATTCGCGGCGAGATACTCGTCTACCAGCATGTGTAGGAGATCTCCCTGGCCTCCTTGAGGGACCACTCGAACGTTCATTCGGATCAGATCTCGAAGATCTCTCATTCGAACTCGTACGGCTCGGTCTCTCTCGAGAGCTGGAACGACTGGGAGAGTTCGAATGGTCGTCATCATACGACGTTGGGCGTTGGTCACGCCGCGAAGATCTTCCATCCGGATCCCCTGTATCAATGGTCACTCGTTTTGGTCTCCCTCCGGTTGAGGTAGAGGCACTACCCCCACCAGTTGATGAGTTGTATATGCCACCACTGACATGATCGAACCCTGAACGGCTACCTCGAGTTGCCTCTTCATCTCGTTTCTTCTGTAAATCTTCCACCTCCCTGATCAGACGATCCTTTTCGTCCATCATCGCCTTGGTAGCTTCTCGGATCGTATCATGGAGCTCGTCCGAATCATGTATGGTCTTATCCTGACGTTGTTCTAGAGATTCAGTACGTCGCCGCAAGACATTCTGTTGATGAGCGAACTGGTTTTCCATATGTTCCAGTTCTGCCTTCGTTGTGTCTAAGCGGTTCTGTTTCTCCATCGTTGCCCCTTCTAGATCTTCATTCTTGTTCCGAAGCTGTACCAACCGATGACTCAAAGCTTCAAACTCTTCATTCATCCTGTCCATCTCTGCGATCCTTGCTCCTTCGAACCGATTCTTCTCCTCCTCGAAATGACGACGTGTCACTTCCTGTCGCTGGTGTCGTTCAGCATGCAGTATGCTCATGCCTTGTGTTGGCATAGGAGCAATGTGTCTCTTCGAACCACCAGTTTCAAACAAAGAATCATCTAGGTTTGACCCCAGATCTTTTCGAATAGAATCAGGATTGCCTCTCCTTGGTTCTGGTGTAGAACTCGAACGGTTTGGCCCATAATGTTTCTCAAGGGCTGCTACCACCTCCGGATCTGGACTCGAAATAGGATGAAGGGACGCTCCACCCTTTGCCTGTTCAGCCATGTTAACCCACTGACTGTGCTATTCTGTGTTTCACCCGAACTGGTCACGGCACCAATGTAGGGGTTTCATATGCGTACAACACGAACACAGGTTCCAAATTCGGTTTGAATGCAACAGGTCTTTATTCGATCACAGCCTCAAAAGTACACGAAGGTTTCTCACTCGGTTCACTTGGTCTTTCAACCATTCGAAGACACACAGGATTCTATCGATAGTTCGAAGCATTAGCGATACCGGACAGTTAAGCTCTGTGCCAGCATGGCTGGTGCAGAGTCCATAACGTGGGAGGGGTGTAGGTGCCCCTGTCAAAGCGAAGGTACGAAAGGTGCGGGTCAGAGCTCGTCCTAGGACTAACTGGTGAGGTAGCCAACCTCGGCCTCTTATATACCCTGAGCGCGGACCAAGCAGTGTCGACGTGGCACTCCTCCGTAGCGCCGTCTGGAGTGCCCTGCCTGGCTCCGCTACCGGATAACCGAAAGGACATGGCTCAGGTGTTGCCACCTAGTGTCCGTTGGAGGCACTTACCGCTCTGACTCCACGGACCTTATATGTACACGTATTATTCGTGCCCCTACACATGTAAGCTCTCTGTTTCTTTCCCTATTTTGGGGAAATAATCATTATAACCAGGTGGAATAGCTTATTATACTTAAAAATCCATAAACCACAGATACTGTGTTTAGATGCAGTATTTTACCAAATAACCGAGTTGATGAAAAGGCCACAACTAGTGATAGAGGAGTGTGTCTCATCGGGTCATCTGCTCACTCTGGCACAGTTCTCACATTGTAGTCAGATTCATCATCTGTTTTTGAACTTTTCTATGCCGCTTCCCATACACAAATGATACAGACTACTAAACCAATTGAACCACAACTGGCCGCATACTGATTTATATGCTTTGTCGTCAGGGTGCATGAATACCACATTGGCGAGTGTATCAGCCTTGTAGGCTGGCATGATGCATATTGTTACCAGCCAGAGTTGCATTCATCCACCACGCTGACAAAGGGCATAGCACATTTATCCGGCCCTTTAGGGGTTAACACCATGACTTCTGATGTTCACCGCTGTTCATGCTGTATTGCATTGTATATTGTAGAGCAATAAATAACATAGCCTGCTACACTGAATCTCTCTTTCCTTCATTTACCATGTTCATTTCCCATGACATTTACACTAATCTGTACATCCATATTATACGTATAGATAACGGATTGTCAGGCCTGATGCACTGCTAAGGTAACATCCCGTCTCTACTTATAGGTGCCAGTTGGAAGATTCTAGGGAAAGCGTTGGGGTTTGGGGAAGTGGTGGTTTGGAGATAGAGGCAAGGGTCAACATAAGAGAACGGAGTGACCAGATATGTATAGGGTTGAGGGAGGGACATGGAGTAAGTCTTCCTATGCTCTGGGATGTGGATGGGAGGGAGTTTGGCGGTCTGTTGGGGGTTATGGCAGTGGGTGGTTGTTAGCCGCAGTGTAATAGAACAGAAGGCTGCTCCCCACCAGCAGCTCTAACTGTACGTCTGGTTAACATCACCTCCTGTACGTGCAGCTAACCTCTATTAATGCTCACCTCCCCACAGCCATCTGGTTCATCTCCCCACACAGACACCAACCTCCGTGTCCCTACATGAGATAACCGTGCCGCCTACAATACCGAACTGGATATCAAACTAACTGCTCTGATAATCGATTTGGACATGCACTATACATACACAGAAAAGTCAGCGTCATTGTCGCTAAAACCACTCTCACCTAAAAGTCAGGCACTGCTTGACTTTCAGGTGAGAGTGGTTCTAGCGACAATGACGCTGACTTTTCTGTGTATGTATGTAACCCTCAGTAAATAAACGTTTCGATCAAGAGTAAAAAAAAGAATAATGTATTTTGGAAGCAGTATCAGATCCAACTCCGAAATCAGCAAAAATAGGCCGCATGAAACGTTAAACTGTTCAAGTCATTTGTGAAATGCTGCCATTCTGAGTGGTTGGTGAATACCTCTCATGGATTGGTATACCACATGCATAACGTCTAATCAAAGTTGCTGTATCACATACTTTTTTTTTCCATAACAGGATTTCAGAAATTAAGATGGTCATTCTTAACACGGAACTTAATATAATATTATATATTAAGAAAATATTCACCTAGAGATGTATATAAGGACCTCTCATGCACAGCCTTAAATCAGTGCCATGAGAATTTGTTAGAGACTATTTTCTTTTAGATACTCCTTAATACGATTTCAGTCAAGGTTTATAAATTGACATAAAGTGGTCTCAAATAATTTAATTTCCTAAATGCATAAAAATCTCTGCTGTATCTGATGCTGCAAATACACCATCGAACAGGCTAATTACATCATACAGGTTTGTGTATCCATTAAACCGCTCAGTGTATAACCAATGATACAATTATTTCAGAAAAGCCTTGTCTGCAGGCTAATAATTATGGCTGTAATACTGCCAACCTGCAGGTGATTACCATTGTAATGAGGAGCTCCGGGAGGTAGCAGCCAATACCGAGGAAAGCTGATACTCTCTGGTTTCTTTAATCATCGCTTCTAGAGAATAAATGATTGATGTCGGCTCAGATTGCTGCTAATTAGAGACAAAGTTCATTAATTCAGTTCCCAGAGATCAAGCTCCTTCGATTGTTTTAAGCAAATCAATTAATCAAACATCTCCCAAAGATTCTGATGGAAATTGAATGAAATATCAAGGTGAGGAGTACAATGTGTCGCAGGATCTTGAAATTCTGGATAAAAACACCCTGGGAACATACAAAGCATGAAGTAAATGTGTGTCTTTATATACTATTTAGGCCTCCACATCTGAAATAGATCAGCTGTATAATTATCTCATGTGGTTATAAAAGTGGACCCTTCCTCTCAGGTAACCTTAAGCTAACATATATCTGATTAAGAATCCCATTTGTGCTGGCCGGCCCTTCTTGCTGGTTGCCTGCCTTGTGATCTATCCTCAGTCTTCCCTCGTCTGATATATCAAAGGCAGTGGTTTGTCTGGCCCTTCCTATATATAGATAAATAAAGAAATACACACATATATATATATATATATATATATATATATATATATATATATATATATATATATATATATATATATATATATATATATATATATATATATATATATATATATATATATATATACATGGATAATTGCATTTATGAAATGAGTGATCGAATCTATGGAGTGAGGGAATAAGCTGCTACGGGGCAGGTCCCCTACTCTTTTTGAAGGATAGCAATTGTTATTTTGTTTGCCTGGTCCTACATACCTTGGCTAGTACTATATGTGGATGACTTATTTTCAGTATGAGATGATGTAGACACACCACTTCCTTGCTAACTTGAAGCAGTCAACCGGCACCAATATCCATCAAGTAGGCTACTAATACATACACTCTGAGAAGCATGGTCTATTTTGTAAACATAATAAAAAGTAATTTCGAAACCATTTTGGACCTTGAAAAAGGTAACTGGACTAAATTAATATTTGAAGCATCGCATGATTAAAATGCCATCATTCTAGGTATACAATAGTATCCGTAAACTCGTTATTTCCAAGAGGTTAACTCACTGAGAACACTTTCTCTGCAATTTTGTTGATTCACATAATTATCTCTATTTACTGGACTAAATGTACCTCGTTGCCAATGAAATGGTTACTGGCCCTTATGTAGTCAGGACTACAGCCCCTGGACATCTAAAAGAGTAGGCTATTGTAGACAGACAGATAGCGCCTGAGGTTCATTATGTGTTAGTTCTTTAACAATGTGTGAGACCTAATCAATGTATAAATACTATGTATGGCAGTTTCATCTCCATAACCTCCACTGTTTACTTGGTACCAATAAAATATTTATCCCAAAATAAGCATACATTTAACACTTTTACCTCCACCATGAGGTCCGAATTGCCAAAAATAACAAACTTTCTGAGGGACTATTTGGCCATTCTACCCAGAAGTGGCGGATTTAGGCTGGTACCACCTCAACAGGATAAGTGAGTTTTTTAGTTGCCATGGTTACCAGATAATTCTTTCATAAATAGAAGCTATTTGATACCCTCAGTCGAAAACAAACCCCACAACATGCCTAATAACCCTACCTTTTTGGTAATTTGGACTAAACATGAATTCGCTCCATATGGTTGAGTGGCTGTCCGGTGGCTGTCCCGGCTCAACCCCCCCCCCCCCCCCAACGCACCCAAACCCAAACATGACACTGACTACCACTGCATGACCAGGTCCTAAAGCTGCACTCGGCCACTGTGTTTTGTATCATGCAGGTCGCCACCTATGGCAGGAGACGGAACTATGCATCAGATGTTGGCCAAGCCTGGCGCACAGAACAGATTAGCCTTCACCTGTGGGTATATATGACCATCCGCAGGCCACCAGCGTATACTCAATGATGATTTCCAACATATCAATATTTACAAATTGTGAAGATGTGCTATCTACCGGTAAATGATACGTCTCTGCAGTAGTAGCACTGCATGTCAAGCTCACCGAGATTAAAGCTGGGTAAATACGTCACGAGCTGGAAACTCCCACCGAAAGTTTATTTAATAGCCAGGGGGAACGTGTTATGTCAGGAGTAGGCTTGTAACTGAAGGAGGAGGGAGTTTCATTTCAAGGACTTCAAAGGAGCTCATTCAGTTCAAACTGTACTCAGTGCATTCTCAGTGGCAATACAATCGGTCAGAGTATTTTTTTCCACTTGTGTTAGTTGATTTCAGTAACTTGACCGAGGAGTTCTAAAGGTGAACAGCTGAGATATAGTGTAGCCACATTGATATTCACTGCCTCATGGCCTTGTTGTTGGGACGTAATTATAAATTCCTACAATTACTAGTCATCATAATATGAATTTAAACAAGCCCTATTAGTATTGGATCGTACATTTTATTGTGACGAATCTTTATATTCTGGGGTTCATTTAATAATCAAACAACAATTGAACAGCACTCAAATCAGTTAGACCTGAACTCCATGTCCATAGGATGAATTTCAGAGTTGAAGCCATCCAAAAAAACATTATATTATCACCCATGGCAGCCATTTTCTGCTGCCATCACCTACCAATATACACATGTCCTACATTCTACGATCAAAAAGTTATAAGATTGGCGAGAAAGGGTCGGTCACTCATGTCATGCTTGAAGTCCATGTCCATATGATGAATCTCAGAGTTCGAGCACGCACACACTTTAAGCCATCTGGAAAACCCATTATTACAGCCATGACAGCCATTTTCTTTCTGCCATCATTAAAAATTTACCTGCAAACACATTATCTTAATTAAAGCTAAATGTAGGCATATGATTAGAGAAAAAATACTTCAGTTTGACTTAACATGCTCAAAGCCCATAGCATTACCATGAATCTGAGGGTTGGAGCCACCCTGTGGACTGATTATTAAAGTCATGGAGGCCATTTTGTTTTACCATCATGAAAATCCTTTCTTGCTTCAATTGTCCAACATTTTGGTTTATTATGTGGACAAACTGTTTTGTCAGTCATGTCACGCTTGAAGTCCATGTCCATAATGACTCTCAGACTTTCAGTCACCCAAAAAAACATTATTACAGCCATGGCAGGCATTCTGCTCTCCAATTGCCAATACATACCAATATACACATGACCTTTATGAAGGATGTATAATATTGGGACAAATAGGTCAGTCAGTCTAAACAGGTTTTTAGAATGAGGCAAATATGCTTTATGGCACTGATATGAACCGTTACGCTTTGACACTAGAAATGAATGCAAATCAAAGCGAGTAGCTAGAGCTACAATCCAAAATAGAGGGAGGACCAGTTGGGAGGTCAGGACAATGTATTGGCAGCCAAAATAAAAATGCCATACCTACCACTCGCACAAAGACAATTCCCACAGCATCCTTACCTCTACATCTAGATCTGACAACCTGCACACTGGTACCAGCTTCGTCAGAGCCCCGAGGGACAGACCCCAATGCCCAGAGCGTGTGTTAGGGCCTGTGAAAACAATCCTGCAGGCAGCTAAGAGGGTCCCCAGTGAGGGGCACACACAGGGGAGGTCCCTGCCGAGCAGACAGGAGCAGTAGTGATAGATACGAACTAGCCTGGAAATAGATTAAGCTTGGTGCATGCATACACCAGCAAAGGCAAATTCCATAAAAAATGTTGTGCACCTATATGAAAATAATCTCTCGTGTTTGCTACACCAAGTTAACTATGATATGTGGATGAGAAACAAGGCGTGGCTGGGTGTAGCCCTGATTGGCAGAGTATCACATATTCTAAAGTCCCTCCATCAGTGTGAAGATGCGCAGGAACAAGTCAGTCAGGGCAGGTGTAGCTCTGGTTGGCAGCGCATCACATACTAGTACTCTTATTTGTGTTCATTCAATCAGTGTGAGAATTAAGGGCTTGACATATGGAATAGAGGCCGCGCTGTATGCTATTAAAATATGCATGTACATGTTAAGCAGGGAGACAATTTCTATCATGGAAGATCGTTATTTGAATTAGACAGAAAGATCAGTATATGCGTTAGACAAGAAACATGTGACATTCAAATTCTAGCACTTTGATTGATTTTTACTTCCACAATTCATTTGACCCTATTCTTCAAAATGGCTTATGCATCCATCAAATATATCCATAAATATATAGGTTTACGATAATCTATCCAAACTTAATGTTTCTTCACGAGTTGAGCTTAAGCTTGTGTCATGTTTCCCGAGAGAGAAATGTGGCACAGGGTTAAACAAGTCACAGTGGAGAATGAGCCGTGGAGAACAGGATCTAGTCTCTCCAGGGGGTATGTGGAGAACAGCCATTCTAGTACTTAGGCATAGTAACATTGTTCCTCCACATGAAATGATATTGTAAACCCTCTGGAGGGTCTACTATGTTAAAGAGGAAGAATCCCATAACCATGATACCATTCATACTCCCCATACGAGGAACCATTTGGTGTGACGCTCTCACTGTATGGCTCATGTTGCCCAATACTAATTCTCCTTCTAGAATGGGTCCTAGATGCTGACCGCGCGTGGCTGGTGTATGAGCTGGACAGGAGACGTAAGATGGGGCTGGGCATCTTTAAGGGGCTCCTTCAGAGGTACTGTGTCCGCAGGTCTGCCAGCCTGAAGCCGCAACAGGGAGGATTTATGGACTTATGGGCATTGGCTCAGCCACACTAAACAGGGTCTTTGAGGATATACGATACTAAATGCCACACTATACCATGTTTGCCACACAATACTTAGTCACCATGAATAGAGAAATGCTGCTTGCCGGTAAAGTGCCAGTGCAGCAAGTAAAGCACCAGGGGTAAATCTTAACCCGTATATTTCACTATAAGCACTATTTGCCCAAATCATTCTATCCTTAGTTGCACACAATGTGCTTGTTGGAGGATAGCATCATACCGCCTAATATCAAAATCAGGAGGAAAAACATTCCTCTACACTCCAAACACTCCCCATTTTCAGGTGTATTTCCACTAAAGGCTGCTCCCTCCCCACTGAGTTTCTTAACTGGATGAAGCCATGGATGGTGCCATTTGGTGCATTTACCAACACGACAATACCAGCATGGGGAGGATCCCACCACCCTCCCCTTGCCATTATCGCAACCACTCCCAGCACAAGCTTCTCCCTCCCCTAACACTCAACTGACTGGGGTAATGTGTGAGGCCATTTGTTGTTTTCATCTACCCTGAAATCACATCAGGCGCCAACCAACACTAACACCCTCTGGCGGCCGATGAAGGAACTGGCCACTGAATGGACGGGGAGTGGCATTATGATATGCCTTTCGAACAGGATTTACCAAGATAGATGTGAACAAGAACAGTGCATCTTACAATACATTACAATATAGGCACTGCCTAGATTCTGGAAGAAATCTTATATGAACTAGCCTTTGCACATAGAAAGTATAAATCCAATTGGCAGAATAGGAAAAGAACTCTTGTCTGATTGACTCAGCATACTTGGGATGGATGGGTATTGGTGCAGGGGGAGCTGCTCCCAATCCCATTTAGACAACAGAGCAGCTCAGTCAACCTCACACCAGCTGCTCCCTAGCCATGGGTAGTACCCCCACTCAACACTGCCACTCAACATAGGTGGCGGCTACTATATCATAGCGACACCAGGAAGGATATGGGACAACACACAGATCAGAGAAGGAAGAGAAAGGTATGGGAAGTGGAGCATAGTAGAGGAGTCAAGGGCGCAAGGTTAATTAACAGCAGCTCTCCATACTTGGTGCTACCTTTATCATTATCATTACCAAATGGTCTTTCGTATTGTAAGTGACCTTTATGCTTACTGAACACGTAGGAATACCCCCTTATTATGATAATTGAATACCCACGTCACAGTGGCTTCAGAGCTAGGAGACGTCAAGGGAATTATACGGGGGTGGGGACAACATGATAAAAATAGCATTACATTTAGGACATTTTATTTTTATATTCATGCCAGGTCATTTGTATGACGAGGTCTGGGCCACAAATCTAGGATTATGGTATAATTTTGTCTGCTAAAAGCATACCCCCATTACTGACAAAGACAGTATGAGAGAGTAGCCTATTAGAGTGTTTCATATTTGTTAAAAATATTTGACAATATGAAGATGGCCCTCTCTTATGTATTCGCTAAGGTCCTGGTGATTGGATTGTACAAGGAGACATGTTCCGAGTGTTTTTGTCTCCATATTTCATGGGTCTCCCTTTTAGATACGATCTAAATATGTGTACAGTGTGCTTAAGATCCGGTTTATTGCTGTTAAATTAAAAGAGAATTGAATGTCTGATTATTTAGTGGTTTTTTATGTGTCTGAAAACTCTGTTAAGCTGACACTGATAAAGTTTACAACTTGATGAAATAAATACATATTAGACCATGTTTACATAAAAATGCAGATTGCAGACACGTCCTTATTATATGAGAGATTCTACTCAGGAGACGTGTTATACACAACATGATGTGTTTCAGGACTGCAGAGCCAGATTGACCCGATGAGGTTTGAGCACCTCATGTCCTTTCCAGAAGAATACAACAATACCTCGAATTTTACATGATCAATATCTTTTTCAAAAGAATTATCCTTATAAAATCCGAAAAGCTTCTTATATCATGCTCTTAAGAGAACTCCCTCTTTTACCATTCATTAGCATAATATTATCTGAATATGCTGCTTCAATTAAATGTGCCGAGTCTTCCCTTTTCTGGGAATTGATGTTGTATGTATACAATATGCAATCTAAGAATGTTATCTACCCTAAACGTAAAAATGTTAAATGCAGATATTGCTGATATGCTGTCAGCTATGTCCCTGATGCTGGCTAGAATATCCAATCAATATCGCTTAGTCATATCGCTACCCATGAATCTTCTCATTTAAGACTTAGTTAATGGAAATTGGATTCCACTTCAATTGGATTTTTCTTTGATTCAATTCCCTCAAAGATGGGGTTTTCTGGAAGAACTCTCCCCAGGCACATTAATAAAAATTAAAGTTTTTATGACTTCTTCCGAATCACATTAGTGTTTTGCAGCTGAGGCATTTGTTTAATTAAAATGCCTATGATGAAGAAGCCGTTTTTAATATAGCGCTCTGCTCACATTGGCGCTAAAAGTTGAATTTAATGGACACCACAGGATTTTGTGAGAATCTATTTTCACTATATCATTGTAAAATAAACTAATGTTGCTCATGAGACCATGGATCGCGGAATAAACAAAGTTCACAAAGAAATATCGACATAATACAGAAGCATTTTTGATTGAACAAAATAATAGCTATGTCTTCCCTGATGGCTTACTTTTTATGGGCCACCGTCCACAGAGCATAAATCGGCCGTATGCGACCATTTTATACTCAATTTACAAATGCATGGCAATTTTATCCATATACGGCCGATTTGTGCTATGTGGACGGTGGCCAGAAGCACAATATACAGACCTTTCAGGCCTTTTTTCCAACATGATATGTTATAACAGAATCCAGATACAATTTATAAAGAATTTATTATCAAACTACAACATCAGTGATAATTAGTTTATTGACATTTCAATTGCATATACACCATTATTTTGTTGTCAACCAACACATGTGGAGGGATATGCAATTGTGTCAGAAGCACTCATTGAAAATGAACACGTCCAAATCCTTTTCAACATCTTTTCACAATGTATATATAGTAGCTCTAACCCCACATCGATTCCAGCCAATATATATCCCTTCCACTATGGACATGTGAAGAGTAGCCCTGAACAAACTTCAGCCATCACTCCACATTTTACGATGATGCAATGTGACCTGTATGGCGGAGGAAACTTGGCCTTCGACCTTTTACGGTTTGTGTCGACATGCCAAATGAATTTACTTTAGCTGGTTGGTGCAGAAGAAGCCAGGAATGGATGTGAGCAGAGGGGAACCGTAATGCACGTAATGTATTGGATACCATGGCGGTGGGGGGTAGGCAGAAGTAAAAGGTCTGAGTGGTTAGATACATGGGTGGGCGTGCCGCTGGGATATGTTGGTGGAAATAGGGCTGTGCCAAGGGTTGAGAGGGAATAGTTATACATAAACAACATTATATATTAATTGCATGACACACCAATGCAGGACACTCTATAGTACACCCAATACGCCTTTGGTATAGGGTCTATACTAGATAGTTGATGACATCAGAGTTTGGCATGAGAGAATAAGAAGGGGCAGAGAGAGAGATGAGTCCGTACAAAGAGTAAGGAAAAGTAAAGTAAATCCAGGGAGGGTGCTAAGCTGAGTGCCGGTCAATTTGTTCGATCCACCAAAAGCGTCGTAGAAGATGGAACGGGGAAACATGACATTACTATATGTCCTGTGTGGTGTTAGATAGACACGGTAAGTTGTAGGCTGTGCAAAGGCTGTAGTAAATACAATGTACTAGAGCTAGAATGAAAAGGGTATTGCAGTAGGCTACTATTCATGAGGAGGGACGTTTTTGTGCGGAGGGCCTGTATATGAGGTCACGCAATGGCTAAATAACTGTGTTTTAAGGCCAGTCAGGGAAGAAGTCAAGAGGCTGTGGAAATAAATTCTCTTTTGGGGTTGGGAGTGGGCATGCTTGGGGGCCAATCTGGCCCTGCTGTGTCCTTAATCAGGCACCACGGGCCTGGCTGAGGAGTGGAACCTGCCACAACCTTTTCTGGGCATGTGACAGTTAGGAATGCCAATAACACCAAGAAGCTGACAAATGGCTGACGTGCATGCCACCATTTTGTAGATCACGGACACATGGCGGCCAGTAGGTTATAGAAACCATTAGAGGTTGCAAGTAAAGTTAAACTGGTTGGAAGGAGATCAATAATCGTAGTCCTAAATTAGAGTCCTTGGAGAAAAAAAAGCAAAATGGGAGAATTAGAAGATGCTTCTCCCTGCATATACTGGGTATTATTTTTTGGTGAACATTTCTCACTCTTCCAAGCCTAATATCTCTACATTCTACAGTCTTCTTCATCTATATAATCTATAGTCTTTAAAACTATGTGGTTAAAAAGTGCCATGGCCTGATCCTCTAATTCAGTTGAACACAATTTAAGTCCATGTTCCACTTTTGTGTGCAAGCTTCAAGTTCTATGCAAGATTGATAGCAGAACGAATACAGATATGTGTATGATATTGATTGATTTTGTTATTGATTGACACGTAGACCTGTGTCCATGACTGTGATGCTTACAATGAATTAGGGCAATAACCAAAAAATCCCACAATAACACTTAATCCAAGGCCGAAAAAAAGGTGGGTTGCAGGCAACATGGTCCGGATTTTTTTTCACATCTTGACAGTACAATCAATGAGTCACAAATTGCCACATCGACTCGCGACTCATCAGAATTTCTCAAGTAAAAGTAGATATTGTAGAGTTCGTCTGTTTAGTAATTAGGATTTGAAATAAAAGACACGAACCGCTGACTTCTTGGTGAGATGCAAAGAATAGGATATGTTTAAAATTGCTTTAACCTGTACAAAGAGGCTAAACGTTCGGGCCTATAGCATTCGCTAGTGTAGTCTTTCAATATAGTTCTGTATCGTTCAGTGATTAATCAATCGGGGCATGAGACCTGAAGAGGTCTGCCTGAACCGGGGGAAGGGGAGCAGCTTTTATTCTAACTGTCGACGCTCGTAGCGACCCCTGGTTCGGGCTAGACATACTACTGAGTAAGCGTTCGATTCATAACATAAATATTCGTGCCCCTACAGTATCTAGAAATTGTTGGATATATGACTTTAAAAACGTCATTTCCTGAAGACAGACTTTTATTCAGGCCACTGAGGTAAGTGGGAGCTTATAATTCTTGACCAAATAATTGCTAAGATAATGAAAAATAAAAATTTACAATATAAAAAATCTCCAAGATTGAGAAGAAAATGTCGGCCCCTTTTGGAATCGGGTTGCCTGAAACACACCTTTTTTATTTGGCCTAATCTGTCCGACATGACTAAGTGCTTCAATAGTATTCTTTACGTTACACCCCCCCCCCCAGTATGAAATATTGGTGTCACTAGGGGTATTATCGCATGCATGTAATATGTGCATATATACTTAATTTCCATTTTGTTGCCAAATAAACAATAACATTTCTGGAAATCCTTTATCAGTTTATACACTCTATCCATAGAGTATACTTGGGTTAATATTAAATATTGATAAGAGCCTGACTCAGTGTATCCATCCTACTCATGGCGAATCTACCCGAGCATGCAGCACTCATCCAAAATGGTCCTTCCCCTATGCCTCTTACAACCTCCGCCCCATCCACACCATACAGCACGCTCATTGAACACAATAGAGACTAACGATGTGACCAGACTTGTTGATGAGTTAATGTAGCACACGCTTTTCATTGACATTAACACGGAAACGGTAGAACACAACTCCTCCAAATGTCTTTGATATGAATTACTAAAGAGATTTTGGCAAGGCATGGATGCCTTAATAAAACCATTAAACTGAGCGCAATTCATTTCAATCAACAGCAACACATATCATTTTAATATGTAAATTGTGTTCCACATTATGTCTTCAGGCCTGGGTAGTATTTGTTCTAAAACTAAAATAAAGGCCTTGTACTTACATACAGAAAGAGAAACCTCTGTCACAGACTTGAGCGGATGTTTTTTACCCGGAGACGTTCTTTCTCTCATGTAGATTACAACGCTGAAAACTGTACCAGCCTTTCTTTGAACCTTGAGGTACACATCGTGGTCAGGACCTGCATGAATAGCTAACAGGGTCTTGTGAATCGTCATTGTTATGTTTCTCATTTCTCTAAATCATTTTTTATTACAATATTCAGTGTATTGTCGAGACCAATGCTGCTACCGTATGAATTGAGGAGCAGTAGCCCATAAACTACATTTATTGGCATGTTTGTGAAATGGTCGCACTTCAGGGGAGGCAAAAGGTTTGTGATTTTCCGAGAAAAAAGAACTCACTTATCTGCTCTGTGAAAAGAATTGTTTTTTCTTCAGCATTATGTAATTGAAGGAGAGCCTGCTGCCCAGAATGAGTTAGAACCCCCTCTGAATACACATGCTGTGCACGGGAATAACCCGAACTGTGTGGAGTTACATTTAGTTTGTCATTGATAATTACTGGATCTCCATAATATATAAGCAACCAGACAGGAAATATGGGACAAAGAAAGCAGTTTGGCTGAATAACCATGTTTTTTTGCCAGACTTGATTGATGTTCAGCAATTGCTGAATATATACCAGATGAAAATACTAGCCATTTCTTGGTCCCTACATTTCATAATGTGAATATCAGCTGGTCTCAGACTGAGCTACTATTCCTTCATCTGCAATCAAAACCAGAGGCACCAAGTCCGGGTCACATTGCCCAATGCCAACGCTCCTCCCAGGGGAGAAGAAGCCGAAGGTAGCTCTGATCTCTCCCCTAGATCCTCCCCCGGGGTGGGTGGTGTGTGAGGTAGACACGGGAGGTGTGAGACGGGGCTAGGGATCTTTAGGGGATTGCCTCAGAAGTATGGTCTCCACAGATCTAGCTGCCCACAGCCACAATAGTTAGGCCTCAGTGTGGCATAATGGGCATCGCGTCAGTCACACCAAACGTGGTCTCTCTGTGTATATATCTTGAAGCATTTTATAGCCATTTTAAAAACATTTCCTGGCCATATTTTCCAGACAGAACTGACGCAATATCTTCCCGCCATGAATATGGAGGCCTATATGATCTAGTAGATGTAACCTTATATGACAATTTCCTCGTCTTAAACAATGATTTTGTTATTGTTCATCTCTTCTCTACAGAGTATAACGTCAGATACATGCCTTTTATTTCACCGGTGGTTATGCACGTTTGATATGATAAATCCACTAATTATCATCCTCCAGGTTCTACCCACGATGCTAGTTTTGGAGATGGTGCCGTAACCATGACATAGAACAATATAGCATCTGGAATCACTTGCAGTATAAAAGCTCCACCATTCTCTATATGCTGTCCCTCTGGGATACTTCACTCTGCGACCACTTCAACCGGCTTCCTTCCCTCAGAGCTTCACAGTTGATTAGAGCCATTGATGGCACCTTTTGTTGCACTCACTTACCAACATGACAGTATCAGTATTGGCAGTACCGTCCCATGTTTTCCCCTCGCTATTATCACCAGCCTCCCACCATGGGCTGCTCCCCCAGCTGACTGGGGTAATGTGTGAGGTCATTTGTTGTCCTTATCGAGTCCCAAATCACATCAGGTGCCAACACACACTAATACCTACCGGTGGCCGGTGGGGGAACGAGCCTCTGACTGGTCGGGGAGTTGCCTTATGGTACTCCTTCCAAACAGGATTTACTGAGATACGTTTGAAATAAAAGTGATTCTCCATGAACGGTATTACTATAAGATAGGTGTGGATGAATCAGCCATGTCGAGAATATTACTTGTAGTAATCAGAGCCAAGTTTGAGCCGCGATCTTCCGATTCATGTGAAGGCTATGTATTACTTACTCCTACCCAGTTGGTACAGAACATTGAATCAACATTGGAAATTGGTTATCAATGTTGCTTCAATGTTGAATTGGAAACTGTGCCCACCGGGTAAAATAGAGTAATTTATGACATAGACATGGCCCGTATTCTGTATGCAATTTAAAATTCTCACTTTATAGACTGCCACCTTTCAAATAAAACGTATTTACACAACTGACTCAATATACAAACTATTGCTTGATCAACACACCAAGCCGGACCCAAGATGCATGCGTGTTGCCCAAAACACAGCTGCTCCCAATCCCCTTTAGACAACAGAGCTGCTCAGCTAACCTCACACCAGCTGCACCTCTACTTAGGTCTAACACATAAGGTTGGTTTCCAGTAACCCAAACCGGTCTATAGCAAACCAGTTCCGATCTTAATGTTGTGACATTTAGTTTTTGTTCCTACTTCCAGCCTTTCACGATTCGTGAATTATAGGATAATTATAGGATTCACAAGCGAAAACCTTATAACCAGGCCTCAATTTGATACTGGAAACCACCTCTCAGTTCCTTTTGCCTTCCCATCTACATTCACTGAACAGGACAGCTATCACAAACACCAACAAGGCACCAAGGAATGTTTGGGCTATGGCACACCACACAAAGCACGGCATGAAGAGCAGAGCATACACTGTAAAAAGTGCTGTAACCACACAATACTTTAGCTGTAAGAAATAATACAGCAAATTTTGCTGTACATGTATTATTCTGTTGCTGTAGATGCAGGTTCGAATTCCATAACCAGCAACCAGAGGGAGAGAGAGTGGAGAGGTCAGAGGGAGTACCATTACCCCACAGCTCCAAGGAGATTTTTGTTCACTTATACTCCAACATGCCCAATGTAAAAAATATGTGAACCCTTTTAGAACTCAGATTTTTTATAAATATTTACAAACATATCCTATGGATGTAGCATATTTGTAAATGGTTCATAACCTTGAAGCAATGTTCATGTAACATTTTGTAGTGCTTTTGGCTATAGAAAACGTGTTTTCCTTCGCATTGATGAGTAGAACACCAAACATTCGGATCTGGGTGTACAGTAGATTCTGCGGTAGGTCTACAGCAGAATTTACTGGAACCAAAGTTGACCCCAACAGGTAACACTACCTACACGTCACATTGTCAATAGCTTGGACCACGTTTGGAGGGGGATCGGAGAGAGATATGATGGCAGTATGGGGGAAAGGAGGAAGGGGTAACGTGGTAGGGTAGATTGAAATAAAGAGGTTGAGAAGACAGATGAGGGCGGGTAGAAGGTAAATAAAAGGAGCCGGGTCAACATTTGCAAGGGAGGGAGTTAAGGGGAGACTTGGAGGAAATAATAAACAGCACATATCATGTGACTGTGCATGCATAGAGAGATATACAGTTTAGTTACAGGGACTCTAAAATTATCTCCTGAAATATTGGTAATAAAGAGGTATGTATATGGTTGGTTATAGGAGTGCAGATGGCTCACCTAGATGTTCCCGTGACCAACCCACTCTAGCTATTGGCATTTTTTGTTCTTGCGGATCATCTATTATTCCACTCATGTTCAAACACTAAGAACACCGTAGACTCCCAAGCCGGATAGGGTTACTTTCATAGTTGCCTCAATATATTCAGATTATGTTCGTTCCTGCATCTGTGTTGTGGTTCCAACTGTTCCTGTGGACGCTGACAAGCTCATGTGATCTTTTCTAATACCGGGAGGGAATTATAGTATGGATTGCAGATAATTGAACGTATTAAATCTGGTTATACGACGTGTATCGGCATATTAAGACGGTTATAAGACTTCTGACCTCAAATCAGGACACTGCCATGTAATATTCCCTCTACACTTTAGGATATTGGAGATGTGACTTCGCATAATGACACATGTTCTCCGACACTAAACTGATTAAAGTGCCTCGAGTCCACAGTCTACTAGCGTTGTCTGTAATAACAAGACGCTGCATGCTACTGTATGTAGGTAGTCAGCCATATAGCAACTTACTGGTGGCTGTAAGTGTTGGCCAAATGATGTAATATCTGAAGTTTACAGGCTTCTCCAGCAGGGGGCATTTGAGAAGGTGTGGGGCCTTTATCCCACAAAATGTCCTTTATCCCACAAAAGAGTATAGTTTCGTTAGATAAAGGCTGACCATGGGCCTTTATCCCACAAAATTGGCATTAAAGCACAAAAGCCTTTATCCCACATAAAAAATGCTTTTATCCCACAAAAGCCTTTATATCACAAAACCTATGTAATAATCATCTCAACTGGCCTCTATACCACAAAACCTATGTAATGATAATATCAACTGGCGCTATCTCACAAAACCTATGTGATATTCATATCAACTGGCCTTTATATTACAAAACCTATATATACCAAATTTCCCTCAAATAACAACTACTCTCCTCAGATACCAACTTGCCTTCATATCAAAAACCCATATAATTATATTGGTCTCAAATACTGAATTTCCCTGGAATATCAACTATTCACCTTATATATCAACTTGCCTTTATATCACAAAAGCTATATATACTACTCTTACATGTCAAATTGCCCTAATATCTCCTCTGGTCTCTATATCACAAAACCTACATCTCACAAAAGCTATATAATAATCATTTCAACTGGACTTTATGTCACAAAACCTATATATATATATATATATATATATAGTGGTCAGATATACCAAATTTCCCTCAAATAACAATTATTCTCCTATCATACCAACTTGCTTTTATATACAAAACCCATATAATACTACTCTGACATGTCAGATTACCCTAATATCTCCTCTGGCCTCTATATCACAAAAGCTACATAATTGTAGTCTCAACGGCAATCTCCTGGATTAAGTCGCTATTCACAGGCTAGAATGATTAAGTCGCTATGACCAGACTGCTAAGTATGGAAGGGCACAGGTTGGGAGAAAAAATGGAATGTGTAGGAGAAAAACGGAAGGGGCTGGGAGAGCGACCTAATCCGTTAGGGGTGTCCAATAGCGACCTATTCCTTCTGTAATGGCAGAATTTATTTCATCTTATTTATTGATTTATTTATTTTCATTTATTTATTTAATTATTTTTTTGGGGGGTGGGGGTGGGGGTGGAGGGAGCCTGTCATATCCCTGGGTGGATACCCTTATTCAGTGAAAGACAACCATTCAGGAGGAGGCGGATGGGGAGTGTGCTAAGACCGAATGGTTGTCTTTTACTGAATAAGGGTCTCCCTCCCTACATTGGCATATCCTCTGGAAGGGTAGCAGGACGAGGGGGTGGGGGCTGTGGGGAGCCTGGCATGGGTATGGATGTAGACCCTTATTCAGTAAAAGACAACCATTCGGCCCTAGAATCCTGCCCCCTGGCACTGAATGGTTGTCTATCCCTGTGTAGGTCAAAGGAAGGCCATATAGCGACTTAATCCTTCTAGCATACAGAAATGAAGGTCATATACTTCCATAGCGACTTAATCCTTCCAGCCTCTAAAAGAAGGCAAATGAGTGGGCTACACTTCCCATAGCGACTTAATCCTTCTAGCCTACAAAATTGAATGGGATACACTTCCCATAGCGACTTAATCCTTCTAGCCTACAAAATTGAATGGGATACACTTCCCATAGCGACTTAATCCTTCTAGCCTACAAAATTGAATGGGATACACTTCCCATAGCGACTTGATCCTTCTAGCCTACAAAATTGAATGGGATACACTTCCCATAGCGACTTAATCCTTCAAGCCTACAAAATTGAATGGGATACACATCCCATACTGTTTTAAATTTGTCAAATTCATGCCACATAGCGACCTAATCCTACAGAGATTTTTATGAATAAGGCTGCGCCACCTATCTTCTATTCCCCCCAAAAAATCCAAGCCCCTTTTTTTCATATATAGGCCCCTTCAAAGAAACCCTCTTTCCCGGGGAACTTCCCTTGTAATACATGGTTTGACTTAAAAAATTACAACTTTCCCCTATATATACTCCTGCTTTAGGTCGCTCCAGTTTAAGTCGCTATTTTGAAATCCCTCCTCTAGAATACAAGGTATAAAATGTTTTTTATTCCTATTTTCCCACATAGCATAGAAGGTTAAATCAAAGTAGATTTTACATTCATGGGGGTCCCCTATATATACTCCTGTTTTAGGTCGCTCCAGTTCAAGTCGCTATTTAAAATTCTATCCTATAGAATAGAAGCTAAAGTAAAATGGTGTATTTTGTTCAGAGGGTCTAGGTCCACATTCTACTGCTGTTTTAGGTTGGTCCACTTTAAGTCGCTGTTTCATATTCAATCCTGTATAATGCAAAGGACAGCCAAGCCTGAGGATTAAGTCGCTACAAAGGGGCTGAAGGTTTAAGTCGCTAATGGCAGCCTGAAGGTTTAAGTCGCTGATGGCAGCCTGAAGGTTTAAGTCGCTACATATCTAAAAATAAGTTTCCTCTTGTTTTATTGTAAATCCAATTTTCTATGTTTTATACACAGCGACTTAAACGTAGATATGGCCCAGTGGTCTCATATACCGAATCCCCTCAAATAACAACTATTCTCACATACCACTTTGCCTTTCTGTCACAAAACCCATATACATTGGTCTCAAATACTGAATTTCCGTGGGATATCAACTATTCGCCTTATATATCAACATGCCTTTATATCACAAAAGCTATATCTACTGCTCTAACATGTCAAATTGCCCTAATATCTCCTCTGGCCTCTATATCACAAAACTTATATAGTGGTCTGATATACCGAATTTCCCTCAAATAACAACTATTCTCACATCCCAACTTGCCTTTATATCACAAAACCCATATTTATTGATCTCAAATACTGAATTTCCATTCGCCTTATATATCAACTTGCCTTTATATCACAAAAGCTATATATATACTACTCTAACATGTCAAACTGCCCATTTCTATAATGCTGGGACAGTCCCAAGATGTAAGGTTGCACTGTAGTCTACAAACAATGGGCCATTTCACCAACATGGTCGTGCATCAGATGCCCTCTCACATCCAATCATATTAGCCGTTCTGTAAGCAAAGTGTGTAAGCGCGAGTTGAGTAGATGACTACTTTTTGTTTTTATGGGCAATAATGTCTCGTGTGGGTGGCACGGAATCAATTGGTATTTGCAATAGATCTAAAAGCAGGCCATGTCATAGTTGGAAAACGGGTAGATAGAGATAAAGTCTGAATTACATACATGTAGTCGCCCATCAAAGCGGCATTATTTCCAATGGTGTACATTCTAGAACTGCTCTTGTCAAATAATGAGTGGTATGTTAGGGTGAAGTTTAATTAAAATTTAGGAACCGTTTGAAACCGCAAAAACAGGCAGTGATGCGGATAATTGGGATTTCCCATTTAAGGTAAGATTAAAGGCAATATTAGTTCCTCGTAGCTACTCATCACCTCCCTTTCAGCAGATTCCGGTCAAAAGTATCTCATTTAGCATTTCCTATTTAGTAAAATCTCTTTCTCTTTGGACACGAAAAACAGCTTGAGTTTTACCATAATCTCATCGCGATTTCCACAAACAAAGTATGGGATGGCTTAAACAAACTATACTGCTAGGAGACAGAGACAGTCTCTTTATTTCATCCCAATGATAGTAGTCATGAACACATATTGAAATACCTGGACTTCTGCAGTCCTCTATTGAACATTTATGATGAAATATAACTCCTTATGGCCACCGTCCACTGGGCTCTAATCGCCTGAAGTCATATAGGAAATGTATGGGCTTAATCGGCATAGCTTCCCTCGTGTACGGTGGCCTGATGGCCAATAGTCGCAAAAGGAGGCAGGATTTAATGTGGGCAGAGAGGAAGAGTCACATACTCAGAAAAGTCAAAGTCAATGTCGCTAGAACCACTCTCACATGAAAGTCAGGCAGTGTCTGACTTTCATGTGAGAGTGGTTCTAGCAACAATGACGCTGACTTTTCTGTGCATGCATGCACATAATGTATCGGAAACCACATGTGGGCAGGGGAGCTGGTGTTTATGGTGGAGGGAAGGCTAGGCAAATTTGCTTTGGGAGGTTGGCATGATGTGGACACACTATTGCCGAAATCACTGTTTTAAGGCCAGTCAGGGAAGGAGCCAAGAAAACACAACAGCAATTTAGTGTCATAAATAGCCACTAGGTGGCCACCAGTACAGCAACATACCATTGACCTAGTGACTTATAATGGAACTTATGGCGGCTTGTCCTTGCCCGATTTGGACAATCACAATCTCAAAATGATCATTTTGACCTTCTCTTAACATATATTTGTGTGATTATCAAATTTGACTAGACCAACAGCTTTCTTAAAGAATTAGATGTTCCCCCCTAGAAGCACTAGCACTGTCAGTGCTTAACACACAGACAGGATCATATTTATTGCTAAGAAAAGCTCTTGATGATTATTTTGGTGTAGGATTTCCAGAATTGGGAAAGGAGACGGGGCTTAAAGTTCCATGACAAGGCAGTCGGGTAATGTCATATTGTTGCATGGGTGGTGGCCACCTAGCTAATGGCTGTTTATGACACTAAATCCCCATAATGGTACGTTTTGTTGCATTGCGTCACAGATGCTATGGAGGTAAACTCACATTTGTTGAAGAAAGTAGGCATGTAAGGGGTTCAATCTGGTTTCGCCTTTTCCTCAATCAGGCACCATGGTAGTGGTCGTAGAGTTGGCCTTGCCACAATCTATGCTGGGAGAGTGTCAGTTAGGAATGCCAATAACATGAACAAACTGCAAATGGCTGACTTGCATGCAGCCATTTTGACAAGATTTAGTGACGAGCAGGCATAAAACTGTGAGAGGTCAAAAGTAACTGCAAGGGATCACACTGATTTGTGAGAATGAACTTACTCTCGTTCAGACTTCAAGAATAGAGTGTCCCAAATGTATTGGATTCTGTGAAGTCAGAAACCAATGAAGAGCCAATTTAATCGATTGCTGCACTGCATATTATTAGGGAAACTGCTCTATTTATTACTCTGAAACAGTTTAGATATGTCTACTTTTGTGTCTTTATATTAGAGAATCCACAAGTAGTAAAGAACGTTGTATACATAGCTTTCTATTTTGCTTATACATACTAGAATGTCAAACATGCCCTTTTAGGGATAGGACATGGCAAGTTATTTTGATTGGTACACAGATGTCCCCGGCTGATATACCATCCTTCTAAAGAGATACTTACAATCAAGTAGCACCGCCGAGAGGGACACCACCAAGATGGGCACCCCCTTCTTCAGCCTCCTCCGTCTAGGCACAAACCTACCATTCACTCGCACTACATTGCAGACAGACACAGTAGAGAATGGGATCGTGACCAGTAAACAAAAAAACGTTATACAACGTTATATGAAGTTTCTCTTTGACTCCTTATTATGGCAAAATGTCACATAACGTTGGAAATGTTATTTTGACGTAATATAACGTATTAGCTGGCTGATCGTTGCTGTTCATGTACGACCTTTCTGTTGGCATTAACCTTCGAGAGAAGGATGCTTCTCCCAAAGTCTGAATGCAAATATCCAGGAACGAGGAGACTAGATGTCAGAAACTTTGGGAGGCAGTCACCAACGGCTCAGAGAGTAATGCTTATATAACTGTATCAGGATTGAATTGTTTTTAAAGACATTCGACATATTGATGCTAAAGCTAAAGTGTTATCCTTGTATTCGCTACTCCCAGTGACCGGATCAAGCAAATCTTGTAGACGAGATTAGGGTAGAGTAGGGTGCCATGATTGGTATTTTGAATGAATAGTCATTATTGTCAACTGTTTGCATTGGGGGAGTGTATGGAACACTGGATTCAAATCCTGGGCACATGGATTTGAATCTAAGCCAAGGTTACATTTTTGAAACACAAATTCGTAATAGTATACAATTATTTGTTAATATCAATTACACATGGTAGATATCTATGGGACAATCTAAAATTATTTTGTATGGTGAATGATTCATTACGTGTTTCTTTTAGTAAATGCTATTCATATTTTTGACCATCCAAAAATACCTTTAAAATGGTCTGCTAACCATGTTGTCTAGGGATTGAATCAAAGTCAGAACCCCCTGCATCCATAGACTAGTGTCTTAACCACTCTCCCAATCCGGACAGCTGACACATGTACTTTTCATGTGCCAATCATTCAAAAGACCCTTAAACTCCGTAGTTTTGACATGTCGGGAATACTCTTGTATATCTTTTGTTTCAGGTATAGTAATTGCACAATGCAATGAGAGTTTTAGAGGCTGTATTTACCAAACAAGTTTATCAATAGTGTATTATGAGCAAGGCCCACAGGGCGAGGCTGATCATCTGTTTCCTTTCTCTGTTGAATGTGTCGAGTTTGCCAGGCCGTGATAAATGACCATTAAAGATGCCTTTGTGGTGGTTCTTCAGAATAGTATGTACATCTATATGTAGTCTGTCTTATTGGGAGGCCATGTTAGCCTCCATAACATTCATCAGGAACCCTCTAGTGGTGTTCCCATTGAAGCCCGACCTGGGCTCCTAATGGAGACAACTTATAACCTATGTGATGTTGCATTAATTCAAGCGGAATCCTGTCCGAGGTAAGTTTCAGCAGGAAGAAGTTTCAATGTAAAAATCAACCTGACCAGTATAATGTAAATTATGATCAAAATTGCTGCAGAGCAAATTATGGAAGATATCCATTGATACATTCCCAGTGTATTCCTTTGGATTGTTGCCTGGTCGGATTATACAACCCTCAATCCCTTAATATTGATACCAAATAGAAGAGAGAATCACACGTTGTAGTATCCAACAAAACAAACAGAATTATGACAACATGTAACAAGCACAAACCTATAGCGACAGTGACTGATGAATATAGATGGACGCAGAGATTGGCTGTGGCTTTAAACACGGTCTGTAGTTGTGGATTCCTCAACATGTGCTGGGCCTTACTGGTGACAAAACGGACCAGTGTGAGACGGGATTAGCCTGCCGGGTCAATCCCCCTTTTATCACACATTGAGATGGCTGATGACCAGAACGAGACTTGTTGGTCTGGGTCTCTGTGAAAGGGAGATAAAATGAGCAAAAGAAGTCTTTCAGTATGTGGGGCGGATCATACAATAACGGTCTTGGTACACCGTCATCATTGTTACAGGTTAATTGTCATCTGCAGCATCACTGCCGCACTTAATAGTCTAACCTTATTTTGTAATGTACATCATAGAGATGTAGGCTCCTTTTGAACAACATGTTTGAGTAGTTATAAGTTATTAACCAACACAAGTTGTGAAATGAAGCTATGTGTAGCTCACTGTGTCACTGACATTATAATTAAACCTCGTGACGCGTGGGTCGTGAGAAACCTGGTTTCTGTATACAGAAACCTGGTTTCTGTATACAGAAACCTGGTTTCTGTATACAGAAACCCGGTTTCTGTATGAGAAACCCTGTTTCTGTTGAGTTTACCAAATAGGCTTGCCATAACCGAGTACATCTACCGATGTAGATGTACTGTGCATTTATAACAATAGTTGAAGTATCTGTCCTCCCCTTTTTATCTATTCTTTTTGAGGGCCATCGTTTTTTTTAATGTCGTAGAATGAATGATGGAAACTTGAACTAGTCTGCTGGGGTTGCTCTTTTGATGTCCTGACATTTGATAGGGGCAGATGGCATTGAACATGTTCACGAGGGAAAGGCAGGGTTGATTCATTTCGTGATAACTACAGTAAACTGACAACATTGGTAGTGGTAAAAGCTTTCAGCGTCTGTGTGTAAAGCTAAAAGCTTAAAAGGGTACACATGAATTAGGTACAAGTCTGTAATAATCTGCCTCCATCCGTTCATGAAGGGCCCCACACACTTGTGGCAGCATATAATACCATCTAATGCATGGCAAGATCCTCTGAACATGTCTTACCTGATTGCCCCCTGAACCATTGCTTAATGCCCAAACGCTTACTATAAATAATGCAATATAAAGCCCTCTTCGCATTGCTCTGTTCCCAACTGCATAGAAATGTTGTTGACCTTTTTCTATATTATTTTGTTCATTATCAATTAACAATTACATTTGATAAGTGCTACTTGGAAAACAGCACAATAGTACATGTATCTGAACTGTGTGCCCCTTTTCAGTATTACTATTGTTTCTTTTTTTTGTCAGCCACGTTACGGCATGACTATGAAATGTTTATTCCAATTAGTTTTATTTTCTTATTCTTTTCACATACAGACATGTGTTGTTGAAGCACATTGCCCTCTGCCTGTTACCGAACACAGAGAAAGCTGCGAGAGTAATTGTATCCAAAGTGAATACCTTCTGAAAGTCAGGCAGTGCTTGACTTTCAAAAGTATTTGCTTTGGCGACATATAGGTCAAATCCCACAACGCGAAAAATGGGTGAGAAAGTGTTGATTATTGACATAAAAACAAGGGGCAACTGTTGCCAATATTGTAAATCGCACCACTTGCCCCATGATCTTATGGCTCTCCAAATCCCATTGTGGTCAATAATAAGCAATCGAGTGTTGCCTATAGGACAGGTTAATGGATCTAGTTGAGGGGAGTTACTTCATGGTATGATTTGTCTTGATTACTCCCTCTCAACTAGCCTAAAGATATCTGGAGTGTCCCCCCTGTATAAACCAAATCATTGGCATATTCTAATAAGCAACATATTTGAACATAATCAGAGCAAAATATCTAAATGTTTTGATATCTTATTTATCATAATTACAAGACTTAGATGAGGGTTATAACCAACATTGGGCTTGTTTTAGCCAATATATATTCGCATTGTGGGATTTGACCTTATGACTCTCGCATCTTTCTCTGTGAACGCATTGAAATATACAGTGTTTATTTATAGACCCAAATACATTCTTTTTAAACTAACCATAAGAGTACCCATTTAGTATAGTTCTGTCTGTTTAAAGCGGCTGTCCATCTATTTTATCTGTTTCATTCTAGATAATAGTAATACCATTTTCACACATGTCTGTCCCAAGGCGCTCAGATATATGCATTACTTACACCCTCACCAATCTCACCATCCTCTTATCACATTCTCTCCCCCTCCTGTTATCCCTGATCCTTTCCTGCACCCAACTCTTGCCGCGCTACATCGTTCTCACCCCCTCTTTGTGTAACAAACATCATACTCGGGCATGCAAGTCTTCTGGGCCCATGTTGGCTAGACGAGTAGAGTTATTCTTCATGTAGGTGGAGGGGAGGGACCCTACCACTCCCCCACGCTGATGGTGCCATATAGTCCCCGGTGACCTCCGTACTGCTGGGGATGGTCCTGAAGATTCAGTCAGCAGATGATAAACGTCAGGGGAGGATGAAGGTAGGAGGAGCGAAAGGTAGGGAGGAGGGGGAGCAAGGGGAGAGGGAAGGAGAGCAGAAGAGTAAGGGAATTTCATGGCATGACAGCGAAGACGAGAAAAAACTGAGAAGGCACGGGTACATTGTAGGACTGAGTCAGGAAGATGGTAAGTAAGACCTACACAGAAGGAGATGGACGGGTATGTAAGGACGGTTTCGTAGTGGGGACTATACGATGGTCAAACGGTTGGAGTGAAGGCAGACCAGTAGAATGCTAATCCCTTCACTCTTCGCCCCAACGATCGCACCATCTCCCTGTCCCACTACCCCGCCCCCATGAGAAATGGCTACCATGCACAGGTTCACATGCAAATATATTGTAAAGCCATTGAAGGTGATGAGAGATTGGGGAAGATACTGATGATTTACAAAGCTGACCAAACCAGGCCCCAGGCGCTCCCCAAGCCCACACTGCGTCGTTTATTTGTTAACACAGTCAGTTCTCACAGGCAAGGCCCCTTGGTGGGGGGTGTTTTTATATGTTATCTTCTGTGTTTATGGAGAGGGCAGCCATGGTTTATGGAGGTCAACCCAAGTCTATTTCTTCTGAGCACGCGTAAACATAACTTTTACAAAATGGGTCCAAGGCTAGTAGAGGGTTGTTTATATTCAGTGGAATCTTGGAGGTATACGATGAAGAGGCCACCTTGCCCTCCCCACTAGATATGCTGCTCTCATGACTGACTTAACTCCTAAATGGATGTAAATACTAGCTTTAGCTCTGTAACACTTTTAAGGGAATTGATTCTGTTCTTAAATACCTATAGCACAATCCTTTCATGGACAGTTGCTCTTTCTTTGTACGCAGGTTCATGGCAGAGGCTCTAAATGCCGTTATATGCCTGTTTGAACCAGCAAGGGTTTGGGCTGTAATTAAAAGGCCAGAGCAGCAGGTTCGTAGCAATGTGCGCACGGTGGGTGAATTAATAATTCTATACACACTTAGAAAAGTGAGCGCCTCTGTCGTCAAAACACTCTCACCTAAAAGCCAGGCAGTGCTTTTAGGGGAGAGTACTTTCGGCAACAGTGACGCTCACTTTTCTGAGAGTGTACTTTGACAGCTTCAGGGACTCTGATAAACAGTATATATTGTAATGCTTAGTAATCTATCTAATATATCATCTATTTAAACACCTGTTACTATGGGGATGTAATGATGCGGAGTGCGGGGGAAGGCAGAGTGTATTACAATGAATTTCACAAAGAAGAATTGTTTTGTCTGATCTCAACAACGCACTTTGCTTGGATATCAGACTCTTTGGGAGCGTATCCTTACCTTATCATCTGTCCAATTAGAAGAGGAAACAGCTGGACTGATTGGAAGAAAATGAGGAAATATGGGATGGGACGGTCGGGACAAGAGTTCATGAGTTTGGAGTAGCTAGGGGATGTTTTTTTCGCTGAGGAAAATGAAAATGCTAGCTAACAGCAAAACGATTGAGGGAGGCAATACAGAAAGGAGCGTGTACGCGGCCATAGAACTGAATAAAGTGGAAAAAGAAATAGTTAAGGTGAAGGGCCAGGGAGATATTTATTTACAATCAGTAGACAGAATTTGTTATATATATATGCCATTGCACATTCATGCATCTAATGCATATATATGGTAGCTTTCAACTATGAAGGGCCATGGGAAAATGATTAAATTATTATCAAACAGTAGTTGGTACATTGGGACTCGAACTCCTTTTGAATCATAAGCATGTTCCGAAAATCATTGAAACCAGAGTGCCTTAAAAAATACATTTCGATTGAATAAAATGCCCCAGCCAATGTCGTTTAGATCCTTTCATTTTTACCATGCACCTCTTGCCAACTCTCCGAACCAGCTATTGAGTTTGGAGGGTGAGACTACTTAAGTGGCAAGATGTAGAAGATCTCCACTGCTGTCACTGTACAAATAGAATCACCTGCTGTAGAATAATCAAACCTAATGTCTTGTTATCCTGAGGGCATTGTCTTTAATGGGGGCAGTTTCCCTGCAATACGGATTGCACAAGGCACCTTTTATATAGCGTACGTAGTGTATGCTTCACGCGTTAAATCTAATATGGGAAACTTATAATTCAAGAGACTGTAATGTCTTGATTATGACTGCAGAAATGTTAACCTGGTATCATCTTGAAACACATAGAATTCCTCAAATAAGCTGACCTGAACCCACATACTCAAAGCAGCTGCTTGTTAGTTGTGAACTGGCGTGATCCCATTACAGACTAGCCCGGCCTGTCCTCCTCGTGAGTGGGTAGTACACCACTGCTGACACAGGCTTTAGCATACCTGGTGGTAGATAAGGGGGCACATAGCTTCCGATTCTCGCCCAGCAGAAACCCCGTGTCTCTCAGGAACTCTGAATATCACACGTATGTCTGTAGAGTCTAGGGGGACAGTCCACATAGCATTCAGTGAGCATTACATGGTACAGGAAACTTCATGCTACCCATGGTTCACACACACATTGCAGTGACATATTTATCCCACCCCTACTTTTGGATGTATGGTTTATGTGCGTTTCCCTCGGTCTGCTTAGTGACATGTATAAGATCATACTATTATCTGAACTTATTGGCTTTGTTCTATCGGCGCCTTGATCACATGTTATTTAGTGAAAGTACTTGGGGATTACAGCAGGCACTAGAACATGGGAATATAAGTAGTATACGACACTTGGGGATTACAGCAGGCACTAGAACATGGGAATATAAGTAGTATACGACACTTGGGGATTACAGCAGGCACTAGTACATGGGAATATAAGTAGTATACGACACTTGGGGATTACAGCAGGCACTAGTACATGGGAGTGGAAGTAGTATACGACACTTGGGGATAACAGCGGGCACTAGTACATGGGAGTGGAAGTAGTATACGAAATTTGGGGATAACAGCAGGCACTAGTACATGGGAGTATAAGTAGTTTACAACATTTGGGGATTACGGCAGGCACTAGTACATGGGAGTGCAAGTAGTTTACGACACTTGGGGATTACAGCAGGCACTAGTACATGGGAGTGGAAGTATATAGTATACAACACAACACGGATATCACCAAGCACCTATTTACGAAAATAGAAATACCATGCAAAAGCTGTGAATATCACTACAACTACGAAGTTGTAAAATAGATCTAGCTATGTTATCAAATTGTGCTAGAGGAAGGAATGTATTTCATGTTACCCTAGAAAAAGTTGTTTTCCTCTTCTGCTTACCGCTTCTTTTCCAAGAACGCGTAGGTTATGACATGCCACTGGTTTCCTACTAATACATTTAGTTCTCATGGCGTGGTGCCATCTGAATCCCAGTAGTTTGATCTTACTACTGTAGAGGGTGCAAACATCAATGTTTCCTGATATTCTTGTAGTGTGCCATCCACCATGTAGGCTATACGGCCAGCAGATAAGGACTAGGCGGCATGGTCTACATTTTGGTCCGCCATACATGGAGCACTGATCCATTCAAGAAACAAAATAACCATGCGAAGCCTCTTCCCTGGTTGTGGACGGATTCTGAGCAAGGCGATCCTTTCCACTCCCTAGTAATCCTACGCTGCACCTGATTCTTGTCACAAAGAAACCTAACAAAGATAGAATCTGACACAACTGTCAACAGATGCAATGAGGCTTGGACTATATATAGAACTCCTGCAATACCTTAGCGCCTACATTTATTTGTCCTATTCAATCATAGCCATCTTTAGTATATCTCCTCCCCATTCTCATATATGCATGCATGCAGAGTTATTTAAGAAATAAGAAAAAGCGACACTGCAACTGCAACCAAACAATATACATTGCCTTTAAATGTCCTGTACCAAAGATCTACTTATCAGCCCTCTTCAAACCTTTTCCTCTGTGAAATTTGGCATGTTCACAGAACTCTGATTCACATACGTTCCCTAATAGCTAATGTCATTGTAAGAGTTATCGTTCGTGACAATACATCTTGAAGAGATTAACTTGCAATCAATATACTTAAATGACCAGTCCTTATTCCAATTGGGCCACCTAGCATTATGGAGGGTTAGACTAGCATGTCCCACATGCTCTGTGTCCAAAATAAGGCCCCAAAAAAGGTGTGTTTCAGGCAACATAGTCAGAATTCCTAGGGTAGGTACATCGGATTTAAAAAGAAGAACATTTTAAATCTTTTTTTTTTACATAGAGAGTACAAGGAATGAGTCACAAATCAACAAATCAACTCGCAACTCCCCAGAATGACTCAATGATTCCTCCATCCACTAGGAACATCAAGAAGTTGGATATTCCTCTTAAAACACCATTTCCTGAATCAATTATTCAGGCCTCTAAGGTCACTGGGAGCTTGTTATTCTTGAAAGAATTTGTAAAAATTGAGAAAAAATCAAAAAAAAATCAACAGAAATCTCCAAAATTGGAAAGAATGTTAGGGTCAGCCCTTTTTTGAATCTAGGGTCGGGTTGCCTGAAACACACTTTTTTTTTGGCCTAAGGAGGCATGCAGCAAAATATGACATTATAGCTATACTTTGTGTCTACACATTGTATCTATAAACAGTTCTATATTTAATGTCCATAATCTTTACACACAAAATAAATCATGTTGCCTTTTCAATAGACAATTTTACTAATTTCTTCATTTTACTTTCAGGTAGGTACCATGACCATTCTACTATCCACCGGCTGAACTTTACTTGTTGAACACAGTGTGTGAGTACAATTATTCAATATCCCACATTACTATCCATATGGTAGCATATAACATCATTCCTTTAAATTACAGCCACGATCCTACATATCAAGTACAATATCATGTAAACTTTCAGTTGATAAAGAATTGTAATAGATCTGGTATACCCAAATGACAATTAGCAATATGTCCAACATTCCACACTCATTGAAGGGGGTAGTGTTGATAATTCGGACTCACCACAATCATGTCATCCATTTGTTTTCTTTTGGGCAAAATAAAAAGGCTTTATTGGACTATTGCAATCATCCTTGATGCTGCTTATAACCAAAAAGGACCTATCCAAATCATGGGAAATGAACTTTACCAGAACCGTACCAGCTTGCACACTCCACCAATTTATGTCAACATACTCAAAGCAGGACCTCCCACTCAAGTGGCCCTCTACTCCGTGTTTTTATAACGGGTAGCCCTGCAGCCAATACACCAACTGCCGGCGAGACCTAGGAGACAGGTCCCTGCAGGGGCCTACTGTCAGAGAGGCGACGGGGAGGGGGAGGGGCAAATGGGAGGGGTTGCATGTCCGGGTAGGGGAGATGTGCAGGGCTAGGAGTGGCAGGATGGGAAGGAGGGGAAACGATTCAAATGGTTAAAATGTAGAGGATGAGATAGTTTAAAGAAGGCAGTCAGAGACGATTGCCAGTTCTCTAGGAGTAGATTAAGGAGGAAAGGATGAGAGAGATAAGGAGAGAAACCAGTGCGGGTAGTGTGGGCAAGTTGGAAAGCGGTGGCGCCCCCTCCCCCCTTTATGTTTTTCTAATGTAAATTTTGAGCCAAAAATTGGGGAACCTTTTCCAATAGCGCGCACCCCCTTTTAGAACTCCTGAATCCGCCACGGGAATGGAGAGGAAGGGGTCAGAGATGACATCCACTAGCTGAGCTTTACGTGAGAGGCATGGGAATGGTACAAGGAGAATGAAGAGGGGGAATGAAATGCAGCTGGGGTAGGGAGAGGGTTATGTGTGCAGGGAGGGAGGGATGCCGAGTGTGTGTGTGTGTGTGTGTGTGTGTGAAGGGTGTGTGTGTGCCCTGCCAGTTGCTGGTACAGGGGAGGCCTTGGGGAGGAATACTAAATCGGTGCTGAACACTCACAGAGATGCTGCTGATTTGCCGTCCCCAAGGAGGCTAGGATGGAGGTTTTAGAGAGGGTGGTGTGTTGGGGTTAGTGGCAGTGGGAGAACTACTAATTTGACTTGCAATATTTCAACAATGTTTATATCATATAAACTGTGATTATCAGACTCATAGGCCGTGCCCTTTTTACTCACAAATATCCCTCTCCTGTCAGGGTAAAACTGGTGCTGATCCCGGTGCAGTGTAGGGTGACTAACATAGACATTACATGACATGGCATTTACATGCGTAGTCCCACAATTTTAGCCCATTCATTTGATGGTAAATGTATTGCATTTCAATGCAATACATTTTATCTAACTATCCTAATAGCCCCTGCCAAAAATATTTTCTTGTACATATTGGTTTTTGAAATGCCTCCACATACTCGTTCATATAATTATTTCTAAAGAGTCTTCAAAACTTAACAAAGACTTCCTGTAGGGTAATGTCATAGATTTCCTTTGGTATGCATGGTATCTGTTGGTTTACTGATATTATAGTTAAGGATTGCTATTAACAATTAGAAACTATCAATTCAGATGACATGCGGTGAATTTGGGCTATTGTCTGTGGAGGCAGATATGTGCCTCCTATCTTCACTATTAAGCTTAAATCACCTTCCAAGTTCCATAGACAATTGCGTCCCCTGCCTCACGGCCGCAGCTCGAACCATAATGCTGCAGCCAGTGCTTCTTACATTGTTCTCCTGCTTCTCGTCCTATACAATGGGGCGGCCGCCAACCGACTAAACCCCTATACTCCCCACCCTACCCTTCCATCATCCATCATCAGAGACTCCTCCCATCAAAGAGATACCACTAAACAAAGGAGCATTAAGGATGATTGGTAATTTCCACACTCCACCAATACATAATAACATGCCTTCATAAAAGCTTTCATATGCCCCTATCAGAGAATCACTTGATTAAAGATCCAATTAATATTTCTTGTATAAATAAGCCTCTTCATCTACGCTTTCAGCGTTATAGTCCACATACTCTGTCTTTGTATCTCAGCAGTGCCTCTTCCTTTAAGCCCTGCTGGTGATTACTTGTTTGACGTTGCCTTTAACTAATGCCGGGAAAGCCTTGGGCGTTTTGCAAGAGCCACACAGTTTTCCTTCAAACTTCTAAAATGTCTGAAAGAAGTCAATACTAATTACGTACAATAGCAAGGGCGTTTAAAGTTAAAGGAACTGGTAAATGCTTATTTCCTTCCCCATACGTGTATATATACACGTATATATATACTAGTATGGGGAAGGAGATAAGCATTTAACAATTCCCTTTACTTTATACGTATATATATATATATATATATATATATATATATATATATATATATATATATATATATATATATATATATATATACTCAAAACACCGATTATTCTATACCACAACACAAAACCTTTAATTATATCTATATCGAATTAAGAACGTCACTCTAACATTGAAATAAAGGTCTGGGGAAAGATGTGCACTGGGAAATAATGTGCTTAACCGAAGAATTGTCTACGGATATGTTATCCATTTTCTGCAGTTACATACAACACCGAAATGTGTACTGCTACTGTTAAAGTCATTACCAATTAAGGTACATGTTTGATTTGAATACTTATATGTTATATGAGAGATAACTCAACACAGCGACATAAAGCAGTAAAGGTAATCAGGCAACGTGTTCACACACCCCTTGAATCATGCATCTGTCGCCACTACATAATGTGGAATTTAGTTACAATTTCATGCTCATACTGTGCATCTGCAGAGATTTAAGGTATCATGATATACAGTTGATGATCTCGTGTCTCTCCCTCTGTACATATACTACAAGATGGCTGCAGTGCATACACATCCCACACCCCCGCAGCAGGACCTGGTGGATAAATGATGAACTGCTGGATACACCAGTCCCTTACGCCTCCACCAGGGCCGTGCCTCCCCAGCCCACTAGGTGGCACCACCTCTGATCCAATCAGTAGAATAAGAACGAGGCTGACATCCGGTTAAGTGGATATCAGATTAACAAGGTCCCTCAGTGCTAGGGACACCTACCAGGCCTTACAGGTACTGACTTCTCCTGAACTGCCTCCCGAACACTTCCGACTAGCTCGGAGCACTTCAGAGTAGACTCAAACTGCTCGCAGGGGTTCAGGATGTTGTGAGTGGTTTGGAGTAGACTAGACACCCTCCGACTTCCCATCAGCAGAGCTGACCAGGACGTTTCTCATGATCAAATAGGTGCCCGACCCTACAAAGGAAGATACTATTTCTGTAGTTGTGTGAAGGGGTTTCAGTGAGATGAAGCAGAGACATGATGAGGGGTTGCAGGAGATATCTTACAGGACGACTTTAGCGGAAGCATCTAAAGGAGAAGCCACTCATCTAAAGCTTCTCAGTTGTCCAATCAGCAGAATGTGTTACCCGCCTCCTCTGTACCTCATAATGATCTCTGACAGCCTCCTATAAATAATATGGACTTCTAACACACGCTATAACAAGAATAGCCTCTCCCGCCCTTCCGTTCCCTCCTCCAAACGTCAAGACCGATACTTTTCTATTAGTGAAGGAACGCTGATCAAACAGACATAAGAATATGGATATGATCTCTATAAAACCGATTTTGCCCTCGACATTAACGTTTCGAGTTTTGACTATGAAGTTACCTCTTTCTTGATCACTCAACCCAAACAAAACGCCTCAATATTGCTACCCTCCTGTAATAGATCCATCTACTGATCTCTATTTCTCTCCTTCTTTAATGTATCATTAATTTTGTTCTTTCCTCCCCCCCCCCTTTTTCTTCTGATCATTTCTTCCGTTTCGGCTCCTGTAGGCAATGTCAACTACAAGACGCTCTACACCAGACTATTATAGTCGACCCTCATGAGATAATCCTACACAGTATGTGCCACAGTTTGTATGGTCATATTCACAAATAATATGCCATACAGAAGATTTATTTATTTCATTTCGCTCGGCATAGATATATTTTAAATAGCTTTGCCCGATGAAGTATAATCAGATTAGACAAAACGTTGCCACCGAATGTTTATTTGCGCCCTCCTAAATGTAACAACTATGGAAGCCCAATTCAACTCGACTGAACCGTTAGTTGACCTCATGTAACAAAGGAAATACAAGCGAAATCTCTCATCACATCAAATATGTACACAGAGATTCAAAACACGGAATTCGTGTTAAAGGGACACTGCAGAGAAACGGATACAGAATATTCAGCTTTAAGATATCTTCTCATCAAGATATACATATGTTTACTTGTAATTAGCTATAGTCTTCTGGGACTCATAGTTGACAGGATCCTAGGGGCTCTATGTCGATGTGCACATCTGTCAGGCATAATTAGCCAGTAGACATAGTCACTATCCCACCATAACTATACCTTCCGTATGGGATACAGGGAATAGGAACAACGCAGGTCCTGAAACATCTGCCATATTCATATTAGTATTTTTCTGTAATGGAATCAGAATCTCAGAAGACTGATAGCCCATTTGTTGGTGTAAAAATAGAGCTGCAGCTGATGATATTGTGATACTAATGTGATGGATCGTTAATAAATGGGCATGCATATAGTTATAGACAATCTGCAGCAAAGGTCGGGTGCTGAGTTTTGGTGTATAGGCTCCTCGTGAATATTAATAACCTGGGGTACTGCTACTAAAGGACTTAACGCGAGAACCCCTCCCTACCTCACACATGTCGGGGCATATAACATATCTTTAGAGACCATTACCTCCGGCACATTAAAACCCTGACTTTTGTAGGTGTATTTAGTGTCCCATAAGTCTACCTATATTACAAATAGAGATCACGGAAATGGATCATAGAGGAATCGAGACTTGAAAAGGACTAATATTTATATTAAGGAGATTTCCCTCACTAGAGGATGTTATAAATACGTTGTTACTTCTGCTTCCAGCTGATCGCACCAACATATCTGTACCCCCCCCCCCCACTCACCCACCCACTTCGATATCTGTTCTCTCTATGTCTATAGTATATTTATCTATGGTGTAAGCCCTGTCTGTCCCTCTGCACAGTGCCTCTCCTTCTCTCACCAAGTCGAGTCTGTACTGCTTGTTGTGTGGAGGTGGGTGTATGAAGCTTTATCAATAGCCCTCCTGACCAGCTGTAACAGTCGCACAGGCCCTTGGGACATTCTAAGCATTTCTGAGTTACGGGTTGACTGGCATTAAGAGAGGTAAATCCTTCTAATACCCACTACCGTTTGAAGTCGTGGTTGTCTATGTCTCATTCTTTGTGCTCTCAATCCCTAGCTCCACAGGCTTTCTATATTCCCAAAGGCAGGAGGTAGGGCCGTTGCTCATTGTTCTGGAAGGCCCTTAGATCCATTTCATAGCACAGCTGCCTATTGCCATGCAAACCACCTTGGCACAAAACAGACAAGACACTAAGCCCCACTCAGGGTACAGGGAAGGTTGGGTGAGCTGTATATCAATGATTCATGGGTCAGGAGGCGCCTGATAGAGCATGGGGATTTACATTGATGAAAAGGGCAAGGCACATATTGGTGAGAAAACAATCTGGCATTATACACTTGCTTTCCTATGACTCTATGAGCTGTGTGTTACCGACTTTGGTGTGTTTTTAGATGTTGGATAAAATAACCCTCAACAGGATTATAGCAGTAATACTACATGAATGTCATTCTTCAAGGTGTACTGTTTTATAAACAGAATATACCATTATGCCATTGTGTCGTGGTTTGTAGATTATCAATCCCCTGGGAGTGAATATTGTAGAACTGACCACTCGAAAGTAGAGGCCTAGAATGGTCCCAGAGTAATACAATACTTGTTTGTGTTGAAAACAGACCAGTCTTATATGCCCTTATGATTAGTTCCCTGCCTGCAATAGATGTCTCACAACCTGAATGAAAGTCCCTCTTCAAATATCTTCCTGTCCAAATTGAAATTTTTAGGGGAATATTAAATCATTTCGCTGCTACCACTCCATGAATGGGCCAGTAAATACACACCCAATTAGAGCAATAACCAGACGGGGGAGCAAAAAGCTATAGAACGTTGTAATTAACCAATTGCAATGCTTTCTGGACCCATGAACATCTGGTGAAGCAGGCTCCACCAGGGCAGGTTATGATGTGGCCTAATTGCTGTGGGAATAGAAAGGGGAACTGATTTTAATAACAAATATTTTGATCAATTCAATAAATCTAAACATGGATGAAAAGCAGCTCTGGCTAATTACAGAAGAGGCTCTGAGGACGTGCCATATAATTAACCCTGACAGGCGGTGCAGTCTGGAAGCTGCAATACTTTGGCAATGTGTAGATTAATTGCAAGTCTAAGTGAATATTTTGAGAGAAATAATGATGTTGCTGGAGGGGTATTCAATGAACAAGCAAACCTGATGGCTAATCTGCAAACTAGAATAACGTTGGCCCAACCAGTGGACCTGTATCAAATAAACCATCCACAGAGTGTGAGCAGCTCAAATGCAGGGTTCTAGATACAATCTACACCACCAAAGTGGAGCATTCCAGGACCTGAACCAAGCTAATGGCTGGAGGCAGGGCTCATCAGCTCATAATGACTCCCTCATCCACCTGTAAGCCATTATTACCTCCACAGGTTCCCATCAGCTCCTATCAACTAGATGAAGTTGCTTTGACGATGAACTCAAGCCCCGTTCACACTGTAGGGTTTCATAAACCAACCTTATTGGACCTGACCAGATATGATTCTGCATGCCGATTCTCAATGTGGTCAAAAAGTCTCCCGGCTGTTGTTTCTGGTCGGATCCGATCTAGTTGGCTCAAGTTATGAAGGGGCCATCACAGCTTTATCGGGCAGCTTTCCTGACAATACTTAGAAACTTTGGAGAAAATCAAAATAACTCCTAGATGCAGTATTGTACTCCCTTTGCCATACTCCTGTACTGTTGTAGCCACTTTAAAATTTAACGAGGAAACCCTGCTCTCAGCACAGGCTGAAGTGAGTTATGCTTCAGTATTCATTTACTTGATTTTATTGCCGGTACTGATTGCGAGCATCATGGTCATTATTAGTACACAGAGTATGATTATCTGCCATGTTTATCAGTAGTGCTAGAATCCCCTTCCACAAACAGGTGAGGGTCCGGAGGGCACCAGCATCAGTTTTGGCTTTGGTACATATTTCACAGAGTTGGTTTCATGGGCACCATCTGCAACACATTCATTTCACGGCCATATAGGGCTTCTGGGTGTTAAGCCATGTGTGCGGCCATGTCTGACCCTTGGAGCCTCATGTGGTTCTCTCTAGGTGGCTTCTAAATCATGCCATCTAATGGTAACATGCAGGAGAGTAATGGATTATGTCCAAGTGGTCCTTGGACTGCTGCATCCCAGTGGGCACAAAATCCTGGTCTACGTTGAATCAACGTTGAATCAACATTGAATCAATGTTGACAACCATTTAGCAATGTTGATTCAATGTTCTGTGCCCACTGGGATTGGGCCCTAGCCCCCCCCCCCCCCCCCACCCCCTTGAGGTCATGGACAGAAGAAACAGTGTAGGTTGAGGTCCTGGGAACCTAGTCATCCAAAGCAATACTAAAATTGCACTAAGAGGTCAAGCAGGCAGTGGAGCATGACTGACCCCTGGTCAACTGCTGCTCCTACTGGTTAAGAGCCTATAGGTGTCCTATAGATCTTCCATGAAATGGTCCTGTAACCCTCCAGGCATTACACCATGATCAGTCAATGATATTGCAGATGTATGGCTAATTGTGCGAGACTGTTTCTTTGGTCTCTTTACTACTCTTTTTTGTGGTTTATGATGAGTGAGTGAGTTTCTTCCACGGTCTATAGGCCTGTGGGATTGGCCATTATGAAATGACAGGATGCTATCAACAAAAACCTTAATCAGAACCACTGACAGGGAATCATAGTGCTGGAGCTCTCAGAAATGAGAAAACAAAAATTACAGCATCATAAAACGGGATATATACTGCAGGGGAGCAGGATAAAAGGACTCTGTGTATCACATAAATCCAAGTGGAGACCATAAATAATGCTTGACTGTCTTTGTTCTTTCTACTTCCGATTAATCTTATGTAAATAACAGTGTGTACTTTAAATTCATCTCAAGGGAACCACTTTGTTGGTGCATATTGTACTTTTTATTCTTTAGTGAAGGCAAAGATTGTAAATGTATTTACACTTATAAGTGTAAGACATTAGCATGATGCTATACACTGATAATAAACCTATAGTCAGTACTGACTATACCATCATATTTTGACCCCCGTAGTCAGGGGACTATACAACTTAGTCACATGTTTGATAGAGTTATCATGGTAATTTGTTCCAATTTTGATAACATAGAAATACATTAACAGTGTATGTCTAGACTGACAGAGCATGATAGGCCTACACAGGAGCCTGTCCCCTGCTCTGCCTTATCCTTGCCTGTCCCCTGGCCTGTCTTATCCTAGCTTGTCCCCTGGCCGGCCTTATCCTAGCTTGTCCCCTGGCCTGCCTTATCCTAGCCTGTCACCTGCCCTGCCTTACCTAGCCTGTCCCCTGCCCTGCCTCATCCTAGCCTGTCCCTGCCCTATCCTAGCATGTCCCATGCCCTGCCTTATCCTAGCCTGTCCCTGCCCTGCTTTATCCTGGCCTGTCACCTGCCCTGTCTTATCCTAGCTTGTCCCCTGGCCTGCCTTATCCTAGCCTGTCACCTGCTCTGCCTTATCCTAGCCTGTCCCCTGTCTTGCCTTATCCTAGCCTGTCCCCTGGCCTGCCTTATCCTAGCTTGTCCCCTGTCCTGCCTTATCCTAGCGTGTCCCCTGGCCTGCCTTTTCCTAGCCTGTCCCCTGCCCTGCCTCATCATAGCCTGTCTTCTGCACTGCCTTATCCTAGCCTGTCTGTGCCCTGCTTTATCCTAGCCTGTCCCCTGCCCTGCTTTATCCTAGCCTGCCCCTAGCCCTGCCTCATCCTAGCCTGTCCCTGCCCTGCTTTATCCTAGCCTGCCCCCTGCCCTGCTTTATCCTAGCCTGTCCCCTGCCCTGCCTTATCCTAGCATGTCCCCTGGCCTGCCTTATCCTAGCCTGTCCCCTGCCCTGCATTATCCTAGCCATGTCTACCCTGCCGAACCTTGACCTGCCTTCAGTACTTAAGTTTCCCTTATTTCTCATGATTGACTATATCTATTAGTCATAGTGACTACTTTAGACCATGAAACCATTAAATTCCTTATCCTAGCCTGTCCCCTGCCTTGCCTCTTCCTAGCCTTTCCCTGCCCTGCCCTATCCTACTAGCCTGTCCCATGCCCTGCCCTATCCTACTAGCCTGTCCCCTGCCCTGCCCTATCCTACCAGCATGTCCCCTGCCCTGCCCTATCCTACTAGCCTGTCCCCTGGCCTGTCTTATCCTAGCTTGTCCCCTGACCGGCCTTATCCTAGCTTGTCCCCATGGCCTGCCTTATCCTAGCCTGTCACCTGCCCTGCCTTACCTAGCCTGTCCCCTGCCCTGCCTCATCCTAGCCTGTCCCTGCCCTATCCTAGCATGTCTCATGCCTTGCCTTATCCTAGCCTGTCCCTGCCCTGATTTATCCTGGCCTGTCACCTGCCCTGTCTTATCCTAGCTTGTCCCCTGGCATGCCTTATCCTAGCCTGTCACCCTCTCTGCCTTATCCTAGCCTGTCCCCTGCCTTGCCTTATCCTAGCCTGTCCCCTGGCCTGCCTTATCCTAGCTTGTCCCCTGTCCTGCCTTATCCTAGCGTGTCCCCTGGCCTGCCTTATCCTAGCCTCTCCCTGCCCTGCCTCTTCCTAGCCTTTCCCTGCCCTGCCCTATCCTACTAGCCTGTCCCCAGCCCTGCCCTGCCTTACCTAGCCTGTCCCCTGCCCTGCCTCATCCTAGCCTCTCCCTGCCCCATCCTAGCATGTCCCCTGCCCTGCCTCATTCTAGCTTGTCCCTGCCCTGCTTTATCCTGGCCTGTCACCTGCCCTGTCTCATCCTAGCTTGTCCCCTGGCCTGCCTTATCCTAGCCTGTCACCTGCTCTGCCTTATCCTAGCTTGTCCCCTGCCTTGCCTTATCTTAGCCTGTCCCCTGGCCTGCCTTATCCTAGCTTGTCCCCTGTCCTGCTTTATCCTAGCCTGTCCCCTGCCCTGCCTTATCCTAGCCTGTCCCCTGGCCTGCCTTATCCTAGCTTGTCCCCTGTCCTGCTTTATCCTAGCCTGTCCCCTGCACTGCCTTATCCTAGCCTGTCTCTGCCCTGCTTTATCCTAGCCTGTCCCCTGCCCTGCTTTATCCTAGCCTGCCCCTAGCCCTGCCTCATCCTAGCCTGTCCCTGCCCTGCTTTATCCTAGCCTGCCCCCTGCCCTGCTTTATCCTAGCCTGTCCCCTGCCCTGCCTTATCCTAGCATGTCCCCTGGCCTGCCTTATCCTAGCCTGTCCCCTGCCCTGCATTATCCTAGCCATGTCTACCCTGCCGAACCTTGACCTGCCTTCAGTACTTAAGTTTCCCTTATTTCTCATGATTGACTATATCTATTAGTCATAGTGACTACTTTAGACCATGAAACCATTAAATTCATAGTCACTTGACTATATAGCCCAAATCAGCCAATTTAATGGCTGACTATAGGTTTACTATATGACTAACTTACTATAGACATAGGTGACTAACTTGGTGCAGTCGTTTTTGCTACATTCATGTGACTATAGAAATGTAGTCCGTAGTGACTAACATTTCCAGGTCCATTATTATCAGTGTATTATTGATGTAAACTATGTTTGGTAGGATATGTATCAGAAATGATATATATGATTTGCACTTTATACATGGAAGTAGATTTGAAAGAAGATTTGAACATGTATTATGTTGGTTATTAGATATGAGAATGATGTAGCCGTACCAAAATGAATTTAGCAATAACCTGATAGAGGAGCCTGACGGGCAAAATGTATGTAATTATGCCAGATCTAATGTCAAGCCCTAAGTGCTGAGGAGGTAGGCTAGTTGGTAATCTCCATATGGTGCATCTCTTTTATCAGTTATGGTAATACAATAAACTACATTGTATCTAAGAGCGGTGTGTATGAGTGTCACTCCGTATGATGCAGATGGATTCTGATTTAGCAAGTTACAAAAGTATGTAGATGTAATTACATATTGTTAAAGGGCTCTTGTTGGTGGCTCTCGTGGAGATTAAAAAAAAAACATGTACACAATGTATATAGGTACCCGTGCAACACCCCTAAAGAATATTATTCGAGGCTCTACCCAGTTTTCTCACCTTCACAGTCAGATGGACGTTTCATGGAAACACGCATCCTCTGTAATTTCAGCACACACAGTGCACCGAAATATCCAGGTAGGGGATACTATATTGTACCTGTAGTCCATAATAACTTGACCGGTAGTAGTACTCTGCCTTGCCTTGAGACAGTTAGGTTATGATACTTCACCAATTTAGCATCATGCCTACGTGTGTGGATTTCTCATTATCAAACACAATGGCGTACCTGGAAAATGATGCTCTGACGGAATGAAGTCATAGATTGTTTTATATATTTATAATATCTATATAGAATAATTGATTAATCCTTTTCACGTTTACAGTGATTCCACAAACGCATTTATTTTATAGGCCATATGGTTGGGAACACGAAACAATTCGTGTTGTCAAGGATGAACAAGCCTTGATCTGAAATTGCTGGCCAATTTTGATGGCTCATTATACCATCTAATAAAAGAATTAATTGATATTGATATTGATTTAATTCTCCAGATGATTAAGAAACTGCTTTCACGATTACATTAGTATTCATCCAATGAAGTCTATAATTAGAGGACCATGTCCATCTTATACATTGCGATTCCTGCATAGGTATTACCCTCTGGGCACACTAAGGTTGGTTTAACATTGATTCTACAGTATGGAGAGAGTAGGGGGTGACAGCGGGGTTAACTTAATTCATGACAACACACCTTTTCCAACCACTGTTTAATGACACTACATGTATTACATCATAACGTCTACCTCATTCCCAGTGACACCACTATGGAAGACTAATTGTGTTGGCATTGTCTAGACCTTACAATACATCAGCAGTCACCCATACTGTGCATGAATGATGAGTTTCTACAGGATCCAGCTCCCCAGTGCCCACAGTCTGTCTATATTTATACAAGGACAAAGTAGTTTTCCCCAGGGCTACCATGTGTCATGTTTTCCTGTGTCCTCTCGGCGGTCCCAGCATCTAAGCAGCTCTTCTTTGTAGTCTTTAGGAACAAGACTTCCCTTAGTTGTATGACCCTTACACACATTACATGGCATACATCCGATAGATCACTCTTTAAGGAAATGATTGTTACATTTTATTCAATCCCTTATTCAAACACACGCAAAAGGTTTATTTCAGTCTACATGGCCAAGGGAAGATAACACCACCGGTGGATAAAAATTAATGTAAATTAAACAGATTTTTAATTTATCCTTAATAGTGGATCACAATAAGCATTACATGAAATGCGGGTAATGCAGCATAATATGCAGGGGGCTGCTCTTATGAACGTGAACAAGTGCCCTAATTGGATGATGGATGCGCTACTTGATGGTGGGGTCAGGACCCGGCTCTTTCAAATGACTAAAGTTTTAGTCACATAATTTTCTTATTTGTATTTCAAAATAAAGGATTTAACTAATGGTTGATCCATCTCTCCACCTCTAATGTCAAATATCCCATTCACTTACACTACAAAAGGTCCTCTTTTGATATGGTATTTGATGGGGGCATGTGGCATTGGGCACGTAAGATATTGGGGTATAGCTTTTATGATAACTGAGGTACAACCCGATCATAAATAAATAAAGCTTTGGGTTCGTGTGCTTATAGCAAAGATCTCTAAAATGACCCAAAATTATACGATTTTCTGAAAAACTCTGCTTAACTCCCCTTATAAAGCTGTAACTATACCCGCTTTAGGTGTACAGTCCATTGTAGGTACACAGTAGAATCTACTGCAGGTGTACAGTACATATAGGTCATAAACGGCAGCTGGTCATAAAGTTTAAGCCTGTATCGATTTGATGAGACTAATAAGACTTAAATGAGCCTAACACGCCTGTATAATAATCAAAAATATCGCTTGTAAGAACATCTAAAATACCAGACCATCTCCTAGCTTATTATGCGGGCTTCGGAGGACGGTCGTTCGTCATGGTTATTCTACCTTTGAACAAGATTCCTCAATCAAAGTTGACAGTGTCGCTTTCTTCCACTGTCTCCTTCTGGTAGCCTCATCCAAATAGACATTGGAACTGTAGATGCTGAACGTGGAACCTTTTAACAGAGTATACACTAGGCATGCATTGAATGGGCACGGAGCAAAGTCGTAGATGCTGGTGCAAGTCTCGACGTTCAGTATTAGAATAGTAGGATGTTCCACACATAATGATACATGCTTGATAAGTTAGTAAAAGCCAAATAAATCCTGGAATCGCAGATGAAATTTGATAGAGCACACTCTTGGTGTACGTTTTGTTGAAGTGCCGCAGCAGCTAAATCAAGTAAAGTAAATCAAGCAGTGCGTTTTTACCATAAAAAGAAAGATTCTTCTTCAGAAAAGAGTGCAAAGCTGAATACGGAATGTAATTTTCTGAATGCACGGAAGTGGCTCCCATTTACCGAAATGTAGGATGATACCCAAAGGAAAAAGCAGTGCTCACTGTAAAATCCATTTCAGATCTATCATAGATGTCTTTGTGACTGTTTAATGTATAAGTATTATGTTACAATAGTCTATTGAAGCAGCTTGAGAGAAGCATATGTAACTAAAAGGCACCTTGTGTTAATACAGGTTCTGTGACCCTAGTGTGATGTTTAAATGAGAATCAAGGGCAGTCTAAAAGGTTTTAAAGTGTTGTGGGATTGGTAAGACTAGATATCACGGAGTGATAGTGGGATCAATACCCAGGGGACCCATGTGTGTGTGGGTGCAGACAGTGACATCTATAATAACTGACAGCTCCCTGCACATTGACAACTGTTAGCATCACTATCCCACTATAGTGTAGGGCTGATAAGCATTACCCCGGCACTAACAAGAGCGCAATAGCATTATGTTTAGGGAAGGCCATATACAGTACATACAAACTATGTTTGAATAGAGGATTATTCAATAGACCAGCGAGGATCGCATGGACATGGGGGTAGGGGAGAGAGCCAAAGACATAAAATGACTAACGTCCGAATAAAAGGGAACTGGGCAGAGATAGGTCCGGACGTCTAGTGTCTACATGCAAGGCTTGATGATGCTGTCAGCTGGTTGGTGGCCTTAGGAAGGAATGCTAATCCGGTGCTGGACTGCTGATTGGACATCCTCTAGGGGCAAACAGAGGGGATTAAGGAGGATAGGTTGAGTATGTTTCATTTAGAAAGAAAAGTTAGTATTGGTTAAAGACTGTGGGACTGCATGTCTTCACTTCAGTAAACAACCATTCTTTTTGAATAAAGCAATGTACAGACACTGCTTTGCCTGTTTTGGATTCTTTATTGAGCTCATGGTGATAAGGACAATATCAACCATTTTGTTTGCAGTCTGGAGCACGCATGATCCACCTTATTTTTGGTTTCACATAAACTAGAAATTATGACGTTGGACCGAGTTGTAGGTAGCAGGGGGTGGGGGTGGGGGTGGGTCACTCCAACAACCTAAAACTTATGCATCAGCTTTGATTCGAAGTGAGGGCTCATGCTCCTCTAACCCCACCTTTCAGTGTAGTGGCATAAACTCCCCACTTATGTTGTTTCGGCTATTTCTGGCCCTTTTCAGGCTTATACCCCTACAGAATAACCAGTTTTGCACCAATTTATTCAAATGTTTGGTATATGTGAAAAAACATCCTAATAATTCGGGAAATCTCTATATCTTTGTGTATTGGCCCAATATTTTCCATTTTCTGGCCCTCCAAAGGCCCAAAAAAACCTAAAAACGTCAAAAACACTAAAAATGTCATGTTTTACATGTCTCCCATGTGTACTGAGGCAGTAACAGCTTATTCCTAATATCATTTTCTATTAGGTCTATGGTATAGTCAATTGATTCACGAGGATTTCACTAGATATGTTCCGTATTTTTTTCTCCACAGTCATTTAAGTGTGTTTTGTCAGCAAAATATTCAAATGTCATTTCAGGTTGATACCTCTATATAGTCAATAAAGAAGATCCACACAGTCTCTATTGTATCCCAGATTGTGAGGTAACTCTTGTGTCTTCTGCTGGAAAAAAGAAATTTTGAAAAATATCCAATAATCTTGCCTCCAGGATCATATGTCTATTGAGATACATATTTTCTGTCACGGAGTCACCCGGAATATTGGTCACGGAGTCACCAGCCACCCTGATGAAAATTTAAACCTTCATAGAATTGTTAATACCCAATATATTTAAGTGACCTCTGGTTTTCCTGTGTCCTACCTACTCCCTCTAATGTTCTAATGCAAAAATCCACCATTTTTATGCTCATTTATACAAGAAATTATTTCCGTCACGGAGTCACCCGGGTGACTCCGTGACGTAAAATAGGTTAATAGGGGTACTTTAGGCCTATACTGTGCAAATTTGGTCTAGCCAGATATCATGATGCTTCATATTTCTTAAAGTACACATGATTAGGACACTATAGAGTGAATTTAACCAATAATGGGACCATTTTGAGGAATCTAGGGTAAAGTTGAGAGTATGTAGTTGAAATGTTCATATTTCTGATAAATGTTTAAAATTAATCGGGCTGTATCTCAAAAACTATTACTCAGAGGATTGCCATTCTTGGTATGCTTCAAGATATATGTTGGCCCAGCTTGTAAACAAGATTATTAGTTGCTGTGATGTATTTAAAACATAATGTTCATGATCATGGATTTTTGGTCACGGAGTCACCTGAAAAAAGGACAATAAACTTAACGAGGCGATAAAAACTGAACCGCTAGGGTTAGAAATGTATCAAAAAGTGTTCCAAGGAGCCAAGATATATACCTTTCAATATACTAAACCTGTTTAAACATATTAAGAACTTTCTGATTTGTCCTTCCTCTATCCTAAAACAACATAAGTCAGGAGTTTGAGCCGTGTACGAGTGGGAACGTTTGGGGTTATGTTATAGGGTCTTGGCAAATTTTGGCGGCCTAAATATATTCAGGTCCCCTCCACTATGATTGTGTGTCAATGGGCTAGCGGGGATGAGTGGGTGTGAAAATCTACCAAACAACAAGAAGTCACAGAAATTACACTAATGTTCACTGTTAATGTATAGGATAAAGGCAATTATACTAATAGATGTGATCATGACGCAATACACAGAGATTCCGCTATTCAACAGAACCTTCTCACTACTGCCCAACACTATTGGCATGTATCACCAGCCAGCTATAGGAAAAGGGGACAAGCACGTTTCTCTCCAGTGTCTTTTTTTTTCTCCCTCCGATAATCCTGTAAGATAATCTAATGTAGCAGACAATCTGCTGCAATGGCCGGAGTGCGGAGTGGAGGCATAGAGGCTACACCTGAATACTGATAACCAGAGGTGGTGCTACTCTGCAAGCAAGTGGAGAAAACACCATTCCTACGTGCCCCTGCCACCCACCCCTTGACACTGACAGATGCTCAAAAACTGGCAGATTGATAATTGGCAGATCATCCCAGAACTGACAGATAGACACAAAATGTTATGTATCAGACAGCAACATCCTGTCAGGTCGCACACTCCGACAGATACCCACAATACTGGAGGGCAATGTTAAGGATGTCAACACATTGACTGATTGGCTGTCTGTAGGAGGTCCTTCACAAAGTGGAACATTTCCCTCTTGTTCTCCTCTCTGCTTTCCTTGTTCTACATAACCTTGCTAGAACGCGGATGCAGTGGCTATGAGATGGGAAGATTGGATGAGGTAACCTTAGACTAATATCATCAGTATTTCAAGGTCTGTTCACTGGCGTCATAATTCCGAAAGAAAATGGAAACACAATAAACTTTCACCAAAGTAACATGGGCAAAATGTTTCAGCTTCAACCATATTGGTCTGAATCAGCAGTACGGCCCATCTTCTATATTTTGGCTTTTTCTTTTCTTGAGATAGGAATAACTGGCATAAATACAAACACCTTGGTAATCCCCTCCTGGGTTTGGAGTCCTGATTACCTAATAACACCTTAGCTGCATAGACGTTTAATGTTTCCTTTGCTCCTTATTTTGGGAACTCTGTTATATATATAGAGAGGTAAAGGAAGGAGTAGTCATTGTCATTCAATCGGCCTCGTCAAACAGCAGACAGCACACTAAGTCCCACTCAGGCGGAAGAGAAGGCTGGGTGTGCTGTAAATAAATGATCCATGGCCCACTGGCCAGCTCATCGAGCTTAGGGATTTGCATTGATAAAATGAGGCCTGGAACATTTCGGGTCAGAAAACAATCTGGCATTTCGGAAGAGATCTACTGTGGGGTAGAATGTTATCAACATAACATTTGTTTTGATGATAACTGCAGATGACCACTAACCTGTTAACTGTCTCATGTCTACTTTGGATTCCATAATTTGAGGTACCAAAATTATGCATCGTGCAGTTTTCCATGAGCCATGCAGTACTACATGGTTTGAAAATCTATGGATTTTTCCATTTGAGTCTTTGTTAAATGCTTTGGCCTAAACAGGTTTGGGCAATCATGAGTTTCTTAGGTTGCAGTGAGAAAGCACAATGACGTGAGATCTCACTGCTAAATTGGGGGGTTATCACACAGTGATGTGTGATTTCACCCCCCCCCCCCTGTTTGAAACCACACCCATAATATAAACTTTCCCATTTTCCCATCTTTCAAGCATTTCCCTCAATTTCAAACAAAGATCAAGATTATGTATAATTGGGCATATAATTGTTTTCTCAACATTCACTCTAATTATCTCATTGTGTGGATATTAACATGAAAAAAGAACGATTTTCATACAAACCTAGAAAATGCTATTGAGAAATCCCAATTTGCTGTTGGCTTACCATCATTTGCTCCAGAAAATGAATGCCTATAATGATGTATTATGTCATCAGCTAGGTATATATGAATGGGCTTCTATAGCAAATGTGTATTTCATGAAAAATGATTAATAAACAAGCTAAATGTTGCATTCCCTATGGTTCTATATGCTAGATATAGCATCAGTGTGGTTTCCAACAGGGGGGGGTGAGATTTTAAATCACTGTGTGATAATCCCCCAATTTAGCAATTTAGCAGTGAGATCTCACGTCATTGTGCTTTCTCACTGCAACCTGAGAAACTCATGATTGCCCAAACCTGCTAAAGAGTACCCAGAAACTTATCCCAGTATCGCGAACTTCAGTGCTGACTTGCTGATTACTGTCTTGACTCATGGCCTATCAAATAGACTCTGGAATAGCCCCAAAATTACCTGAAATATAAGTATCTTTTTTCAAAACTGGATAAGGTTTCTAGGGTCAGCGCTACTTTACTAGGTAGGTTCGGGTAACGTGAAGCACACTTTTAATAAGAGATTTGGCCTTGTGGTTCTAAATCATATTTATAGTGAGATCTAGACCTGTGTGCCCATGTAACACCCCCTCACAAATGTCAAATCAAGTTATCATTTTGTGGTTGGTAATGCATCAACATGGTTTGGGGGAAAGGGACTGTATTGATATTCTTTATCGCCCAAGACATAAACCATCTGACAGTTTGGAAATTGTGGTTACATATAAACAGGTTGGATGCCTGCAGCTATCAGCTGTATTCTACGCAAATAGCAAAAGAATTACAGTGAGCTAGCGCACACAGTGTGCTTAATGAATATAATAGCAAATCAACTGTTGAGTTACAAAGAAAAGAAAAGAAAAGTGAAATAGAATAGAAAAATAAATTTGTTTGCAATAGAATTTTAACCTACATTGTTAAAACGACTTTATTAATTGCATGTGATGAAACCCTTCTACTCAGACCTGTTAGCACAATCAAATTCGATATAAACAGAAAGGCTTCTTTACTAAATGGGCTCACCATAGATGATATTATTAGTATTGAAATGCATCTTTACATCCAGCTGTCGAAATCTAATACCTCCTTTTGACAGATATACCCCATCCCTCCTTCACAGAGGCAAATATCAGAGTCACCCAATGTCGCCAATACTACTCTCATACAAGGGTCAGGCACTGCTGGACTATAATAGATGGGTCAAGGGCCATTCTAGTGAGGGTCAGGCTAGGCTGGACATTCAATAACAGGCTGGACCTTGGCAAACTTGCTTGAAAGTCTGGCCATGCTGGATCCTCATGCCATAGTCTGGCAATGCTGGACTCTTGCAGGCTGATAGAGACTCTCCCAAGAGTCCAGCATTGCCAGACTATGGCATGAGGATCCAGCATGGCCAGACTTTCAAGCAAGTTTGCCAAGGTCCAGCCTGTTATTGAATGTCCAGCCTAGCCTGACCCTCACTAGAATGGCCCTTGACCCATCTATTATAGTCCAGCAGTGCCTGACCCTTCTATGAGAGTAGTATTGGCGACATTGGGTGACTCTGATATTTGCCTCTGTGTTGTTATAGATCAGTGATTCTTAAGCCAAGCACAGGAATTCGTGATCCGATTTTGCCAAGAAGGGGAATATCGATCTTTCTCTCGTAAAAAGAAACAAAATGTGTGTTTCAGGCAACCGGACCCTAGATTCCAAAAAGGGCTGACACTAGCATTTTTAACCATATTTAAAAATAAAACAGCTGCGTATATTACATGGTTTAAACAGAGTTATCACAGTTGCTGGCCAGGAAGCTTATGAATGTATATTATATCAAAATAGGTTTTGCAACAATAAATGGTTAACCATTCATCTAATGACTATATTAATAAACAATAGAAAAATGTTTAATTAACAAAACGCCAGCACCTGTCTTTAGAAGTAGGACTCTTATCCCAGATGTAACATGAGCTTTTAAAATTGTCCAATAGCATTTGCTAAATAGACCCTTACGAAACTTTTGAACACGCCGAATACCTGTCAGGCAAAGTCTGTATGGGATCAGATAAAACAGGAGAACTACATCAATTTTCCGGTTACTAAGCCAGTGTCAGACAATGCATTTGAGCACTCTTAGAGGATGAAAGAATGCCTAGGACATATATAATTATATACATATTCTAGAGCGACCATTGAATTAAACTAGGATCGCATCACACACTTAGATGCTCAGCTGCCGCTAGCTATTATGTCGGCACAACATGCCTGCTGCTTGGAGGATCAATGAATACAACATAAGGGGTTCAGAAGCACTGCGCGCCAAAGCCGTTAGACATGGAGATTGCATTATTGCTGATGCATCTTGGGCGGTAATGCCTCATTTAAATACCAATAGTCTGATTAACATGTCTTGCATGGAAGGGAAGCGCATGGCGGAAAGAGGGATTATCCAGCATATCGACTGCTTGTATTATATTTTTGGGGATGGCTCTTAAAACCGTAACTTTCTCTTCACTTGTACAGAACGCATCTTTTCTTATAGTTTCAATTATTCTACTTTTATCAGTTCTCGTACAGCCAGTTTTTTTACGGCCCAGACAAGAAGCACTACCCCTGTATCTTATGTAGGGATTGTACGGATGTCACATTACTCTGATATTGTTCTGCCACCAGTGGGAAGCATTGGATATGAGGCAGGTTCAAACATGACTACCAGTTAAAGTTGCAAGGTATCTAGTCACAACAATATCTGCAGCTTTACCAAAGAGAACCCAAGCCTGGTCAGCCACGTGAAATGGGCTTTCATCTGTTGTATATAGATCTAAACATATAGGTCTCAGGGGCCCTGAGGGTATTGGATTACAATTAACTATGTAGACACAGCACACAGGTGCCACCATAACAGAGTGAGACATAATTGGTAAACAACATTAATTTCTACTGCTAGAGAAATATTCAGTAAACCCAGTGAATGCAAATTCTGCATTGAAATATTGCTCTTAGGTATTTGATACTTTGGCATATGGTTTAGAACATCACCTTGCTCCTCACAAGACCAAACTGCATAAAGGTAAAGCCATGTTAGTTACCACTGTTGAATAGTAAATTAACTGGGATCATTTCCAAAGCTGAGATATTCAACAAGGCAAAGCAAAGTTAACCAAATACCAAATACCAAATCAGTCAACAAGCTAACTGATGGCTAGGCTAACCTGCTTGCTGGGCTGGCAACTAGAGAAATGGTTGGCCAACCAACCTAGTAAAAAAAATGCCATCCAGATATCATCAATATGAGCAGTTCAAAAGCAATTACAAAAGCTATACACTCTACATCATCCTAGGTGATTAGCAAAACAGCTGTGGTAAACGTGCCAATAACTGGAGGCACTTGCAGATGTGTAATGACCCCCCCCCCCACGGGGCACAGAATTCAGTTCAACATTGAATCAATGTTGAATCAACACTGAATCAACATTGACAACCCGCTGCCAATGCTGGTTCAATGTTCTGTGCCCACTGGGCCAATCCATATGTACCTGATAAGCATCTCCAATCGGCACACATTTTTATCAGCTGCCGTCAACTGAGGAACCTGCTGTGAAACTTGCCATGACCGTAATTGAGAAATGCTTTGAATGATTTGAAATATGTCAGGACAATGCGAATTGTCCCTGGTATTGTAAAGCTTCCGCCTGACGAATATACCGATGGATATTTTGTATCCACTCCAAAAGCAAACCTTTCTCTCAGCCCAGAATATGTATAAAAAGGGCGCAGGAAGCAACTTTTTGTATGAGTAATCTTTTGGCCTGTCTTCCCGGGTAATGAATCCCGTATTATTGATGTATATCATGTAGAAAGCCAAAGGACCAACAGCAAACAGGGGTTCTCCAGTTACAAGTAGGGTAAGCTCATTCCTAGACCCCATTTTCAGCCAGCTAAGGGTCCACATGGCATTATTAATAAAGAGAACAAGAATGGATGACTTTCATTAACTCTCTCTCATGAAGGGTCGTTGTCTGGTCTGCATGATCAAAGACCATTGCTGCCACAATAAAAACAACCAGGTCCCTCATAGAGACAGGCACATTCTGCATTTTTGACTCTCAAAAATAAATGGGTCACGCAAATGCCATGCACCATGTTTCCCTGACCACAAGATGGTCACGTAAAATTGAGAAGACAAAATTACGTAAATTGCTGCAGTCGTAAACAATGTTAATTCATATTATTATTTGGCGTGCAAAAGTAGAAGACATGAACATTAAGGTGGTGGCTTGTGGTCCATGAAAATTTATGGTCATTTCATATGAAAGATTACCATTACAAAGAAAAGGGGATGCAATTACATAAAACAAAGACAGCGGTATAGCTATTACTGCTCATATTGAACGGCGGTCCTATTGTGATAGCCTTTCATGATGGCCCAGGGGATAATCTGCACCAAGTCATCCATTCCAATCATACTGACCTATTATTAATTAATAATATTATTAATGATATATGTTTCTATGGACCAAGATTCCTGAAAGCTGACAGGCTGTTATATGGTGGTGCTCATAGTTGTTAGTCGTGTGATACAAGTTCAGGTAACAGATAGCAGTCAACAGGATAAGGTCTAAACCGTACCAGGGTTACAGTACAATGAATTCTTGTATCAATGTTATTATGTGACTCGTACTGATTCATGAGATGTATGCATTTCTAGGGAATTGTTACCCCTCACCTGGTATATGTGGCAAATATTTTGATTGTCAAGGGGACCGAAACGAACCTAATGAAAGAATCTGACATTAATTCAATCCCACCGGTCTTTCACAATAGATACATTTCTAGACGATATTCCCTTCGATAACACCATTACATGTGCTCCTCTACAATCGGATAATGCTGTGAGGTACAGGTCTACATAAAATAATTTCAATGTGCCTGAGTTTGTCTTTAGCCTGGAACCCAAATAACGCTGTCAATTGCAACATAAATGCTAATGCATCTATATGAAAAAGTGAGTGATGAGGAGGGGGAGTCAATGAGAAGCAGATCGAGGTATCTTCAATGTTGAGGATGATAAATGATAATTCAGAAACTGCATCAAAGCTGATTCCTACAAAATGTAACGGGTAGCTATGCTACTAGGTTATGTGTGGTATGTCTATTGTATATTGTTATGATGTAAAGCGACACGGGTTTTATTATTATTTCATAACATGTTTTATTACTTAATGAGTACCGACGGTCCGTTTCATATACCGTCGTTATCATAGTTTGGTTAGTACCGCAGTTACTTGAACTACCGAAGGTAACACCTCGTTAAGCATTTCATAATCTATTATGTAACATAAACCACTCGGTGGCGCTGTAGGTATGTCATGTGACTGCCGCAGCTTGATATATAAGGTAGGCTGCTTCCCCTTGGAAGTCAGTCAGGTTTGGGACTGCTGAGGCAACACCACCCTGCACTCTGGGTTTAACTCTATGAGTAGTGTTATTTCCCTGTACTATTTATAATCCAGTTCTGATCACTGTATGACTGAGTGTTATACTAGTAAATAGTACCTGAGCGTTTTCCATTAATAAAGTCGCCGTATATTAAAGTCTAATTTTACCTTGTCTGGTTTTTGTTCTCATGCGTTCACACTAGTAGTACTAGACCAACTACACTGGTGCACGTTTGACCAGGATTGACCGAACCTGGGTTGTAGTACTTGAGCGGTTTCAGCTTCTGCTATGTGGGCTTCCAAAGACACATGTTCAGGGCAGGTAACTGGCTTCGCCGGTTAATTCTAAGTAAGGGATTAGCTTTGATCACAGATTGCTGCATATCATGTCTGTCCGCGGACCTAGCAAAAGTCTGAAGGGGAGTAATGTAGCGGGCACGTATCGCTCAGGGCAGCCCGAGCGTGCGTGGAGAGCGCATTGCCTGCCTGTGGTAGCTCAAGTACCGTGGCAGGGCGGTGGAGAAGCAGCTAGCCCTGTGGTGAAGCGGTAGCATTCTCAACTTGAGAGCGGAGGGGCCGGGGTTCGATTCCCCGTGGGGCTGACCTGTTTTCCGCTGCCTGTTACACAACCATGCACGATTATTTACATGAAGAATTACACAGAGAGAACAATCCGAGTCCAGGCTAGAAAAAAACTTTTCACACTGTCTGACTCCCCCTTCTAATGACCTTGACTCCTTTTCAATCAGATCAAAAAAGTCCAGGTCAGCTAAGGTGGGTAAATGGTTGCCTGGACTCCCTAAGGGAGTCACAGAAGTATTAAAGTATACAAGACAGAAATAGGAAACACACTAGGTGGCACTACTGTACAATGACTGAAATGCAATCAAGCACATATGTTTAGAAGTCATCTAACTCTCTTTATAATCAGAGTTCTGAGATCCCCCTCCCTGTGAGGCATTGCCCCAAAATAATTTTAAAAAAGCAGCTAGGGAAACAGCTGTCGGAATGGGTATATAGAGGGGTAGGACATAGAAATTACCAATGACCCTCTCTACAAAGGGAGCAGTGATTCAATGACTCCCTGTGCCTAGACTCCCTTTCTGAAGGGAGTTGCAGCATGGACCTGGACTCTAATTGTGATGGGGAGTCATAAAAGGGAATAATTTTGGAGGCAAAACCTGGGCTCTCTTAAGAGAGTCACATAACTCCCTTTTAAGGATGTCAGGTACTGACTTCTTTCATCAAGAGAGTCTGTGTAGTTTTTCTCAGATGGCCTCCCATCCTTCCTCAGTACAAGGTGTGTATGAAGGCAGTCAGGGTGAATACAAAACCCTGTATTTACCCGGCGAGCAAATATAACCTACTACCTTTGTCGTGAATTCCTTCTGTACAAGGATGATGGGGACTAAGCGTTGAGAACACTTCCATTTGGAGCCACCCCAAGTTCATCCCGCCGGTACTTCAAGATGGTAGGATCAGGAGAGAGAGGTGTGTGTATGTGAGAGAGAATACCCTTAGCAGCACAATCCATTGCACCACACACCACCGACTCACACCCAGTGGGCACAAAATCCAGTTCAATGTTAAATCAACATTGAATCAACATTGAATCAACGATGACAACGATTTATCAACGTTGGTTCAATGTTCTGTGCCCACTGGGCACCAGCTAACTGGGAGTCCTCCTATAAATCCCTAAAGATTGGAGCCTAATCTTTTAGTTCTGCTTTTTAAGCGTAGATTTCACTGAACTAAAAAGGCTAACAACAGTAAATCAGAAGTTTTCTTCGTTCATCGTAGCTTATTGACCTTTTTAGGCTTTTTAAGTTTCGATTAAATCATACTTTCAGGGAATGATATACCCATTTCGCACATCTGAACTCCAGAAAGATAAGAGACTAAATCATCTCCCTAGTATCACTGCTCGCCAAAAGCAACATTTGGTGCGGGTTCTGTGGCTATCAGCAGTATTGAAGTTAGTTGGTGTTGGTAGAGCCTATAGACCTGACTAGACATGAATGGTGAGCTCCTACAGGACCCAACTCCCCAGTGTCTAGCAGTCTGTCTGTATTTATACAAAGGCAAAGCAGTGCTCCCCAGGGCGTCCATGTCTCATTGTCCTGTGTGCCCTGTCTGCTATGTCGCCTTAGGGGTCTCAGCGGCTAAGGTCTGGAGCCTATGTGAGATGCCCCGAGGGACAGGACCTCCCTTAGTTCTGCGACCCCTAAACGCATCACATACTATTAAGCTGATCACTCTCCAAGCAGCCCCTATATTTTATCCAATGCTTGCACTGCATCTCTATGAGCTCAGCTATACGTGAAATGTATATTCTATTATGCAGAGCATAGTGTTGTTTTACGTGATAGATCCATGGAGAGATCACATAAATTCTCCATAAAAGTCATTATTATCTTTTTAAGAGTGGCGAAGATGTAAATAGCAGGTATCTATGCTGTTATCTTAAACTAAATAAAATATGTGTTGCTGGACTATAAAGTCATTAGGACATCACTGTCAGACGACTGGGACTTCTTTAATATGTTATTGCGATTCAAAGAATAGGGAGAAATAAACAGGCTGAAAGTAACGAGAAATGATACAGATTGGCGAAGGATGATATCCCCTGTCCCAAATGTCTCTCTTTTTCCCTTCAGCTGCCTCATATACTAAGGTCGCATGGCTTGTACACATAGCCAACACCTATCACGTCTTCCTGTGGCCAGACCTGGAACAAAATCCACTCACAGACGGCTGAAATTAAACACGGGTCATTGTGCATCAGTTTCCAGCTAAATTGTTTTTCTTTTGTGAGAAGGATTACCAATTTGGTAAAAGCTTCATGATGGAAAATGGACAAAGGTAAGTTGAGCTAGTCTGCTTAGTGTGCTCATCCGGTAATTTCTAGGAGCAACAGTTTGTGCTTAGAGCTTTAATCTTTTGAAGATTTCGAAACACAAACGATATGTAAATACTTGCGTAAAAATTCAAGTCAATAATGTAAAGCTCATCAGTGACGTCTTTTGGAGACTGTAACGGGACCTAGGCCAGCCAGGGGAAATCATTACGGAAGGATAGAGTTCTGCCCAGAGCTTAGGGGTTCATACAGATCTTGGTCCACAAGCTTCACCGTAACACATCATAATGATACACCTATGTTAATTAGTGAAGAAGGGAGGGAGAGTGAGGGGCAAGAGAAAGAGAAGGTATAGCGAATAGGGCAAGAGAAAGAGAATACATATTTTCATCAGCCGGACATCTTAGTCTTCACCCCTTGATGTGCCAATACGCTGTAAAATTAACATAATCACATTTTGGATTTGACTTATTGGCATAACAATTCCAAACAACCGTGTGAGGAAATATCTCCCAACACCCAAATGAGAAGAATCAGAACCGGTGCAGATAAACACACTTCCCTTCACCAAACTTCGGCTTGAGTTAGGTTCATTTGTAAACAGAGACAGTTCTCGTCCACCATTGTCAGGGCCCGAAAGGGGCAGTTTTTTCTGCCCATAAACCGTCACTGTGTTCATGGGAATGGCAATGATGGTTTATGAAGGTCCAACCCACCACAGTCTATTGCTTCTGAGACGGCACTGGAGAATCTGTCTTGCCGTGCAGCGTCCTACGTGGGCCACACCTTCATGCCACCCCCTCCCATGGCCCCCACTTTGTCAAATGACCCCTTCATCCACCCCCATATAAAGCACAGTATACCAATAGGCTGTATAAACCCATGTAGCAAACAAGGACTGCATACAAGGAAACATAATAGCTTCAGTATACATCGCCTTGATATGTTCAGTATTCTTAATATCCATTTGTAATTAATGGGTAAACACCACGGACAAAGTAATAGGTATGTTGTGTTAGAGCCCCATTTTACCAAGACGGCGGATAGCTAAGACGTGCCTGAAAACGGTGGGGGGAGGGGAGGGGCATAATATCGGAGGAGTTGACTACGAAACAAGCTAGGTTCTTTTTGCTGGGAAGTCACCACCCTTTATCACACATGCCTTAGCCGACTGGGCACAGTTCATTTATTCATAAAGACTTCTTCATGCATGGGCCCTGATAAACGGTCTTTAGTGTGGACTGCAGTCCACATTTTCTTTTCCCATTTAACCTCCCATTCACACATACAGCAGGTACGATAAGACTGAGACTGCCATTCAAATGTTCCTAAAGAGAAAAATACCTGCCACTTTATGAGATCTTAGCATTAGTCACAGTAAAAGGTAGGGCTATGATATCATTATGACATCAATATAGTGACAACACCAGGGATGTAGACACTTTAAAGATGAATGATAAATTCTTTAGTAGGGAATTGTACTATTTAGGCCGTGGATTTCAAAGACAGTTCTCACAATTACTAGAAAACACCCTCCTCTACCCCAAGAATTACCTTAGATTCAAGCCCTATATATAGGAAGTTTAAAAAAGAAGGAGAACTTTGAGACACATAGGGACAGAAATAGATCCAACCCAAAATAAGGAATATGTAGAGAAAGAAGCCGAGGAGAGACTTTGCCTGGTACTGGGTCAGGCCTCTCGCTGTGGCTGATAAGAAAGGGTCTAAAGCCCTGCAGCTTCTCAGGTCGTTCCCCTGATATTCTTCTCCATTTTCACAAAGACCATGGGCCCAATGCAGCTCTCCGCTTTGATATATGACTTTTCCAGCATGCATCAATTCCTTACCATCAGCAACGGATTGCCAGCTGATTGCAGAATTATGAAAGCGAGCGGGTTAGATGATGGGGAGAAGATAAGGTATGGGATGGGGTAAGAAGATAACGGAGTGAGGTTTGGGAAGATGTGGTGACAGAAGGAAATTGAGATAATTTGTAAATGAACATTGTCAACGGCATAAAATGTGAGTGTGGAGTTGAGCAAGAGGTTTGTTTCACAGCTCGTTAGGGCGGACTGATATAACGAGCAAAGGACCCTGCCAGTCCAGTAGACAACCATTTTATCTCTTTTCCCGAACAATGTTATTGAAAGACTAGGAAATAGTGATGAAATGAACGCAATACTGAACTGTATTTAACTAAGAAACATTTTGCAAACTGTTTGAAATAGTTGTCGAGTTCGGAACCTGATGGTTCTCATTTGGTAGCAAGAAGTAGGTCCTTTCAAAAGTTATCTCCAGAAAAATAGGAGCACATGCACATGGGAAAGAGAAAGAAGATTCTGAAATGTATTCTTTGGTCACATGACGACAAATGCAAGTCATTTCGACCAAAAATTCTAAGATGCTATGCAAGCTAGCTGGCAGATCCAAACATCAGTTTCCTTCGTCTATATTTTAGACGAGTATAAATCCCTTTGTTGTTGATTATTTTATTTGGCTAAAACAATCTTACACAAGTGCAGGAAGTCTCTCAATTAAGAGCCCATAATCGCCATCTTCCAGATATAGGTGACCATTGGCGGATCCAGGGGGGGGGGGGCGACGGGCCTCCCCCCCCAAAAAAAAGGAAGAAGAAAAAAGAAAAAGAGAAGAAAATGGGGGAAAGGGAGAGACATGGAGACAATATCATATAACACATAATAGTCTATTTCAGTGGAGTATGAATGACCTGGAGGGGAGAAGGGGCCGAATCTTAAAATATTGTGTCCTAAAATGCATGAGAATGCATCATTTCACGTCCAGAACATCAAAAGGTGTTTGATGCTCTTCGCTGGCAGGAAACAGACAGTCACTCCAGGTTAGCCCCCCCCCCTAGACACTCCTGGATCCGCCACTGAGGTCGGAGAGTATATATTGTACAATCAAGGAAAAACGTTTCCATAAAGCGAAAAAAGTCACATTGTGCTCATATAAAATTAAATTAAATTAAAGAAGGGCATCATTTTACAGTCCACAAGTTAATCCCTTTCTCAGTGATAGTCGAGCAGGTCCTTGTAGACATAAAATGTGTGCACTCTCTAATGTGCTTAGGAGCCAGTCATGTATGCCCGGAACAATAGATAAGACCTTTGTCATATACGTCTTTCTTGGATCTCATCATCTTGAGATGCACCTTAGCGTTACTATCTTTATAACGGGCTGGCCCTGATTCTTCTCATTTGGGCCTCGTTTGGACAAACCCTATCCTTCTTCAGGGGGAAAAACTCGGATACTGATCAATCAGGATCGCCGCTCCCTCTGAAAACATGCAATTTATTCAGGAAAAGAAAGGAGATATTTTGAGTATTTAGGGCTGGTGACAAACCTAATGTGGCAGCCTGTCACTGACCAGTATAGAGGCCTAGTGGCTACACAGAGAGAGGAAACAACGCCAAAAGGGAGTCCAGGTTGCCTCCAAAATGACTCCCCTCTTTGGGGGAGCCCAGGGCGCCTTAGGGAGCCTATGTGACTCCCTGGCTGACCTGAGTCATATGACCCAGAGTTTTATTAGATACGATCACCTAGTTTTTGTGTACCAATCCCGAAAAGCAAGGAATAACGACAAAAATGTGTCAGAATACTTATCATCAAAGCCAAGATGAGTTTATCTAGCAGGATATATTCTGTTGAACATTACATTGATACAACACTACTAGTCAGGCATGTCTTCCTAGTGGTTGGGGAGAGACTAACAGCTGATACGGGATGCAGCACTACTGGTGGCAGATACTGTCAAACGTGGGGGCACACAGCTTCGGACTGCCACCGGGCAGAGGCCCACGTCTCTGGGTGTCACATGACTAAGGAGCATTTGCAGAATCCAGAAGGCTTTAATGGCTTTGAAAGGGGAAAGGTCCTGTCTGAACCTCCTTAACTAGGTAAGGGTTCTTGATGGTAAGGTACATACATTGCTTCTGGTAACACTGCAGAGCATTATGCGATGGCCGGGTATTTTTTCCGAAGTGATACAAAATGCCTGTGGTGTAGTCTGGACTATGCATGCCATCATCCGTGCTGAAACGATGCATGGTAAGCCATTGGACTAAGTAGAGGAATGGAGAGTAAGCTTTGGTAGGGTTTGCTGTTGTCTGCTGTTGCAATCCAGGGATTCATCTGTCAATGTGTCTTCATGTCACAATTAATATAGGGATGACTGGCCACGTCATTTCCCACACTTTGTATCCTAGGAAGATAGTTAGATTTGGCTCAGTGCTAATTCTTGTTGTTCTTAAATACTTCAAAATGCACCCACTTGTGATTATTCTCAGAAATGACCGTTTTAAAGAAACAAATTCATGGTGTTGTGGCAGAGTGGGCAAAACCATGGTGTGCCCATATGACAGCGGCAGCCCATCTGTATGTTTTCTCTTTACGTGCTTCCCTGCATTACAATCATGAATCAATCAGATTTGGCTTGCATCAACATGAAAGTAGACTACCCTTCAGTGATAAGTGGTCATTTCAAACTGGCTGCCACAGAGTAGCCTATAGCCAAGGATTGTAATTTATTATCTATTAGAAGAAAGGCAACAAGGCGTTTTACCCTTCCATTTTTTTCATTCTTTCATCCCATATTAATGTGTTTGCTACTGTGTCTGTTTGATTGGTATCTTCTAGCATCACCGGGGGGGGGGGAGAGGGGGGGGGGGCAGAAAATCAAGTGAAATGAATCTACTCTTTGATACTACATGGGGATCAGAGTAATGACTGAGGAATATGCCCTGACTATATTCAGTTAAGTCATTCTATTACTGTGGTTAGAAGAGTACATGACTGTAACTGCCACTGGTCATCATGATAGTGTGTGAAAGCTAGATTATCTAGTTCTTGCTAACGTTGTATTTGACCTTTATTTTTTATTAAAAATCACTGACCTCCAGTGTCCAGCTATAGTAAGTGCATGTAATCTTTTCTGACCTGACTATGTCATTAGCAGCCACCCAGTGTATATTTTCGCAAAGGAAACCATAGCATTCACATCGGAGAATTATAGTTTGGGATGCTGGCCAGTCAACTCAGATAACCATAATTGCAAGACAGGATATAAGTGGTGTTGGATAAAGTTACAATAAACCAAAGGGGTCACCACTGTGCACCACTATCAGCAGTAGCACACCTGATGATACCCTATAAATTATATCAGATGGCTTTGTCAGCTTAAAATATATTCATTGCATCGGTTGCTATCTTAACTGCAGAAATATTGCCATTCGTTGATGAAGTGAAGCGATAGGTGCTGGCAGCAGCTAACGAGCCACCCATGGCCAGCAAATATCTTTGCCACAATTCGCATAGACAGGACTGGTGAAGGGGAGGAATGGTGACCAGAGGACATGACACCATACTTTACTTGCCCTAGGGTTATGTCTTTTGCCCTGTATAGTCTTTCTTTGCTGATTTAAAAAATTCTATTTATGCACATTTTTTTTTTCATGTAAACGTAATAGATATATTTAGTAATCACATATTACCACAATGAAAATACCAGAGCTCGATGTATTATATATAGGCCTACCTGATAAGAGAGGAATGTAAATTTAAACAGGCTTCCCAAGATGGTTGTTCATGGTTATCCTACATTCACTGAAAAAAACTGCCTTAATCAAAGTTGACAGTGTCCATTCCTTCCACTCTCCCTGTTGCCCTATCCTTGAAACTGTAGATGCTGCGCGCGAAAAGCTTTTAACAGAGCACAGACTGACCATGCATTTAATAAAGATTGTATTTAGGTAGATTCCAAGGTGCTAGTGGAATGTATTCAAATTCTTCAAATGTATGCATGCCTTACAGAATTTGATTTAGAAAGTAGAAATTGCATCATTTACACATATTTCTCTCTGCATATTTCTCCCTTACCGTCGACTAGCTTATATTCTCTATTTCCTTAAGTTGGTACCCCCAATCTAGACCCTGAAATTGCAGGCTTTAAATGTTAACACTGGTGAACACCTTTTAATAGAGCACACACTTGATGTAAATTAGTTACAGTGCTGCAGCAATTTACACATCACTCCCAGAGTAGGCTACTTGTTCATCTATCTACTAGACGTTGCTAGTATCGTGTAGGGTCTAGACTGCGTTATGGGCACTTCGGAAATGTGGATGGGAGGTAATTCCGTTAACATTGAGAAGATGGTAATGCATCCTTGGGCACTATTGTTATCATGACTATTCATGCTATTCAATTTGCAATCAAATAAATCCTCCTGCACTCCAACTATCAGGGCATTTACATATTTGAGAATACAGTTCTCCCTGGGACTGCCACCCTTTCCTGTGTCGGCCTAATGGTGCTGACTGGGACCTGACCCCCGTGACATGGCAGGAAACACACTACCCAAATACCCTGCACAGTGTGGCTGTGGTACCTGTCATTATGGGGGAAGATGTATAGATCTAAATATAGCTAATATCCATCATCCACTGGGCTCTAATCGGCTGAAGTTATATATTTTTATGAGAAATGTATGGGCTTAATCATCGAATGCTTTGCAGTGGACGGTGAGCATTAAGCCACACGACACACACTAGTCCTCTACCCGTCCTCTATGTTCTCTCTGATATCCACATGAAGAGAAAGCAGCAACTTGATGAATCCCACTGTTGTATAGGATGTCCTATTAAGCTTCATCTAAATCAACTTTAAAGCTATATTACATACAAACCTTCACAACTAACCTCTGCCTATTATCAGAACCCTGAGTCAGGACAGAAACCTCTCTTATTTCATGTGGAGGAACAAAGTTATTATGCTTAAGTACTATAATGGCCGTTCTCCACGCTCCTATGAAGGTGTTTCTCCACGTGTACTGGTACGGCAAGGACTACAATTACACTTCCAAGTACAAGTTATGTGGTTAAGATAGCCTCTGCATTTTGAACCTATCAAGGCTACAAATTTGGCCTCAGGTGGGTGATGGTTTAGGTCCCCAATCAAGAGGATATACCTATCCTACATGCATTCTACCCCTTCCTCAGGCACCCATATCCCCAATGGTCAATTCGGTTGGGTTGTTGTAGTCATATTGATGCAATAACGGCTTGTGGAGAAAGCACGCGTGAGGTATATCTGGCAATAATGAACGAGCCGAAGACGAGTTCATTATTAGACAGATATACCTCACAAGTGCTTTCCCCACAAGCCCTTAATGCGTTTATACCACCATTTCCTCAAATATATGAGAATTTAACGTATTAGGCCTACCTGATTTGCCATTTTGTTACGATGGGCGCTTTATGAAGAAGACGCCGCGAGCGCCATGCTTCTCCCACCCGGTCAACAGTCCTTGAATAGTTCGTGAATAACATGAAAATATGGCCAATTGATACCATGACAGGATTAATCCTTCAATCCGGTACATGCTTAGAGCTCCTTCTTGATGTTCCCGTGTAGAAATAGCCTTTTAGTTGCGTAAATTCCTTATATTTTGACATTTTGCCATCGATACCAGCCCGGTTAGACTTGTACACAGCGGGACGGGATGTAAAACCAACACGCCGAAGTCAAGTGACCAATGCGCCGGACTGACCTAGTTTCCGCGGTGGCTTCGATCAGCTGATCTTCATTTCTAGTCAATTGGTCTCTCGAATTCGCTGTGTTGGTTGCGTCAGTCGGTCAAGTGATCTATATCGTCTCCTTGTTTACTACTCCAGGCGTGTTGGTATCGATCGGAAAATGTGGAAATATGAGGATTTTACGCAATTAAAAGGGTAAAACAGCACGGCATCAGCAACAAGGAGCTCTAAACATGTTCTGGATTGAAGGAATAAGCTTGACATTGTCTAATTTCACCATATTTGGATGTTATTCAAGACGCATTCACCGGACGATCAACAAAATCATGGCGACAAGGTAAGTCACTATTGGCTTCCTACCCACGTTCTATGTGTCGTCTTCATGGCGCATGAGGTTAGGCGCTCGCGTTTGGCTTCAGCGGCCGGGGTTCGCAACCCGGACGAGTCACACTAATTTCGTACCCAAAATGGCCATGCCTATCTTTCATTACCTTGTTTAAATATATAGAAACGTCTTGGTGTAAAAAATTAATTCTGAGCGTGCGCTATCCTGAGATATACGCACGGCATATATCCACTCTCGGCAAGGGAAACACCAGAATCATGGTATAAATGCACACATTCCTTTTATATATCAATCCTTTCTACATAAGTGTAGACAGCCCCCTACTCGTCCAAAACGTCAAGGCTAGAAGTTATTACTTGTAGATGGGAATCACCCCTCCCCCCCGCGTGACCAATGACGTTACACGTTGCCGTTGCTGTAAACGTCGTGATCTTAAACTCCATTATATATAGATATCTTGCATGACTGATGTGAAATGAATAATTTATTTAGCAGAATGATTGCACAGATATGCAGGTATGTTGAATACAGCATATAGTTAGCAGACCAACCACTCCGCACGACAGAGCGGGTACTTTGTGCCATCCATTTTATGGAGCCTAAGAGGTCTTATGTTCCAGCTAATGACTTGGTGTGGGAGTGGAGGTGACTAGAAAGGAAAGGATTGTCGATGATGGGAGGTTGGAATTGCGTTTTTAAAGAAAGAGGGGTATATGGGTCTGTTACACAACGTTGTGGGTTGGATGCACAGATTGTGTCAGATTGAAAAAAGAAGGATTTGGGACTTCTGGACTATGTGTCACCCCTGGGGATCACCCTGTACAGTTACTGCTAACTATGTGGTACCAGAGGAAAGATAGACAGAAAACTATCAGGGCCCTTACGTATCTGAGAACGAAGTCCTAGCTCCCTGGGACTGCCTCCGATTCCTGTGTCGGCCTAATTGGTGCTGACTGGGACCTGACCCCCGTGACATGGCAGGAAACAGCACCGTGAGACCTACATCAAGTACCTACTGTACAGTATTGTGGTACCTGTCCTCATGGGGGGGGGGGGAGGGGGGGGGGGGCTGTTGGGAAGAGGAATGCAGTGCGCTCAGTCATAACAGCATGTTTAAAGTGGGGTTTCTCCTAATAAGAAGGAAACCTTTTCTTCTGTAAAATTGCGCTTCATCTTCCATAGTGAAAGTGAACACTGAATGTCAATTTATGAAATTAATGGTTATTCAAAATAAGAGTGTGTATATTGTGTTTCTAAACACATGCATACATATAGCTAAAGTGACAGCGATTGGGAAATGGTAGGGCCTTCGGAGTTGTTTGTTAACATAGTTATTTAAGACCGAATTAGCCCAATGATGTATTTTGAATCGTACCAACAGCTCCTCTTTGATCGCACGGCACAGTTGTACACACATTGGTCATCTACCCATCCTCTATGTTCTCCCTGATGGCCACATGAAGAGAAAGCAGTAAAACGTAATGAATCTCACTGTTGTGCAGGGCGTCAGCTAATGGCTTGTGTCTGGGAGGTGAGGTGATTAGAGGAAAGGGGCTTGGCGAAGGTTGGAAGGGTGTTTGGGGAATATAGGAGGGAGTACACAACATTGCAGGGTGGATAAACAGATTGCGTTGGCTAGAAAGGAATGAAGGATTTGATAATGTTGCGATCGTAAGCCATTCATCAGATTCCAGTCAATCTCCTGCCAGGGCACCAGTGTAAAATTGGGAACATTGTGAAGTCTATACGATTTTAATTAGTTGGAGAGAGATATCAATATCATTTTGACCATGTCTTTCATCAACCTGGTTCCAATCATTTTTTGTCGGTCACAACGCTAATTATATGTAACATATGTTCCAGCTGTTTCAACAGACACTGTCTTTATTCTTCAGTAACACGTTCCCCTATATTCATTACAGGAGATATTTATCAGCTGTGAAGATCACCTCTTCTATGGGGAAGTGGGAATAGAATTGTAAGGGGATGTAGGCAGAACTATGAGGAAACATAATGTGGCGGTAGCGGAGCTACGCCCCGCAAGTTTCGGAACTTGCGGGGCGGTAGTTCTGCGGGGCGGCGCGGGGCGGCGCGCCACCTTATATAAGGCGGCGCGACGCCCCGCGAGCGCCAGTATCCCATACTCTAGCTTAGGAGACGGACGTGTCTCGGGGTACTCTACAGCACTAGTATCCGCATACTAGGACTATAGCTAACAGATATCTTATATCAGTTACTGTTTACTGCTGGTATCTTTATACCGGCCTTAGTTAATCTGGTATCACTATACCTGGGGGGTTTCTAGTTACTACTGGTATCTTTATACTAGTCTGGCATCCTTATGCCACTGGGTTTACTGTTATAACCACAGCCGTTGTTAGTGGTGTTCTACTAGGTATCTCTATACCGAAGCCTAGAACTACTTAGTTCTTACTGTTAATGATACAACTAAAGCCTCATGCTAGTATGCCTCATGCAACTCCTGAATGTAACTAGATGCTAAGTCACCCCTTAATAGAAACCGATCGTTACACTATAACCATCCTGTGTTTGCGTTCTCTCTGGTCATAAGTCTCCCCCCCATACATCCATATCCCCGTTACAATAATAATAAAGTTGTCTTTATGTGAAAACCATTTTGCGATGCCACTATCAGTAAATGACTGATGAACCTAATCTATTCAGATGTAATAGCACAATTAGATTAACCATAAACTGGAAAGGCGTCCTTGCCTAAAAGGAACAGACACGTTCCAGATGCATTTCTGTTTTCCGTCCTAAAACAGATGGCTCACAACATTAAAAGTGATCCCTCTCGAAAATACCTTTCTCTCCAAATCAACGGAAATATTACTCTCCAGCTGCCACGACTGCATGAAATTGGCACTAAATGCCAACCCATTGGGAGCATTAACAACCTTGGGGACAGAGGTGCCGTAGGATATTTTTAGATATCACTGAGCGCTATTTATGGAGGAAAGTTTCACCAGGGGCTGTCATGATATGGCTTAATTGCAATGGGAATAAAAAGAGGGGATCGGTATTTAAATTCCACTATTTTGAACAAGATGGTCGATTTATTGCATGGATTGCAGCTCTGGCTAATTACAGAAGGAGCCATGAGGATGTGCCATATAATTACCCCAGCAGCAGGTGTGTTGTGGAAGCTGCAATATTTGTTGTAGATTAATGGCAAGCCAAAGTGAATATCTTGCGATAAATGGCAGGTTGCTTGGAGGGGTGGTAGGCCTGATTTACTTTGGAGAATTAATGATGTATTGCGTTGTAGTAGAGTGTGGTATGCACTGATGCTGTTTTACAACCTACTACAAGTATATAACTCATGAAGGTACAATCCATACTAAAGAAATACTTCCCAGTAAACAAATAACGTTATACACCGTTTTATAACGTTATATAACGTTATATGTCAACGTTTTTCTAAGGCTCTTTAGTATGACATAACGTTATGTAAAGTTTAAAACGTTATTTTGACGTAAAAAAACGTTTTTCTGTTAGCTGGGTTATGGCATTGTGCATTGTGATAGAGTATTCACTTTCCCTATTCATGCTTCAACTTAAGAGTTTGTACTTACTGCATATCAACTAGGGCAGCTAGAATTAACTATAGATTTTGCGAATTTCAATTTCAAACTTTCAATGGTTTGTAATATTAACAGGAATGTCTGTTTGTATGATGGTCCCGGAATTCTTTTTCATATTTTGGTATATTGACTAAAACCTTAAAAAAATGTTAGGACCGTGAACCTGTACTGTGGATGAGTGGTTTATTCTCTCCATCTTTCAATATAAATCAACAACATAATCCATGAAGCTTTGGTATGACGTTTTTAATGTTGTCATGAGCTTCAGGGATCAAGTCTCAAACATACCGCCATACATAACTAACACTGCACGAGGGTCGGGGGATCGGTCCTATACCGTCCAGCAGCTGCCTTTATAAGGCTCCTCGAGGTGGTACGGGACAGATACCGAACATAATTGTAATGCGATATATTATAGGATTAAGAGTTGTTGAATTGGCGAGTTTTGATATTAAGCTAGCTAGGTCGAATGTTTACATTGCTGCCATTGGGTTGGTCAATTTATTGCTGCACTGTGGAAAGCACGCCTGGGATATCTCTCCTAGGTGCGAGGACAAACGCTAACAGCGCAATCTTAACAAAGAATTAAGATCGTCTTAAATATCTTAAATTTAGTATTCTAATTCCTCCATAGAGTGTTAATGTTAAAGTCTTATAATACCCACCAAATATAGATAGCAGCATATGTTGATATCATGGGAGGCTCTGCCCGCCTACCCCGTTTTTCTTTACTTTTTCCTATTACATTAAGACATTAAGACATTTTAAAATGTAAGATTAAGATTGCGCTGTTAATGTTTGTCCGCGCACCTGGGAGAGCTATCCCGCATTTGCGTGTGGAAAGGATATTGCTATACCACCAAAGTTGAGCAGCTCAGGACTTGTACCATGATAATGGCTGGCGGCAGGCCTTGTAATGACTCTCCCACCCTTGTGCACTTCATTATGAGCTCCATGAATTTCCACTGGCTATCATAAAGACGATCAGCGTTGATGATGCTGCCTCAACTGATCAACTCTCTAGCCATACCTTGCAAATCCTGATGACTTGCATCTAGGATAGAAGATTCTGCACAATTCTGCCAAACTTTTAGGAACCCCATGCTCCCGGACCAGCCAGGAAATTAGCAATGATTTGTAACTTGATTTTATGGTGGTAGGTATTGTTACCATTATTAGTACTGAGGAATTATAGGGTGATAAATTTTGGAAGTATTTATTCAGTGGCAAGTGTCCACGGGGTACAATAGCCATTCTGTTGTTGCTACGAAACCCATGTTCACAATAAAATTGAGGTAAAGGATCAGGTTCGAATCCTAGGTGTCACATACATATGAATTCCTCATGAAATGGCTACACAGCCAAAAATAATTTTCTCTTTTTCAGAAAATATTTCTTGTTTAAAGTAAAATAAACTTGATGTATGAAGTTGTTCACACAAAACCAGACAAGTTGAATTTTCATAGAGCGATTTTTATTTTTATAGTTTTAATAAGTTGACATTGTTGAGCATTAATTGTTGTTTTTGATCTTTTATGCAACGTTTTGAGTTACTTAATAACACTTCATCAGGCAAGATGTTACAATAGGACGAACTGTCTCCTGAGGTACTAAAAATGATCACATTTGGCTCACTCTCACCAGATCGATGCAACTATTATTTGGCCGTACATGATCGGCGGCCGTACATGATCGGCGGCCGTACATGATCGGCAGACTACAAAAGCCACCTATTACCCCCTGCACTGTGATATTTAACTCTCCTAACCATACCTACAGGCTGTTATGTATCTTTGGGGTGTTTTTTAGAAGAAAAAGACCTCCCAAAATATTTATAGGGGCCAAAGGGGGGGGGCTCAATGTGTAACCGATCATGTACGTCACATGACGTACATGATCGGCTGGAAATGGCAATGTAAAATTTCCTCATTACCCACTGCTTCACATGTCTATGATTACACATATTTAGACCTACATCATATGTACACCTTGCTATGATTGAATTATGTTTTAAATATGGTTAAAAAGGGGTCAAAAGGAGAGTGGCCCAATGTACAACTGGGATCCAAATGTCATGTAAAATGATTTTAGCCCTTTCCCTGCCGCTTTACTTTTGAAAAATTGTTCCCAACCACCGGGGACATTGCAGATGAATATGTCCTATTAAAACCGGCACTACACTACAGATAGTGCCCTGGTACTGCATATATGCAGTATCAGTTTTTGGGTACTAAAATACAGTACTGCATATATGCAGTATCGGTTTTACAGTGGTACTGCATATATGCAGTATCGGCAGGGAAAGGGTTAATAGTCGCATCTATACATTTCTAACAGATAACATTTCAATACACACATCATATGTACACGTTGGTAAGGTTTATTCATGTTTTATCATGTTCATAAAGGGTAAGGCAGTCAATAAATCACCGATCATGTACGTCACTGATCATGTACGTCACATGACGTACATGATCGGTATTAAAATGTCATGAAAAATGACCTTAATAACCTATGGTTTATCTATGTTTTATCATCTTCAGAAAGGGTAGGGCAGTCAATAGATCACCGATCATGTACGTCACCGATCATGTACGTCACCGATCATGTACGTCACCGATCATGTACGTCCACCAATCATGTACGTCCACCGATCATGTACGTCCACTTTTTAGTTGCACTGGTTTGGTGAGAGTGAGCCATTTTGGTTTGTTGGTTGCTATGGTTACATATTAATACGGCGGGTCCATGGTTACAGTAACAAGTAGAGTTAGCATTGGCATCCCATATGCTTGTAGTTTGGTATTTTCACAAATAGGAATTACAGAAGTGCATGTGGCAACAATAAATACAACAATTAATTTACCGGTACTATAACATAATATACAAGACTTAGGCATTTCTAGGGCAGGGGCTTTGGTAGCCTTATGTAGGCCCTTTAAAAATAATAATAAACTTAAAAAACAAGTTTGTCCGTAGGATAACAGAATTTTACTTGAAAGCATGGTTGGGTTAATATACTTAGAGTAAGAAACACAAACAAGAAAAACAAACAAGAAAGAAATTCTTAAATCAAGTATTTTATACTGGAATCAAGATGATATTTCCTGACATATTTCTCAAAATAAGAAAATCTTTCTTACAGAAAACTTTTTTTTTAGGTAAGTTTTATTTTCTTATTCGAGTAAATATACAAGATTGATCTTCTTGCCTGGGAAAGGGGTATGATTATGTTGAGACTCAATCATATTGAGTAGGTTATTAGTTACACACCAGGGGGCGCCATTGTTCTCAGCCGCCAGTGTGCCGGTGGCCAGCCTGGTCAGCCATTGATCAGAGCCTGGCCAGACTGGCTGCAGGGGTCAATTATTTTTTCCTGCAAAATGGTTGTTTGCACCAACCAGGAGTGTGGTGCGACCTACAATGGTAATAGTAAGGTGTGCACTACATGCGGTGCACCTAATGAAGGCAGGAAACAACCTGTGGTTGTGGAGCAGCCAATGTCACCTACCATCAACAGGACCGGGCAGAACAAAGCCTCAATGGACGACGGCGGTTCAGCGGACCACGACGAGACCGGGAGTGAAGCAGCCCCCGGGGAGCAGAGCGCGGCTCCCCGCCAACAGACCACAGAGGCCGGGCGGCAGAGCCTGGAAGACGAGGATCCCGCAGGGGAGCAGACGATGTGTATACTGCGACAATCGACAACCTGATCCATTCCCTGGGGGTCGAGAAGCAGAAGGAAGCCGTTCTGCTGTGACAAAGGAAAGTAAGAGACTTACAGGTTCAGTTGGAGGAAGCCCGTGCGGCAATGCGACCATCAATGATCAGGTCGCTCAGGGTGCCTCATATATTAAAAAAGTCCGGGAGGAGTTCGAAAGTCAAAAGTCGACTGTAGTGAGGAACAATAGCGCGGACCCGACGCTGGTGCACGGCGACTCTAACTCGGACAGCGCCAAACCAGCGGACGCGACTCTTCACCATGGCGGGCAGGCGAACGCGGCCGCTGGTGTAAACAACCAACATGGCGGACAGGCCGTGGACAGCGACAGAGATGCCTTATTAGCGGATTTTCAACAATTTTTGACATTGAAAAAGCGGCAAGGTGAGCTTTATCAGTCAGCCAGACCTCTAATGAGTATGATTATATTCAACTTTAGTCTAAGAGAGAAAGGATTGATGCCAGAGCAATCCACTGGAGTCCTCCCACCCAGTGGCCTCATCACAACCACAGAAGCTGCTCTCACTCTAGTCACAATGAGAAAAGGCCAAGCTGTCTCAACCCTCAACACCATGGCAGGCATCCTGGACAACAAAGCGGACGCTTTGAGAGTCAATGTTGATGCTTACTACACTGCCATGCAGTCACATTACGAGAGACAAACAGCCAAAGCAGGTAGTGCCAACTACTATGAGTTTCTACCAGCCGTCACCCTAGCGACCCAGTTAGTAGAGCGTGAGTCGGCTGAATTAAACTCAAAATTCAACAAAGAAGTGAGCGACTTGAAAGTCGGTGCCCATGATGCCCTCAGGCCAGGTTACAGTCCCCACACCCTAACCAGCCCCTCCAACACCAACCACCCACGCGACCCACGCTCTATGGCACAGGTCAGTCCCCTGGTCCCCCCGGTACCAGTGGCCAGCACCAGCTTCGCCCCACCACCCCCCTCAATGGCACTCACCCTAGAGGAAATCCTGGCGGCGGAGAACAGGGCACGGTTGGAAACACATCAGCCCCAGAACCCCAACCAGGTTTTTTCCGCGGCTTGGAACCGCGGCACCGCCCAAAGAGCCCCCTGCCCTCGCAGCTCCAGGGCAGGCGGCAACCCAAACCCAAACAACAACCAGAGAAAACCAACCCAAACCCAGAATCAGCCCAGAGCCCAGCCAGGCAGAAGACGCGTGTGGACTTGATGGATCTGCTCCGCCAAGCAGGTCACCTTTAGACCTATCACACCATGACTCAGACTCGTTATTGTGCCAACAGACTCACTCTTTAGTCAATAGTAAATATGACAATCCTTTTGAAGATGAAATATTTATTGCAGCTTTCGAGACATACTGCCTTGACTACCTACCTCCATTGTACTCACACCAAAATTCCAATGGTAATGCAATGATTAATACTGACAATAAAAATATTTTAGACTGTTCCTCAGGTGTTGTTAATCTTTCAGATCATCAACTAACAGATGGAGAATTCACTCTATTGCAGAAAGGACTAACATTTGTAAGCACCCCATCTGCCCCTGACCCCGGTATCATAATGGAAGACATTAACAAATTCCATCTCAGTGTCAAACGCCAAATCGCAATCAGCAAATTTGACGAAAAAGTAGAGGTAGAAACTCAAACGAACCTAGATGAAATACAGGCTCCCTTTAAATATCAAAAATTCAAACGTCCCTCCAAATGGAACCCTCCAGCTCCAGCAATAGTAGAACATATGGCCCTACTCAATCAGAGAGACATTGAAAGTAGTTACCCTAAAGTAAAACAATGATCCAACCTCACTCACTCAGAAAAGACAGCCAAAATTTCCCTAGCCAAAAATGACTGTATAGTCATAAAGAAGGCTGACAAGGGCTCAGCAGTAGTACTCCAGAATAGAACTGACTATATAAAGGAGGGCCTCCGTCAGCTAAATGACAGAGATTTCTATAGACTGCAGGAAGAAAACCTCACAGAAATACACCACAATCTCATTTCGGAGGAAGTCTCCAGAATGTACAAACAGGGTGAAATACATTCTCAAACCGCTGAATATTTGGTCACGGAAAAACCCAGAACATCGAATTTATACCTCTTACCCAAAATCCATAAAAACAAACTACCACCTCCCGGCAGACCCATTGTCTCAGCCAATGACTGCCCGTCAGAAAGAATTTCTCAATTTGTGGATTTTTTCTTACAACCGATAATCCCGGAGCTGCCTTCTTTCCTGAAGGACACCGGGGATTTCATCAGAACAATTCTAGACTTAGACTGCCCCGAAGATGCCATTTTAGCAACTATGGATGTAACTAGTCTATACACAAACATTCCGACCGATGAAGGCATCAGCGCGGTCCGAAAAGCACTCTCCTCACAGAGACACTACAACCTTAATCCCACAAATCACTCCATATGTGCCCTGCTTAATCTAGTCCTCACTTGCAATAATTTTGGCACCGGCGTATGCCAACATCTTCATGGGAGATTTTGAAAACAGGTTTGTATATCCATACCACACTCAACCATTAGTTTGGAAAAGATATATCGATGATGTCTCCATCATCTGGACACATGGCAAAGCAGCACTAGATGTATTCTTACACCATCTCAATAACTGCCACAAAACAATAAAATTCACAATGGAAGACTCCCTCTCAACGGTGAACTTCCTAGACATCACAATTCTCAAAAATTCGATGGGCAAACTAGAAACTACCCTCTATTGTAAACCCACCGACAGTCACAACTACCTGCTCTACTCATCTGAGCACCCACGACATGTCTTGCGGGCCATCCCCTATTCACAATTCCTCAGGGTCAAACGCATATGCACCAGAGAATCCGAATTCCTACGGAACTCCTTGATGCTCTGCACACATTTCATACGTAGGGAATATCCAAGACAGCTCCTACTAGACTCACTAGCAAGAGCCAAATTACAAATAAGGTCAGAACTAATAAAACCAAAAATCAAAAATTCAAAGGGTCAAAACAAAGCATTTTACTGCATCACGACCCACAACCCGCACAACCCACCAATCAAAAAGATCCTTACTGAAAATTGGGACCAAATGAAAAAGTCGAAAACCACTCGGGAGTTCCATGATCACAAATTGGTATTCGGCAACAGAAAGAATAAGAGCCTAGGTGATGAGCTAGTAAGAGCATCCACCAGCCAAAAGACACCGAACGCCAAGGTCCCACACATTAGAAAATACCCATGCAACACCCCACTCAAATGCAGATACTGCCCCAAACTCAATAGGAGTGGCTGCATTCAATCGACCACTACGGGTCGAAAATTCAGAGCCCTGACCGAAGTCAACTGTCAGAGCGCCAACATAATATATGCCATCACGTGTAAACACTGTGGCATTCAATATGTTGGACAAACTTTGGAACGACTAATGGATCGTTTCCAAGGTCACAGCGGGGACATAGACAACAACAGGAACAAACCTGTAGGTCGTCACTTCAATATTTGTCCCCCTCCTCCAGCTAAGCCATCAAGATGGAGTGGATTTGATATAACAATTCTGAGTTTTATCAAAAATCCCCCAAGATCACCAGCCGGAATCTTGGAACTAAACCTGGAGGAAAGAAGGTGGATGCACCGGCTTTGCAGCATCACACCCAATGGCTTAAACCTACTAGACTAATCTAGATTCAGGCCCTAGACCCCCAATTATCCGTTTAATCGCAAGATCAAAGACCCAGGGGGTCCCACACACCTGAGTCAGGAAGCTACATGCCACTACACTCATGTCTACAATGTCCGACCGCCAGGCCCTATGCTCCTTTCCATGCCACATTAGATCAAAATCTTAATTTTATTCTAAGTTTATACCTCCTATGACGTATAGACATCACTCAAGCTGAACTACACCAGCTTGTGAGTGTCATTGAAACAACCAGTACCTTACATAGTCACACTTAGCAACAAAAAGAACAAAGGATACTGACCAAATTATTTTAAAATGCATTTTTGCATTAATTTTTGAGTTTAATTCTAATCACAAAACTTGGATCAGCATCAATATTTATGGCTCTTTTGAAACTAATACATCATACATTGCCTAAATATTTCACTGTTCAACTAAATCATATTATCAGAAATAATTATAAGGAGTTTATCAAACTAATTATTTCTAACAATTCACACCTGATGAGACATTTAAGTTGAAACCACTCAATCTGTACCTTTCATGTGACACTACTTTGTGTCAAACTACAATCCCCAATCAAAACTAAAGGGGCCTCATGCATCACCTTTTTTCCTAAGTACTAAACATCTGCTCCAAGATTGTTTCCATATAAGGACTTTATCAAACACTCTGCTGTGAGAGTGTGTCCCACTGCATTTGGGAAGTGATGTCATAGACTAGATCCCTGCCCTCTGATTGGTCAAGGGACCAGGTAACCAAGGTACCCAATAGCATAGTGAGCCTTGTCAACAGGCATTCAGTGGTTGTGAAAAGTAGGAGTAAGAAGTGTAATCCGTTTCTCTATGCCAGAGCATCAGAAAGAGGTTCATCAGATTAAATGCAGCTTTTTGTAGCTACAATAGAAGCTTAAGCAAACAGACCTTTATTCAAAGTCATTTCACTTCATGCAATGGGACAGGTAATCCTTCCCTTTATCAGTGTTTATCTAAATGATATTATCAAGCGAATGGTGTCTCTTATCATTTCTCCCCATAGTTAGTACAATTCATTCACTGGAACAAGGGTTCTTACATCAAATTAATCCCTAACAAATTTCTCCTTTTCCCACATATTTTTACCCTCTTCTGTTTCTTTTGGACTTAATTTGAGGCAGAAATGTATACCCTGTTTGATAAGAAAGTTGTTGTATTGCATAGTGGTGGCCTCTTGTGGCACAACATGTAACTAATGTTCTTAATTTAAGAAAATAATTCTTATTTAGAAGTATGTATACTGATCCCTATGGAACCTAACTGAATTCACATTCCACACTTATAAAATTCCCAAATAATGGAAGGAATTTGGTGAAGGCATTACGCATGGTCATAACCATCACATAATAGAGTATACTTGCATATTTTTTCGCCCTAATTGACACTTTGGACACATGGTTTCAGGTTAGATATTCTTAACTGAGCAGATTTTCAAGACATAGCAATCTTAAATCTAGAAATAGAACTTTCTTATTTCAGGAATATAAGATATAATCTTGTTGGGTGCACAAATGACCAGTTTTAATAAAATTCATAAAGAAAAATAATCTTGAATACTTGTTTCTAGAAGAAAACTAGAAAAGTATAAGATATTTTTGTTAGCTTCCCCTTTCTGAAAACAAGTTAAACGTAAAAACTCAGAATGAGTTTATTCCTTGAATCGAGAAAATTTAATCTTGATTCTAGTATTTTCTTGGGGTAAGAATCTTTTTGGCTGTGTATAGGGCTCTTCAGACACGACAACATGACTAGCCAATTGTTTCTGCATGTAACTAGGGGTTGATGTAGGGTACGTACCATTCTACCCCCCCCCCTCCTCCCACAGAACCACAGAAAAAGAAAGGTCCACATCTTTGGAACCACAGAGTCTAGCTTCATAGCATATGTTTTAAAGGCTTGTACACCTATTTAGGTCCAGTCAATCCCCTCGTGAAGATGTCGTGATACGGGTTTGACTGGTCTACTTCACCTGACGCGTCGCTACTGGCGAGGATGGTCTTTTTATTGTGACTGAAATTCTACTGCAGTATAGCAGCCTATGAAAGTGCATATCATGAAAAGGCAATATGCCGCTATACATGCATGCAATGTTACACATGGAATATATGGACCGGGGCTCTGCCATGAACCAAATTTCACAGCTGCATGAAAGGGAATAGACCCTTCCGAGGGGCATTAAAACTGTATTACATTTAAGTGATTTCAATTCAGTTCGTCGAGCGGCAGCAGTTGCAAAACATCATTGAACAAAAGCAACAAAACCATAATGTCTCTAGCCAGGTAATTATCAAGAAAAATAACCGTTCTTGAATCTGGAAATAAACGCTTATGTTGCTATTATGGTGCATGCATAATGAATCTAGACCACACACCTATGTGCTCGAACCTTAGTGCACCCTGGAATATGGCCCCTTTTCGCAGATCGTGTCACATATCATAGAGACAGATAGTGCTCATGAAGTGTAACAACGTGAAAGAATATTATGGTTACTTTAGTGCCACGCTATGATGTGTCTGGAGGAAATGGTTAGACCAAATTCTCACTCTCGGCAGTCCAGAAAAAGTCCTTTCTCGTTCCGATCTGCTGAGGGCAATATATTGGGAAAGTTTTCAATCATCTTTGACAACTTGAAGTTACAAATCTTAACTAGTTAACCGAAGTCTTTGAAAAGAGAAGAACATGATTATTATCAGAAGATTATTTATACCACAGCTAGCTCAACCTGTACCATATCTAATACATACAAAGGATTCATGGGCCGATGCTATCCACACGCCACAGGCGTGCGAATAGCGGCAGCTATTCGCACACCCACAGGGTGCAAATAAGAGCTCTTATTCCCACACTGGGTAGGGTATGAATTATAGTTCTTGTTCCCACACCATATAGGGTGTGCAGTAAAGGTCTTATTAGCATGCTATAATATACTTATAGGCCTATAGGGTGGCAATTGGGGTATGAATTAGGACTGTTATTCGCACCCCCTGAGGGTGAAAATAAGAACCCTTATTCAGACACTTGGGAGGGTGCGAATTACAACTCTTATTCCCACACTGTGTAGAGTGTGAATTAAAAATGTTATTCCAACACTAGACTCTGTAGCCTACTTAGACTATTTCATAGTTGTCATTTATTTTCTTCACAGATCAAAAAAACAGTTCTGGGTAATTTCTACAATAATTAGGCCTATGCCCACTCCCCTGCCTCTCCCCCTACACATGTATGTTTTACTAGAGGAAAAAGAAAAGATCCTTCTGGGAATCGAACCCCGGCCTCCCATGCAAGAAGCAGGCACCTACTGCTCCACAGAAGCTATTAGTAACAGCCTTGGATTTTACATGTAGTCTTTCCTGCACCCTTTTGGGTGTGGGATTAAGGATCATTATTCACACGCCATGGGGTGGTGAATAACAATGCCTGTTCACACCCTCTACAGGGTGTGAATAAAAACTCTATTCCACACACTAATCCACACCCTATAATATATGGTGTCAATAACATCTGTACTGCAACCCTATATGGTGTGGGAATAAGAACTGATATTCAGACCCTACTAAGTGTGGGAATAAGAACCGCTATTCACACGCCATGGGGGTGAGAATAACGATGATTATTCGCACGCCTGTGGCGTGCGGATAGCGCTTGCCAGGATGGCCGGACGACTCATTCTATTGATAGAGGCGGACTGCTTCAGTCCATAATGAGAGGCGAAAACTGCACCCATGCAGTCACAACGTAACCCAGCCAGTTCCATATCGACGTTTGTAGTCATTGGGGGAAATCTGTCACGCAAACACAATGAACCCCTTGTCTGTTCAAATCAAATGGCCATATAAAACAGAGAAAAGAAGGAATAAATAGTCACGCTTTTAGTGTGAAAAGAAATTCATTTTTATCTGGCATGTGTGGTCGGGGAGGGACCTGGGAAGGCATTGTGGGAGAAAATGTTGACAGAAACATAAATATTTCATCTGAATTAAGCATTATTACTATGCGAGGTTGACAAGGGATAATAAATGTAAAAAATATGTAACTAAGAGTATATTAAGCACCCCCGCTTCCATAAACGAAAGCTGACATCATATTGTGACAACACGTATTTATATGTGAACTAGAGAAACATGGTTTTGTAAAATATTAAGGTCATTAATGATAATGGTATTGTTATGGATAGTCGCCCTGCTCAGAAGAAAGAAATTTCTATCATATATTTGTGTATATGGGGTTTGGATGATTTAGGATGACTGTTGTGGTTTACAGATCTACTTGATACGGCAGTCATTTTGTTGATATGCTTATATCTGTTGTTATCTTTAGACTTTGCAATTTTAGTCTAAATAAACTAAATGAACCCGCTCCTATTCATTGAAAAACTCTCCTTCAGCCATATTGATTCAATTGCAGTTCGAATTACAGTAGCAGGTGTGGACACTGTGTGTAAACACATATGGGATCGGCGAAACCAAACAGCAACCTTTCTGGCTGGCAGTACCTAGCTATAGAAGTAAGGGCGGAATAGTGGTGATGAAATGGGAGGATCGTGAATGTAGGACTAGTATACTTATTAATCAGTTCTAGACAATAGCTGAGCTAATTAAATTCCTCGCTAATTCTACTGCTTCGAGATGTTTTTTTCCTAAGAGATTATAAATATGTACTTACAAAACATACCACAACTGCAATACTAGCTATATTATAGCGGTTTCACAACAACTACATTTGGAACTTTCCTCGAAATCCTGCATATGGAGTGTCATTATTCGTTAATTTATATTTACTAATAGGTCTCAATATAAGGCGAAACACTGCAGCTCATGCAATAATACAACATAAGTATAATATATATGATCTGTTCAATGTCCAATGCTAGAATGTGCGAGAGTATCACATATTGTTTGTTACGTTTGGTGTGCATGGGCTCATACTTGTACACTTAAACCTGTTTACCCCTTTCAAAGACATACATCAGAGAAGGTCTATCTGCTTAATAGCTGGCTGCAATTAATGAATTCCTTTTTAAATTACACCCCTCGTAATTTGTGATGCCTAATACACCTTAGGTGTCATCCATATAATACCGCTTTATGGTGCACTCAATATTATGTATCGAAGATTTCAATAAAGCTAACTCCCATGGATTGAAAAAAATCTTCATCAGGTTGATGGGTTCAATACAACGGTTTTATGAAGGGGTGTGGTGCTTATCTCTCAGGATTTATATATATTTACTGATATTTATATCTATCATGCGCATATTTGTATCCTGCCAATATAATTATGAGCTTTACACAAATTGGTGCATCATGTCCAACACTCATTATACCAGCCGTATGACCACCGCTACTGGGGCAGATATTGGCTACTATCCTATGTAACGGAATACGGATGAACATCTGATGGGGTACCGAATTAGGTCTGTAATTGAGTTCCCCTTTAATTAAGGCACACATTTGAAGTTCTGAATTATGATCCTGGAGAATGTTCGCATGGAGAGTAGATGCTTGTGGTGGGGAGGGCTCCGGCTCATGCTACTATCACCAAAAGGGTGCAGGATGGGTAGGTTTAAAGTTGAGTGATGTACACAGGGTAGAAGACGCCTGGGGCAGTACTGGAGGGTGTGTGAGGCCCCCATCTTACAAACGGCCCCTATCTTACAAAGATTTGTAGGGTAGGGGCCACTCATGAACAACCCCTATCTCACACAAATTTGCAAGATAGGGACCCTTTGTAAGATAGGGCCATGTCAGGTCCCTATCTCACAAAAGGTCTCTATCTCACAAACTCCCTATCTGACAAAATGATAGCCTAGCACTATATATCAACATCAAACTACCCAGCTAACAAGAAGACGTTATTTCATTTTACAGAAACATTCCTTGAAAGTTTGAAAAAGTTTGGGAATAACAGAAATATAATGTGAAAATGTTTACTCAAAATAACGTGATATTAATGTTATATAGATGTTACATTATAGACCAATTATGAACATGCACTAGCTATTATTTTAAGTGCAGATATATGGCAAGATGAAATATCAGCATGATCACATTATTATGACATGGATTTAAAAGGTCAGAAAAACCTTCATTAGTGAGAAGGGATTAGTGACTTAATTATTCAGTAATGACATAATGGACATATTTGCTTAATCATTTAACTACCACCATGCTGTCATCCTCATGAAAAGGTCGTATAACCTTGATTGGCAATAAAGTATGACTGACCTAATTATTGATTGATGACCTAATTACTTATCTTTCTATATCAGCATGGTCACATCATCATGACATGCATTTGGAAGTTTAGAAGAACCTTGATTTGCAATTAAAGGTGACCTGATTATTAGATTATTCTGACATCGTTTTGGGGCAATTCACTTTAATGCGAATGCCAATTCTCACTGTGATAACTTTGTTGGTGAAGAATTTGTGATTTAGGGACTGGGCAAGAATATTTGCAAGTAAGGGGCCTGGCCTATGCTCTATCTTACAAATGATTTTGTAAGATAGGGGCTTTTTACCGGATAGGGGCCTGATATGGTCCCTATCTAACAAAAAGGATTAGTTTGTAAGATAGGGGCCGTTTGTAAGATAGGGGCCTCGCAGGGTGGCCATGGATACGTCTAGGAAGATGTGCTAGCCGGAGGGTGTAGTAAGGATGGAGATGGATGTAGAGTGGTGAAGCAATCAATTTTAGTACACTGCAGGTTTGGTGGATTGCTATATTCTATACTTTCTCGGTAGGTTCCCAAATGAAAAGCACATAGGCCTAATATAAATACTCTAGAAGATGTGAGAAAACAAACACAGACAAAGTGGGTGGAGGCCGGAGAGTAGCAATAAAACAGTAATAGGATACATTGGATATCAGCCTTATTTGACTGAGACAAGTTTCTAAATCCTCAGAGTGCTGTACAGCTTATGTATTTTACATAACATTGAACAAAATGTCTCAGTAATGCATTTAACTTTTTTACTATGTTGATGCACTGCCTTTGCCAACCATTTGAAAGAGTTATCGAGTTTGGGATGAAACGGAAATTATTTAGTTGCTTGCAGGAGGTAGGGGATTTTAACTCTCTATAAAACTACAAGGAACTGCTATGAAATAATCTATTTCAATGTAAGATCTCTGCTCTTATTGGGGAGCATTCATCCTAAATGAAAGGAAGCAGTCAGTACCTCTGTATTAGGAAATACAGTGATATTACTGTTGTGCATTTAGACGCATATATGTATACAAATCTACGGTATATATATATTTACCGTAGATTTGTATACTTCTACGTCTTATGAGCCATATTCTATTTCATGTCTGCATTCCTGCTTGCTCCCCTTCCCCAGCCAATATCTCCTCCAGCTGGGGAAATCACACGAATGTGTCATTCCTACACACCGACACTACAGTGTCCTGCACTTGAATGACAAGTCTTGATTTCAATCAGGCTAGCCGCCACTGGCGAGTACCAAGGATTAGGCTAGAAGGGCAAACAGGATCTTTATCTTTACTTCTTCTTCTCTTCCTGTTGAACTATTTGCCTCCAGTGTCTAATTGCATCTGGTCCACAATGGGTGTTGCCTCACCAGCAGGAGTGCAACACAATGTAACTGTGAGAGTGGTTGCTGGAGGATGTGACCTAATTATAATACATATATGCGTTTGTGGCGGTAACTGGATAAAGTAGCGCAGGGAAAGGAATTAACTAGTCACTCTATTGGTCAGAAACTTTGTAGCGGGCATAAGTAAATATGTATGGACCTCAAATTCAATTATCTAACTTCATTGCCAGATAACACTTTATCAAGAAAAAAATAAAGAAAATACTTAAAATGCATGGAGCAGTGCCTGGGGACCATAATGAAAGCCTATACTACTCCACTGCCGATGCCCCACCTTACGCCTCCACCGGGGCCGTGATTCCCCAGCCCACTAAGGCGACACCACCTCTGATCCAATCAGTAGAACCAAAGTGAATCTGACATCTCGTTAAGTGGATATCAGATTAACAGCGTCCCTCAGAGCTAGAGGCACCTATCAGGCCTTACAGGTATTGCCTTCTCCCAAATTCCTGAACTGCCCCAAACACTTGTGACTAGCTTGCTGCTTCCAAGTAGACATGCACTGCTTGGAGGAGTTTCGAGTGGCTGTGAGTGGTCTGGAGTAGACTAGACACCCAGAGGCTTCTCATCAGGGAAGCTGCCAAGGAGATTTCTTGTGATCAAATAGGTCCCTTTATCCCCAACCCTACAGGGGGGCCACTGTTTCAGAAGTTCTGTAGTCGAGAGAAAGGGTGGGTTAAAACGGGATAGGAGTTGAACAGACTGATGGTGAGAGGGCGAGAGGGATATATCAGGATGCCTAAGGGAAGGTAGGGGATGAGGAACCCACCTTGACTAAACCTAGCTTTTCGGAGCTGTCCAATCGGCAGACCTGACACATTACCTCTATAGCACAGAACAATCTCTGACAGCCTCTTATTACATATACAATACAAAATAATCATAGGCTTTCCTAGCCCAGTATTTTTCTTCTCCTTTCTGTCCGCTCTTTTGTTCGTCGTGTGCCCATATGCTGGGATACAAACACATGTATTCATCTATCAAATTTATTCTCATATGGCTTTCTTGCTGTGAATATGACCTTAGCTGTCGAAATGGCATTAAACAACCAGTAGTCACACACTCAAAATAACCATAGCAGTCCCTCCCTCTCCTCCCCTCCCTACTTCAAGACCAAGACTTTTCTATAAGTGAAAAGGATGTGATCAATCACTCATCAAACTAGGAAACTTCCCCCAGATGAAGCGCTGTGATTTCGCTCAAACATCAGCTCTAGACACAAGGCCAGGGCTGACTCTATAATTGACCCTTAACTGGAGGTAGAGTAATTCAAGGGCCATGGGGCATGACTGGAGTAGATATGGCCCTTTTATCAGATTCATCATGACTCTGCTTCCAGAGTCCATTCTGGCGTAAGCGTCATAGCGACGCCTCATCTTTATTCTGTGCTGCATGAGGTGCACACCTGAGGTTCAAGTGCACAGTCCAGGCTTTAATCTCAAATTTAAGTAACATAATGCCGAAGTGATAAAGAAGTAAGTCTCACTTGCTTAGATGTTTCGTGAAATGGGTGCCTCTCATAATAACTTCACCTCCCATTCTCTTAAAATAACCCGTAAAAGACACTACAACCCATGGATTACTCCTGTTATAATGTGCCCTAATCACTGCGGGTACAGGAAGGGGCTACCGGTATCTAAAATCCAATTATTCTAATCGATGTGATGGGCTTAAACATTGTTGAAAATCAGCTCTGGCTAATTACAGTAGGAACTATGAGGATGCGCCATGTGATCAACCCTGACAGCTGGTGTGGCACGGACGCTGGAATATTTTGGTAGCGTGTAGATTAATCGCAAGTGCAGGTGAATATCTTGAGATAATTGACTAGGCGGCTGGAGAGACCTAATTTACTTTGGAAACTGAATGACATACCGGTGTGTTGCAATATATTCTGGTATTCTTCATAGGCTTGCTCCAAATGCGTCAACATGGTGTTGCATTGAAGATGTTTCGTTTGCTTTGCAAGGAATCTGTGTTTTCATAACTGAATATCATTGGTTCAAGTTTTCAGCTAGTCTTCTACACAACCATACTCGAGCAGCTCAGGACTTGTGCCATGCTAATTTCTGGCGGCAGGCCATGTAATGACTCCCCCATCCATTCGCACTTCGTTACTAGCTCCGCAAGTCCCCATCAGCTCCAATTAACTTGATAGCATTACCTTGACTGAGCAACTCTTCTGTATTACCAAGCAACTCCCCGTGACAGCACCTTCAGCAGCTAATGTAGACCATGGGAATTGCTCCTTGTATTGTATGGCTGCTGCAAGATGTGTGTACTGATTGACCTTTTATATCCACTCCACACGAAAACCCCTTTCCCAGCCCAGACTGAATCAACCCATGATTCATGATTAGTGTACTTGATTTTATTGTTGTAACATTATCTTCATTATTAGTACCCAGAGCCTGTTTTCCATCCAGGCCCCCAAGCCTGCAACGTCCCGATGCAATATTTTGGACAGGCAAGTAGATTTCATGCCGCCAGCTAATTTCCTATGCTTTTGAGATGTAAGGATCATTATGACATCAACATGGTTGCCATGGCTAGGTGGTGTAACTCCGCCTCCTGCATCTTTGTCTATCTGTATGGGGAACTTCAACAAACCGGTAATGTCTGAGCACGGATTTGCTCAGTGCCATGTTTCACCGTATATATATAGGCATGCCTAGAATATCTTTCAGAAAATGAATATAGAACTTGGGATAGCGTGGCATTTATGTAAATTTTGGTACTGATCAACACTCCGGGTTTGAACATTCACAATCATCAAGTATTTTAGAAAATGTATACAGGGAGCTCTGTAAGCGTTGTGCTACAGGTACAGCCGTTCAATATATATATAAATATGTACATGTATTAGTTAAGTTTGAGTCAAAGTAATGTCTGAATAAGGTGCAGTATTTCGATGCTAGGGACGGTCTTCCTATGTCTCATTCTGAGTGGATGATAATCTGTCAATGTCTGGAGACCTGTTACTTTGTCCATCAGGAGAGTGCAGGGGGAATGGTGAGAGAGATACATGGACAATGAGAGAGATACGAAGAGACAGACAGAGAACGACCGCAGCCTGGACACAAATGGATTATAGTAGAGACCAATGAAATAATTAAAGAGGGTGGGTCGATGGACTTTGAGAGAAAGAAAAGGGCATATTATTAGGAAAGCTCTAATATTATTCATGAATAAAATGACATGTAAGGAAGTAGCCAGTTCAATCTGAATTTCGAGGAAGGGCAAAAGGGTTAGTCCTTAAAGGTCTAAGGAGCGAAACAAAATTGACTCACCTAACTAAAGTGCCCTTTAGACACCAGATTGACCTTTGTACAGTACGCGACCTTCAATTATACAAATTGAACTGACAAGTATCACAGAAGTTGTATTGAGGATGTCCTGGTGTGACAATAATATGTACTGTCAATGTATTATGTGGCACATATGGGCACTACATATGGGATTCTAAGTGTAGTTATTAGTTATTGTTTTCTAGAAGTAATTATTGGAATTGAAACCGACAATACTAACACTTTTGCTGAATAATAACCCGTTTTTGACGTAAATCTTTCAAGAATGACAGTATATCTATTTATGAAACCATTGATATGAATATCCAGAAACGCACCCTTAAGTCCTTCATGACAACACAACTTGTAGTGATAAAGGTCAACATGACTGTTATGTGGAGTATAGGGGGGCATACTTTTAATTTTGAAGACCTCGTGGTGTGCTACTGCATGAGGAAGGATGTACTTTGAAAGCAGCCATGAAATCCCTCATGATCCATACATATCTAAATGTGACCGGGCAAAGGAAAAGAAACCCTCTTCAGGGGGGGGGGGGGTTATTAATTAAAGTTGTTGTCATAATCTTTAAAACGATAGGGTAGATTCACCCAAAGACGGACACACACCTTAAGTCGGACACTTTTAACACTAAACATAGTTATATAATATAAACTATTTTCCCTGTGTGTGCATACCACGGCAAACATAAAGTGTTCTTCTTACCCATAAAGTAAAGGATAGACATGCAAACCGGTCTTATCTATGTCCAAACATGCCCTGAATTAGGCCTGTTTCAGAGTGAGGATGAGATGTAGAGTGTGCCTTATTATCTTGTACCTCATGTCGGACAGGGTAGTATAATGTAGAATACTGCTGTTCTATCTACACCCAGGCAATATATATGGACATAGACAATAAGATGTATGAATTTCAAACTTGATTAGAGCAAATAAGTACATAGTAATTACTAAAATATAATGTTTGAAGACCTCTCAAATATATGTTATAATTACTCCTGGAGCTGGAGAGCAGTGTGCACTGTATCTTTCCCTATGCCCCAACTATGAAGGAAGCACTGCTAATACTGTTCCAGTAAATATTATGAGTTGCATACTATTCAAAATACTGTATCTGATACCATTGGCTAGAATATATTAATTTAGGTCAGTATAAAGGAAGAATATATAGATTTTCTATATGGGGCAAGTTCAATGGGGATAAATATATATTTATGGTGCAGATATGTTTATTATCTGTCATAATATCCATAGCCTGGATGAGTTATGTCATGCCTGATATACTAGGAAGACAAGGCGGTCAATATAACTAGTAAAAACCAAAGGAAACCCAAGGTGTCCGACATCAGGTGAAATTGGGGCATTTAATTTCCTAACTTTGAAGAGGAATACATCATTTAATACCTCACATATTGCACAGATTATTAGTTGGTCATAATGTGTGAATACCCTTCTTTCCATAGATACCCTCAGACTAGTTCTATGTGGAATAGTAATAGAGCTGTGGCTCATAGAAAAAGGGTCACGATTGCAATGTCAACGAGCGTCCGAAAGTGGTGAATCTACCCTATATCGTGAGCTAAAGTACTCCTAGTAGTTTCATGGTAATCCCATTTCAAACATTAGTTCATAATTATTGTTAATTGAAAATGGTAGATAAGCTCTAAATACAATGTATTTCATAGTAAATAATGGTAATTATGAAAAGAATTGGTTTTATTCTGAAAATAACAAGATAAAATTGGATATATCAGTCTAAATTTGGTTCTAGAAGTTTCGTTTTCAGTTTAGGATAACTGATGGGATTTTTAAAGAATTAACAATATTACCTCCAATTTTGCCCTCTGGAATGGTTTCCATGGCAACCTGAAAGTGTCATATGTAGTAATTCTTCATAAAACATTCCCTCGATGGGTCACAAATGTCTGATGGGTAATGGGGAATATGAATGTCAATACCAGGGCCCAGCGGTCAGCCAAGTACCAACACTTGGTCCAGTTCTTGACTGATAGTGGGCTAAGGTATTTACATACGCCTTCAACTACCGGCATCCTGTACACGGGTGTTCCACACTCGATCACTTCTACACCAACAGTGATCACATCCTGAATTACGGCCTAATGGACGACAAAGTGAGCGATCACACCCCTGTGTTTGTTATCAGGAAACAACAGAAAATCAAGCACGAATCAGTGACCATTATCGGCCGCAGCTACAAAGACTACAGCGCAGCTGCCTTAGCTGTTCACCTGGATAACACAGACTTACCCATGAGCGTGAATCTTGATTCTCCGTCCGAAATATATGACAAGTTAATAAACAGCATCACTTCCTACCTAGATCAGGCATGCCCCATAAGAACTAGAACCATCAAAAGTGCCTCTTCCCCAGAGTTCACCCCGGAAGTCCTGAACTACATACGAAGAAGCAAACGGGCTTGCAAGAAATCAAGAAGGATCCCGCGAGGTCAACAAAAACCGTACCACCAGATGATCACCAGCCTGACCAGGTCTGAGATGCAGCCAAGAAATGAACCTGTTCCCGTTTCTATTCTCAGCCTTATTTCCAGGCCCGTCGTCATTTCTGTGGTTGGTGGCATCCAGCCCCGGACCTCCCGCTACGGCAGCCACTGGAACCCCCCCCCCTTGCATCGATGGCGGAGCCCCAGCTTCAGGTGATAAAGCTAGCCCCCCCTCCCCCTGGGCCACTCAGGGTTTGCCTTTGACACCTTCCCCTCAGTTGCTACTGAATGTACTACCTGTCCAAATGTCACAAGAATACACATGTAAACTAGAGGTGGCCAACTTTATTTCATTGTTAAACTGGTATAGCATTTTAGGTAAAGAAATAAGGAGGGGTGGGGGGGGGGCAAGCAAGCTAAACTTCTGTCTGCTTGCCTTTGCGGTCCGTATTTGAATAGAAAATGTGTGATTTCTCAATAACCAGAAATCCCCTTACAATATGAATAATTGCGTCTTGTAGAGAATTTGATGAACTATAAAGTAGGTGGAGTGTGTTTTTTAGGAACTTAAGCAGAAAAATCGGAAACGGATTTTAGTCCAACCAAATAAGGCGTTTTTATAACAAGCCAACTTTGCCTGAAGTTTACATCACATCTACTGCGCTTTATTAGACATATAAGGTATCTCTGTGTAGAGTGGAACCGTATCTGGATAATGATATTGCATAGATTTTTTGAAACCAATGTTTTAAATGTTAGATCACAGTTTGAAAATGTCACCAACAGATCATGCACAGATCTAGGGTCGGGGTGAAATCCGTGCCATCACTGTTGACAGAAGTGGGGACGGGGTCAATAGTGTCCCCGTCCACTCTAGCAGTGTAGTCCCGGACCTGCTGACTCGACAGAGCGACAACAAGCTAGCTGACAACCGCAGGAAGGCTGTAGTGGACAGCCTAACTCGTTTCAGGCACGACCTGAAGAAGTTCTGGGGCGAGATCAACCTACTATGGAAGGGCACATCCACACGAGATAAGATAAGACTGAGCGACAATGGAAGTATCATTGATGAAAAACTGACGGCTGACTACATAAACAGGTACTACAGTAGTATAGGTGACTGACTCGCCGCAGCATTTGATGCAGCACCCCAGCCTGCTGGCGCAGCTCACCTCCCTGCGATTGGCTACCTGGCCCAGCAATGGAATGCCTGTGTGCTGACTGAGGCGGGATTGGAGAGTGTCGTCAAGCTTGTGTGCGGAATGAAGCGGCACAAAAGTTCTAGCATACCTAACATCAAGTCGATGGTCATCAAGGACTGCCTGTCTGCCTTCCCGAGGGTAACTCAGGCCCTCATAAACAGTTCCATCTCCTCGGGAGAAATACCAACAACCTGGAAGACGGGAACCATAATTCCACTACCTAAGAGTGGCAGTCTAGCTGATGTCGGAAACTGGCGCCTGATCTGTCAGCTAAATCTCTGTAATAAGCTGACAGAAAAAGTGATCCAACGGCAATTGATTGACCACCTGATAAGAGAAAACATCATTGAAAACCGCCAGTCCGGGTTCATGCCAGGACGGTTGACTGGGAACAGTCTTTGGTCTTCTTACTGACCTCTACACGGCACGCAACAGGGGTCACAGGTCGGCCGTGGTCTTCCTCAATATGAGGAAGGCCTTTGACATGGTCGACCACCTGATCCTGCTGAATAAGCTATCCATGTTCAACCTTGACGAACGCTTCATGAGATGGCTGAGAGACTACCTACACGACAGGAAACAGCAGACAAGGGCCAACGGCATCACCTCTGGGACTACTGGCATAGGGAGGGGGGTGCCACAAGGGTCCGTGGTGGGCCCTCTGCTCTTTACTGCCTATGTGAACGACGTCTGCAGCGTAATAAGTAACTTGACTTGCTACCTCTATGCTGACAATATAGCCCTCGTGCTGTCTGGGCGTGATGTCGGAAGAATACGTGCATTGATGCAGGAGGACCTAAACAGTATTAGCGCCTGGTGCCACACAAACAAGCTCACTGTCAACACTGCAAAGACCAAGGTGTTGTGGTCCTACTCCCGGCGCTCAATACCTGACTTGGCTGGAGTGGATCTAACACTGAACAACAAGCTGCTGGATGTTGTCCTAATGTTCAACTACTTGGGAGTTGTAATAGACCGCTACCTGTCACTATCCCAGCACATGAAGAAGGTGATCGGCATGGTTCAGTCCAAATTACCCAACCTCCGGCGCATCAGAAAAGACCAAATCTGACCAAATAACAGCTGTCCTGGTATATACGTCCATTATCAGAGCGACCATAGAGTATTGCAGCTTCACTTACGGTGGCGGCACGTGTGGGCGGTCAGGAAGCTCCAGACCCTGCAGAATGACGCCCTAAGAAAATGTGAGCGCATCTGTGACCCCTGTGGTGTAACATTGACCACTTGCACATGAGGAACAATGTACCCAAACTAGCAAGAGCTCGAGAGGAGCAGCTACTCGGCTACCTGCACAAGTTCTCTCTACTTGAAGAGAATGTGATGATTCCAGCAAGAACACTGCGGGGCAACGGGAAGGTGAAATTAAAGACGATGAGATCAAAGAGCGACATCTATGACAAAAGCCCACTGATGAGAGGACTGAATTCCTGGAACCGCCTGCCGGCAGACACACAGAAGATGACTGCAAACAGACTCTTCCTAAAAGCACTCAAGAACACTAATAACTGACTAGCTAGCAATTACATATATTGCATTCTACTTGTACATACTGACTCTAAACTCTTTATCTATCCGACCCTTCTCTTTGAAGGCGACTTGGCTTTTGTTTGAAAAACTCATCGTAATTGTACTCCGAGAAATTTAAGCCAATAAATATATAAATACAATACAAATAGAGTACGCTGATGTTATATCATTTGTGATGTAAAGGTTAAGACTAACTTTACATGGACTCCTTAAAATTTACTATCGACAGTTTGGAATCCTTATGACCCAGTTGATCAATATACATTTTTCCTGAGGGGAATACAATTTGGCATGACACATATTAATGCTGCCATACTTCTTTATCTAATAATATATACTGTAAGAAATGTTTTAAAATGTGTACAAATGTATATGGCAAGAAATATCGATATTTTACTATGGTTGATGAGATGAGATGAGTGTTTTTGATCAGAGTGTAGGGTTGACCAGTTCTGGGTTCCATCAAGTAATCGGATGGGGTCTCTTGACAACTACCTAGTTAAAGGAATTAAGTGTTTCTATAATGGTATAATCTACTTCTATATCATAATGCTCCTATTCTAGAGCGCTGCATAAGACAATAGGTTTCATCAGACTGCGGGCACTTCGGAGTACTTTGAGTTGTATGCTTGCATGAGTGCTTGTAGGGAGCAATTCAAGGGGTCCAACTGTCCCATGCTGCCCCATGCCTGCTGGGTCCGCTTCTGGGGCCTGAGGACCTGATGACAGATAGAGGTCTCACCGCTGAGGGTCTTACTGAGAGGTACTTAAGGACACCGCCCTCCTCAGTCACGTGACCCCTGCACACGTCACGAGGCATTATGCTGGTTACACCCCGGCATATCTTTCACTTTGTGCACAACATTATTACATGAAGGCCGGAAAAAAAGATAAAGGTCATGGATCAAGCTACATGGGCAGAGAATTTAGGTCTTTGAATCCCCTGATTCAGTTAACGACCCACGCCCATTTATAAGGCAGCAGAGGCAAGGAATGACCACAGACACACTTGTAACCAATTACCACCTTTTGTCTACATGTACAGGTAATAATTATGCCGTTTACAAATTGGTGCATATACAAACACACGCCAGATACACAAATGCTTTCCACAGATGCTTTCCACGTTCCATTAAGGAAATCTGCCGATATCAATTTCAGCCATGTTTATTTTTATACATTTTAGGGAATGGGAAATCAATATTTGCAAAAGGTTGCACCATAGGCCTACAATATGGATGACAGTTAGTCCTAACGACCCACTATAAACCAGTTCCCATTTCCATTTTATGAAATGTAGACATAGTATATATTAGTGGTGTTATCTGCGGCACATCCATCTTAGCCTAGACTGACGACTGACAGCCATATCCCTGCTCCCTGCAGCTAGCCCACCTGGCCCCCTGCTCCCCGTCTCCGTTACCAACAGATGGAAACATCTTATCATGTGTCCAGGTTCACTAGCGGCCACGGGGGTCAGGCTGGCGGAAATTGACTTCATCAGTGTGGGAGAAGAGAGGCCCGGCCAGCGCCCAGGGTCCATAGAAACCTGTCCATCCTGTCTACTGGGTGAGTCCCACACACAGCCTACAGATCATACTGATAGGTATTGGTGGCATGGCAAAGGCATTTAGAGGCAAGGGAGATTAGACGGAGGCAGAATATGGACGGGGTAGAGACTCAGGGAGCAATCATCTTAATATAGGGATTCACATGCTCTTTATTGTATCACCGGCGAGTACTTATTACAGACACTATTTAATCTAAAAGTAGGAAAATGCCTTTTTTTTAAAGATATGATACCGATTTTAATTGAGATACACCATTATTACACCATTGTTATATGTAATAGCATAACATTATTATGTTACTGATCTGTTGCAGAAATGAGTAATCTTGGTGAATAAATAGGTATATAGAATAACACGTTGAAACGTATCCTAATTATAGGATAGCCTGTTGTGGAAATGTGATTCTGCAAGGAATTTCCAAGGCCTACTTTGATGTTTGCGATATTGACTAGGAGGAGATGAGTATAGAAGGGACAAACGGGGATAACTGCGGTTGGGCCTGAGATGGTCGTAAATAAAGACCGGCCTATTTATTAACAAGTAATAACGAAAAGTGTAAATGTATATATTAGAAAAAAAAATAACAAAAAAACTGAGTCTGTCCTGGCACCCAGGTGGGTGGACATGAGGCACTGGCTGGGGTAGGTGGCCAGGTGACCCAGGTAGGTGGTGAGAGTGGTGCCACCTGGCGAGTTCTTCCGTCAATACCCCAGCCAATCCTGTATAACATATATTGGATGGAACCATTGACTAGGAGGAGATGAGTATAGAAGGGACAAACGGGGATAACTGCGGTTGGGCCTGAGATGGTCGTAAATAAAGACCGGCAACCACCGAGTCAAAAAGTCTATCCAAGTCTATTTTAATAATAACCGTTAGAGGAAGCCTAGAAGCTGGAGGAAATTGCTTTAGCAATGGCACAGTCCGTCAGAATCCGGGTTCTTAGGGGCTTGGTCAAATATATGAGGGCAGAGAGACTCGCCCAGTCCCCGGTGAACCGGATATCCTCAAGTGGCACACCGCACAGGTGCATGAACGCTGCCCCGGATCTCCTGAGCGAGTGGACACCTGCTCGCTCCGTGTCCACTCCTATGAGGCGTAAGAGTTTCTTAAGGAAGGACAGGAGCTTCGGGTACTGTAGAGGTGCTACAGAGCCCCTAAGCCTGACCAAGAAGGCAGGCGAGTCAGGGTTCGAGGAAGGCAGGTCCAGAAAGTGGGTCTTAAGGAGGCTCACAGCACACAGCGGTGACCCATCGACCGCATCCGTGATGGGTCGGAACCCCCCTCCCTTCTTGTCAACCGCTCCCATGGCATGTATACAGGTAGGGGGGTCCGAGACTACCGACAGCTTGCCCGCCGCTAATTCCTCCTCAATTAAATTGTCTATAAAGTCCAGCGCGTCTGACTTAACATAATTCTTAGTAGAATAGGGGTCAATTGGGGAATCAGGGTCAACCAATTTAAAGCCGTGTAGCATACCATCAAGCAAAAAATGGCTGTCGAAGTCCCAAGTGTCCACCCCGTACATGTTTGTAGGACCACCGCTTAACATTGACCTCCACCCAGCTGGCTTCATCTGGGATCTCACACCCTCTAGTATGTGTTCACAATTACTGTCCCAGAGGGGGGCATGATGGGAATAGCCTTCTATCAGATCCTCTAATGAGCTGGTGCAAGTCATGTTGGGCACCTTACAAACAACATTTGGTGAATACGATGATGGAGTACGCATGGGGGCTGGATCCCATCAGGTTGGCCGCTGACCAAACTGAGGAGGAGGGAATGATGGACCCTGGCCTACATGGCTCGTGTTCTGCTGGCCTTGGCTCACACATCCACTCTTGGCCTTGTGGCCCCCCCTGCATACAGCACACACATGAGACCTGTTGCAGGGGTTGAAGCCACAGTGGGTGTAGTTGAAGGAAGCACATATATCCTCCGGGCACCGGGGGTGACTGACTCCCCCCTTTTTCTTGGTGTTGCCACTGTTCTTGGAACCCCCTTTCATCCTGGCTATCTCTGCCCTCAGCTCTGCTACAATTGTGAGATTTTCAGCCCCTAGGTGAGTGTACAACCCTTCATGGTCTGCCGCAGAGAAGGTTTCTACTTCCCCTGACAGAACCTTGGAGGTGAGATCATGTTCATACCTGGCCAAGGCTGGGGCAGTGAATGAATTGGATAGGCCCTTCATGGCTACAAACCTCATATGGTCCCCATAGTCTTTAGCAGACCACTGAGGCAGATTGGCAAACATCAACTTCTTTTGGACACATGTCATACCAAACAGTAATTCCCTGTATGTCATGTCAGAGTACACCTTGTCAGTGGGTATGTGATAGTCAGGTCTGAGCCAGTGACTAGACCTCTTCCTCCTAGTCACTTCCCCAATCCTACACAGAGTAGAAAGCAAATCACCTTCACCTGAACCTTGGTTGTTCCTGGTGTCCATGAAGTTGGGGAAGTTGCCAGGCAGACCCATGTGAGCAGGGGTGAGGCCTGCCTTAAACAGGCCAGCCTGTAGGGTGGTAGAAGTATCTCTGGATTGCTGCTGCTGCTGAGTAGGTCCTGTGTAAAGGGATCCATCCCTGTAAAACAGCTGAGGGGAGGGCTGAGGCTGCATTGTGGGCTGTGTGTGTACACTAGCACCCACCTGCTGGCTGCCTCCTGCCATCATCCCGGCCGCTGCCGCCATCTGCGCGGGTACACGATCTACCCCCGGGGTAGAATCTAGCTGCTGGAGAGAACCAAAGCTTCCTATGTGCTGTGAATTTAGCAGGAAACGCTGTAATTCATCTCCAGATAAGCTGTCCGCGATGTTTACATGAGTTTGGGCGCCATCTTGGATTGCTGCTTGGTCCCCGCGGCCTGTCTGATCCGCATACTTGGCGCCTGTTCCGCCGAGCACCAGCGGAGAGAGGCGCTGTCCGCTGCTGGCTGCGTTCGCGGACACTAAATTGCCCGCGGCTCCTGCACGCGGATCACTGCCGCCGACCAAGCGTTTGCGAATGATTCCGCAGGGCGGGAGCTGCTGCTGTCCGCGTTCGCTGATACTCCTGGAGCGGCTGTGTAGGCGGATTGAGAGGCTGTATGGGCGGCGGGAGGAGACGTTTGGGCGCTTCCGAACGCGGACATGCCTTGTTTACGTTGAGCAATGGCGGACTGCTGAGAGGCATAGATCGTCCGCATCGATTGCCTGTACTCCTCCTCTAAGGCCGCATTGTCCAGCTCTATCTCCGCTAACCTCTTGTTTAGGTCGATTAGGTCCCTCTTTCGCCGCAATAGGTCGTTCCTCTCCCTGGCTGCGGCGATCCTATCCTCCAGGACCTCTTCAGGCTCTCTCTGATCAGGAGGGGTGGGTGACAGGCTGGACTGTTGTTGTCGGTCACCCCCTCCCCCCACCTCTCCACCATGGCCACCGGTGACCATGGCCTGGCCTGAGGTGCCTCCAGGTAAAGTGTCCTGTGCCTCCTGCTGTGTACTAGTCTTATGCTCAGGAGCGGGTTGACCACATCCAGGGCAGTTCTTGCAATTCCCATGGAAACCATGGCCACAGTTCTGGCATTGAACCATGATTAAAATGCAAATTCCAGAAAAAAAACTGAGTCTGTCCTGGCACCCAGGTGGGTGGACATGAGGCACTGGCTGGGGTAGGTGGCCAGGTGACCCAGGTAGGTGGTGAGAGTGGTGCCACCTGGCGAGTTCTTCCGTCAATACCCCAGCCAATCCTGTATAACATATATTGGATGGAACCATTGATGGCGTTTCCTAGATTCAAGAACCAATATCGCATATTCATAAGAATTATGGAAATGGCTGCTGTATCTAGTTTGAGACCGACACATACCCGTTGCTAAAATTTCTTAAAATTGAGACATATGGAGTATCTTTTACCATCATTTCTGGAACTTATGTTATTCTGTTTATGGAGGGCAGTGATGGTTTATAAAGATACAGTCCATCACAGTTTATTGTTTAGGAGAATAATAAGGTTATCCAAGGTGTGTAAACGTCGCGTGCAGTTAATTAAAACATTCAATCGACATATCCAAATTCCTATTTCACAACTCTCTAACGTTGGCTGTCTACCTGTTTGCTATGTTGGAGAGGATTTGGTGTTTACTTGGGTATTGGCAGTTTTTAGGAGAAGCCTCTAAAGATACACTATCACCGACTGCACACATCCCTCCCTGTGCACAAATAGGAACACACTAATCGTGATAGATAACAGTGTGATTCCAACCCAATAGAGCTCTGGTGTATGTACTCACTCAGAAAAGGAGACTTGAAGTACTCCTGTGTCGTATATATAAATTGACGAGGGATCCCGAAAATTTAGTTGTACCGGTACGAAACCTGAGAAGTAATAATAAACTTAGAATAAAAGTACAGAGACCAAAGGGTGCCCTCTACAGAAAAAGCCCAAAGTACAGGGGCTTTCTGGCTTGGAATAAGCTGAATGCAGATGTACAAAAAATGGAAAGTGTGAACAAATTCCTGTGTGCAATAAGGAAATGAAATGAGTGGATTAATTGTGTTTTGTGTAGTTGCGCTACTGCGAGCCACGGTTTATCTGCTCGACTATCAAATATTGTCGCTGGTCGTGATCTACTAATATTAGTGGCATGTTACATGTAACACTGGTTGATTATGGTAGATGTGTTCAGCATGAGACAATCAAAAGCAATTTATGTGATATATAAAAATATGTGATGTAGGAAGGTATGAGGTTACACACATACACAGCAAATTATGTGATTATCTGCTATGAAAAATATTTGTTGTTTATACATGAGGCCTAAATAAATGAAAAATAATGAAAGTGAATATTGTAAGCAATAATATGGTCTATTTACTGGCGGTTGTGGCTCCGAATAATGTCCATATGCTGCATTGATGTTGACGAGAAATGGCCCTACCGGTATTTATTTATCCATTCACTTTGCTACCTGCTGTATATTGTACTGTTTATGATGCTGTCGACGAGCTCTACTCCGTGAATTGTAAAGTTTCATGTGATCTAATCATTGGCAGCATTTTGTTGGCTCTATTCTGAAAGACTTTACTTGTAAATGTGAATTTTGCCAAATAAAAATTATCAAACTCAAACTCAAACTCAGTCAGCGTCATTGTCGCTAAAACCAACCTTACCTTTCAGGTGAAGGTGGTTTTAGCGACAATGACGCTGGCTTTTCTGAGTGTATAGTTATTGTCACCACAAGACTGTGGCCCCCTGCCCCAACCCAAGAGATAACCACACAGCAACATTACACTAATGTCATGAAGAATGAACACGATACAAGGGAAGAGAAAAAAGCCATTGAAGCAGAAACACACACAGACACTAATATGTCCCTCATAAAGCAAGGGTAATGCAGAAAATGAGTCACTATGCCTATACTGTCATGTCAGGATTCTTGCTCTGGCTGATAAGAAAGCTATTCTTCTGCCAATGTTTCTTTTCATGAAAAAAGATAAGATGTTGTCTCTAGACAGAGCGTCCGATCCAAGCAATGCCCTCTTCTTTAACATAATATGACTTGGATTGGGAAGAAAAGAACGATTGGGGAAAGGATTGGTTATTCGATTGACAATGAGGGGAAATAATTGCTGACGGGATTGACGAGGAGTGGGGTTGGAAGTTACCGGTACATAGGAAGATCCAGACATTTCTTTACAAAACCTAATTGACAAAGGGAACGTCAACTAATGTGTGGTCTGACTTTGGGCTTTACATTTTTATCGGTATTTTGAATTACAATTTGAATTTCTTCAAAACATAAACATAATACAGTCAGCCATCATCTTAAGGTTTGAATCACATAGGGGGTCTTTCTTAAGTTTAGTGCATGCGTTCATCTTTTTATTCTAACAGCGAGTCCCGATGAATCAAGGATGAGGTAAATTTACCTTTGTAAATATATGTGTTGTTTGATGTGGTTACACCTTCCCCACAGCTGGGCTCCCCTATATATACAGCGTTTCCTACAAACTTCCTTTATCTGTTTACGGGGCGTTGTGTCTTCAGCTTGATTTTGTTTGCTGGAAGGCCCTTGCAGGGGGGACCAGCGCATTCTCCTCACAGTGGAGGAGGTTGTACACGTGGACTAGCGTTTGATGATCGCTGCCGGTCTTGAGTTGCTCCAAGTTATAGTCAACATGTCTGTAGTGCAGCTATGTCAGCATCCCAGAGTCAACAAGATTGAAAAGCGGTAAATGTGGCAAAGGGAAAACCAGTGAGTAAAATAATATAGAACAGTAATATAATGAATTTAATACGAAACTTCGTTTCACTCCGATATTTCCTGAATTATTTTAACCAGAGTGCAATAACACAATTATTACACAATTAAATTAAGTGAAGTTTACCCAGCCAATATCAGCTTTTCTACGCCACTCTGTGCCACCACTCCGAAGCAGGTATTGAGTTCAGAAGGAAAGTGATAGCACTTAGTTACTGGCAGCAATTAAGGCATTTTAACAATTGGCTACATAAAACGAGGCAGCTGCTGCAAAAATAATCAATCTTAATGTACAGAATTGCTTGTTTTCCGGAGGGTTTGGACTTTAAGTGGAGAGGAGCGGGTGTTCATGTGTTAGCAGTAGCGATTGAAGGGAGAATATTTAGCACATTATACGCAAATACCCTATTTAGGTATTTGCCAAATATACTACTCACACGTATATGTTTTCTGTGTGGTTAAAGGCAGGTATTTATCGGTGTGCTATAGGTTCTAAAAAATCCATAGTGAGTTGGTTTAACTATATATTCATTAAGTGGACTCTCTGCATAGACAAATTGATAAACATAGATAAACAAACCTAGTAGTTCTGACAAGATATAACCTGTTTACGACAAGCACTTAATTTCTAACACAGTGATATGCCAATAACTGGTATAAGATGGATAAACAGACTACTTTGATACAAGGTTGTGTTCTTGGCATGATAAAGTATATAACATAGAAGAGAATGGCATGTGTGGTGACGCAATGGGTAAATATTAGAGAGGAATATAGCAGGCACCTATACACAGAGAAGATAGTAGCCTACTGGGCATGTGGGCAGGCAGTAGGGTAGATTCACCATAAGTCGACTCTTCCCGTCACACTTTTTCATGACCATCAGAAGATGCTTGATAATGTGATGTAATATGATGATGACAACAGGCATGCTGTACCAGACATCAGAGAATGGTCCAAAGAGCTCAAATAATTGTATTTGGCAATTTTATGAGCAATATTACCTGTATATTATTGCCCTTATATTAGAAAATCTCATATGGCCTATTTTCACTCAATGTCGACCAAAATTGACCTAGAGTCCACCAGTCTTAATTCAAGTAAAATAATATGTTCATATCCAGACTAGCCCAATTTATTGAGGAAACTGATAGTAGAATTTTATTGTTTCAATATTTCCCTGATAATCTCGCTTTTTGTTGATCTCCTGACATTGGAAAAAGTAGGTATAAATGTAGAATTCCTTACAAAATCACCATTACTTTGGAAGTCTAGCTAACACACTGAACATAGAGGTCGTCTCAAGGTGAAATTGTGGTCGCTTTATGGTGAAATCTGTTGGTTTTGAAGAATAACCTCTAAAATTAATTTATAAATATATTCTTGAGAAAAAAACTTGAAATTATTGGATACGTATCCATTCATTTAAAATCATAAAATAGTGAATAGGTGAAATGAAATGACTACAAAGAAGAACTAAAAGTAAACATGCATTTATGGAGAATTCTTTAATTCTCTGATCTCAAAACAGGTCATACAGCTTCACTTCAGTGCATGTTATATATATGGTAATGGAGAGATGTGTAAAGGATAATGATATGATTGAATGTAACAACACTTCAATTTCCCTCTCAACAAAGCATTTATACCCTGTATAGCATAGGGACATCGGAATATGATGCAGTAGGTGGTCGACACATGGTAGTAGGTCGGAAATAGTCGAGCTTACCCTACATGTAGTATGGAGAGTAGGATATGAAAAGGAGGAATCGCAGCAGGCAAAATGCGAGTCGAATGTCACTTGGTTCATTAGTAAAGAAATACCTTATAACTAATGCTGATATCTGTAACTAATTCATGCAATACGTGTTTTCCCTCCACCCATTTCATACCTTGATACTTTTCACTATTATGTCCTATACCATGTCTGTATTACTGCTTTCTGCTCTCTCTCTATCCCAACATATCCTATATATCACGTAGGGGAATCAGTCAAATTCGATATTCATCTAGACCTTAATCAGCTGATAGTATCCTCCCCCTCAGGTCTTGATTTCAATCAGGCTGGGTGCCACAGGCCAATATCAAGGATTAGACGAGAAGGGCTGACATGTTCTTCATGTTTCCATTTTCCCGTTCTTTCATCCTATGTGGAGTTATTTGCCCAAAGTGTCTGATTGATTATTGTCAACAACTGGAGTTGTCTCGATACATTACTAGAGGGCATGGAACAGGGTGTGGCATTGAACATTCTCTTTATACACACGGTTAATCAGACATTGTAGACATTAGGCATTAGGTAAGCTTCATGCAGAAACCTCGTAACCAACACTTGCCACTTAATCTTGTAGCATGTGCATTATGTTTTTTATGATAGCCCAACTAAGAGGAATACACACTAAGACTAGTTCAGCATTCGGAACTTTAAAAATACATCAATAAAGAATAACTATGGACTGTGGTTGAACATATCTTCTGCCCATTCTAACATTTAATCATCACTGACACTTACATTGCAATATTCATTCAGATTTAGGGTCAAACACCAACATTGAATCACTAGCAAACTACCATGTGGACTTAACTCTCAATGTTCCTGTGGCTACTGGAATAGAGTGAAATACTAGTGTTTATATAACGGTAAGAGCCATAAAGCTGTAACAGTCATGTCCAGGCATAATCTATGGTGGCCCGGGGACTTCTGTAAACGTAACCGCTATGTAGCTCTGTCAACTCGGTCAACCTCTCAATCCCCAGATCAACTGCCAGTCTGCCAATGAGTATGGGATCAGACAATGAGCCGGGTAGCACAACAGTGAGAGTGCAGTCTGTGTGAACTGAGATGGTGTTAGAGATATGGCCATGCAGCCCTCGATCAAAGGTCTTCACAATACATCCATACACTCTGTGTACCCTATGGCCGGAGGGAAATTCTCACTGACTGCTCTGACATACAAGAAGTTATTTAGACCCTCCATTTACTGTCAGCCTTTTCAGTCTCCACCAACCAGCGTACAACATTAACAGTCAACCAAGTGAGTTGACGCGCCTACAGGCAGGACTGGCAGGGAGAATGGAGAACACCAATCTTCCATTTACTTCCACGAATGGTTTTCACAGCAATGGAGACGCCCAGACACTATAGATGACTGTCACTTGCAGCCATTACATTAACAGTGACGGGTAGACTGAGTTGGCAAGGCTATTCAAAATCAGACATGGATAAAGAAGTGAGTTGGTGATTGGATGTTTGCTCACTTCAATATAGCGTATTGTGACATCTGATGCTGTTAGCTGAAAGTAGACTCTACACTGTAAACACTTCCTGTTTATCAACTGCACAATGTTGTGTATAATTACGGAATAATTTGCTGTGGTCAGAAGAACAGCACTATTTGCTGTATACTTGATTTATCTACTTAAGTTGGGTCTATTGAAAACATTTATGTTATTTAGATCTATGCGACTGGGTGGCAGCAGTATTATGATTACGTGTTGTAATTATTCGGCCCAATACTGTTTTTTGGGTCAGATAAACTGGTAAACCCCTTAAGTCCCATCACATTGCAATATGGGAATGAATGAGAGACATCCTTATCGTGTAATGTAATAAAACTTGTGGAAACGTGTCAAATAATGCATGAACCAGCAAAGTGTAGAATAGACAGCACATATCGTGGTAAATGTAGATAATTAATTAAAAGCCAGGACTGGGTGGTGATGGTATGGCAGTTGGATAACCAGATAACAATTAAAATAAACACTATAGGTGGAGAATATCCTGGCTGCCATTGAGCTAATTAATACAGGGAATTTCTGTGCATGCATATCAATTGACATGAATTGATAATGGCGAATATCAATGGACCCTGCAAACTATTATTGACCAAACTGTATTTGCTCTATACTGATCACATCTTTGTCAATTGGTATCATACAGTGCCCTCGTTCACCAGTGTAAGACTACATGGTACAACTACATGGACAAATTAGGATTCCTGTCTGCAATATGTCTGGTACGTCTCACAGGCATCGTCAGGATGTCAGCGACGTGGGGTGGGGGACTAAAGAGGTGCTAGGAGCAGCTATAGACCCATCCAGTGAGAATGAATCACTCTTCCTAGAGATTTAGCATAGATGCCAGTACACCCACCGCACCAACGCTGATGGTTCCTCAGGAATTATAAAACATGTACCTATATTTCACTCAAGTGATGTTGATACGTGGTGAAACTATTGATCAGAAGGATAAAAACTAGGTATATCGAAAAGGAACAACATTGACAACAACGTTTCTAGAAGCTCACCTTTTATAACCAAGCAGTGGATATATGAAAATTAAAGGTTAATCAACCTGATAAGAGATCATAGCATATTATTTCCAAATGTAGGTGTGTTGAGACATCTTTTGGGGTTAAATTGAAATGTTAACTGTTCATTTTAAGCCTGAAACAATTTGCCAGAGCGTGTATATATACCGTTGACGAAAAAACAATATACTAGACATTGCTGGGTAAGCCTGCCTCATATAAAATATGCTGCATTAAATGAAGTCTTGCTTAATTGTCACTGTTCATAGTAAGGCTATCTTTTCCAACTAAACCATCTCAAATTTGACCGTGTTCAGTCAATATTGTCGTCTATCGATCCCCATCCCAACATGAATTAGTAGCTTAAAATGGCAAATGTCGACACTGAAATCCTTTTGATTAAGGGTGTTCATTGGATGGAGATGAAATGCTGAAAATAGTTGAGCCAAAATGTAAGATAATCCATGGCCAGCCAACCCAACCGGCCTAAATCAATCTTTAAATATTATGTTTATGCGCGGCAGAAAACAAATATGAACCAGGGTAGCATCAGGACCTTTATCTAATTGTGGAAGAACCCCCCCCCCCCCCGCGCCCAAAGAGAGGCCTTTGGTGTCGCTATATCAGATTTCAGCATAATTGCTGCCTACCAGAACCCAACCTCCGTGACATGGCTGGGAACGGTGCAGTGAGACCGGAATAAGGTACCCAATGTGTTGCACGTGATGTGCAGTTATCTTCGGTTCTGGCAGCAACCATGATATGTGGAGGATGGCAGGCGGAAAACCTGTGTGAAAGATCGTGTATAACTAGTCTTACCTACCTATACATGTCTATCCCACAACAATAAGTATAGGGATGGTATGATTTGTTCCTCTGCTGGTCGGACACTCTGGCTGGTTGGAATTTGTTATTTGTATTGGGAAAATACATAGCCTAGTAGTCCATTTTAATGTATACAATATAGCGCGTTATGTTTGCGGGTAGAAGTATAGAGCCCCTGTGTTTTCGAGATATAGCCATGAGTGTACACAATCCAGTGCATTTTGTCGTGGTTCGGTTATTGTCTTTTCCTGCTTAAGGTCAAATCCCACAACGCGAAAATTGAGTGAGAAAGTGTTTATTATTGATATAAAAACAAGGGGCAAGTGTTGTCAATATTGTAAATTGCAACACTTGTCCCATGATCTTATGCCTCTCCAAATCCCACTGTGGTCAATAATAAGCAAGCAGGTGTTGCCTATAAGACTGGTTCATGGATCTAGTTGAGGGGAGTTACTTCATGGTATGATTTGTCTTGATTATTCCCTCTCAACTAGCCTAAAGATATCTGGAGTGTCCCCCCTGTATAAACCAAATCGTTGGCCTATTCTTAGAAGCAACATATTTGAGTATAATCAGAGCAAAATATCTAAATGTTTTGATATCTTATTTATCATAATCACAAGACTTAGACAAGGGTTATGACTAACATTGGGCTTGTTTTAGCAGATATAAACAACCAATATTGGCTAAGTGATCAGGATTTCACAATAAACTTTTTCAGCCCTCATTCGTGTTGTGGGATTTGACCTTTAGGTTAATGGGTTGATGACCAGCTAATGTCACATGATGTCCAATGACAAGAAATACCCCCAAAGCAGGTGGAAGGCGCTAAAATAATTCTGAAAAATGTACGATCCCCTTCCTCGCATCATCCTATATCAGTATGCTCATACCAGGACCTTCACCGCTAGGGGACCTCTGGTTCATGTTTTTATAACCAGCATACGTGCAGCCAATACGCTAGCTGCCAGGGGGAGTTAGGGAACAGGTCCCTGGGGGGAGGTGGACAGGAGATGGGAGAGGACAGGTATAGTGGGATGGGCTGAGGAGAGCTAAAGATGGCACGGACACGCTTTGAAACGAAGGATGGATATGATGAGATAGAAGCGGAGAAGAGGGTAAGAATAGTGGCAGAGGTAAAGGGGAAGGGGGGATTGGAAGTGATTGGGCTGAGAGGAGAGTGGAGGAGCGAGAACAGGAGAGAAAGGAAGAGAAGGGCTGGAAGGGCTGAGCTAGTTAGATAGTATGATAGTGAGGTGAGGAACGGAGGGGGAAGGGGCCGGTGCTTTGTAGGCATGTAGGGGCAATATTAGGGGAATGGAGAATTTGTGTGAAACAGGGTCTGGGATACATCAACGAGATACAGTCTGTGGAGGACTGGGTGTCCAGTGTATGGTAGTGGATGAGGCCTGTCAGCTGGTCTACAGAAGAGGCCTTGGGGAGGCATACTAAACTGGTGCTCAACACTCCCAGAGATGCTGCTGATTGGCAGTCCCCTAGGGGTTTGGGGGAGCCAACAGGGAGGGTTTATGCAGGGTGAAGGTTAGGGAGGGCGGTTCGAGAGGTACTTGATGAGACAGGGAGTGAAGGGGGCAGGATGGGGTGGTGTCGTAAGCCATTATTCCAGGACAAAAACTAAACTGGCAGTAGATTAACAGAACCCTTCAGTACTGCACAGCGATGCATACAACCCTACAATGTTATAGGGATCCTCCATACTGGGCCGCTACGTAAATACATGTTGTAAAACGGCACGAGATTTGCATATGACACATTGTACCAAGAAGGACGTTCATAAAACAACATTTCCAACGCCTCCAAGGGATATAGCTATCCTCTGTAGGTATAACACCATCAGAGGCATCTTCGCGCGATATATACATATAAATACTGTCAATTAGGTAAAAGCCTCTTAGCCCTAATTTGCAGTGCTAGGGCTCTGTAATAATGTTCATATGTGTAGGGACTCATTAGCCAGATGATGTAGTTTAAATCCCTCCCGAGCCACCAACTCTGATCATACAGGCTGTCCACTTTCTCCTACCCTCTCTGCCCCCCCCCCTCCTCTGTGGACTACAGGAAGTGTCTGTAGTTTTCATAATTAGAGCTGATGCCAGGGACGCCTTAATAATACAGCCTAGGGGTAGGACGGCCATTGCCAGTCTGTGGCTATGTGAATTATTAAAATAGGGACATGCAGCTACTATGAGATGCTTTTAAAATATGTACTGTTGTAACAGGTGTTGTACGCACTGCTCAAGTATGCTATAGCAAAGTATCCCGTTCTAGCAAGAAAAATGGTAATCTTTGATACATTCGTTTATAACTGCTAGTGGTAATGTGACATATGTCACGCGCAATATCGGAATTTGCGCAATATCGGAACTTTTAAACCTCATTAAGAACTATTTTAAAATAAGCTAGTGTGCCACACAAACAGTAAGGTAGGATTAAAAAAGTATTTGCAAAGAAAATCTACTGTATTAGTTAGCTCTTTGTTGTGTTATAGGCAACTAAACTCCCATTGTTTTATCACAGCAGAGCCATTGTTGCCACACCTTATTCACACCTACAGTGAGGTGTGGGATGCATAGGGACTTCTTACTGATTGTTATTACACCTCCAAGGGGATGGACATCATACTCAAACAACATTGACAAATATATCTAAATGTTTTATGTGTAGAACAGTTAGGAATTCTGAAACTGCCCAATGGAAGTAGGGAGCAATTCCGGAATTGCCCTGCGCAGTTCCGGAATTGTACATGGGCAATTCCGGAACTGAGCTGGTTCCTATTCTGCGCCTGACATATGTCTGCGAGATGCGAAATCAGTTTCCTATTACTATTGCATTGTACACTGTGCAGGTGAATGCACATAGATTTGACCACGGCCCACTAGGATGGCAATGGATAGGCGCTTGACTGATCCCTTAGATTCTAAGCATCTTCGAGTTGGTTGATACTCGATTACTGGCTTTTTGAGACAGGCACCTTATCCGGATAGAGCCCTGATAGTCTATGTCCCCTTTTCTGAGCTCTAAATCCCCAGCTTGACATGTGTTTTATATTCCCATAGCCGAAGGCAGGGCCCCGGGCCGATTGTTTGTAGAGGTCTTATATCCATAGAACAGCCACGTATTGTCATTCAAACGACCTTACTACAAAGGAGATGGAATGCTAGTCCCATTGAGGGTAGAGAGCCTCCCTAAGCTGTATATAAATGATCCATCAGTCACTCGGTAGAACATGGGAATTTATGATGATGGAACGGTGCCCAGCACATATGCTGTGAGAAACCCCAAATACAATGACTGAAAATCAGCGTCTCTCAACATAACTGTGTACAGGCAAGGAAAAAATTCCCATTAAGGAAAAAGCCGACTTTTAGATTAAGCTTTACAAGGATATATTGTACTAGAAGATATTCCAAACCCCCTATGAGCAGATAAGCTCAAAGTCCCAGTTTAAAGAGAATTATCATGCTATTCTATCCTTCACGTCATAGATTCCCATCTAGAAATGGTTTATTCTGTTTTGGCCATCCTCGTGAAATGTTCTTTAATCTTATACTCCAAATATAACCCTAGTCTATGATCATCAAATCTAGCTCCCTCCTTTCTACTAAATTGCTTGTGGACCACGCATGTTCTGTATAGATATGCCACATAATGTGAACTAAATATGCAAATAGCCATGAGGGAGATATGTCTAGACAGATATCTTTCGTGATCTTATTATATTAGTGCACATAGTTGATACTACATCAAAGTGATGAATTCGAGATTATCTTGAAACATGATCATCAAGAGGGGAGAATCCACCAAGTAAATCTGTAGCACATTTTACAGTGCAGTTTAGTTGAAGACATATATCTGTATACGGAACCAGGTTCCAACACAAGAACTAAAGGGCATTTAATAACTAACGTGAGCTTAATTCAAATTGCATTATCAACATGGACTTAGCTATGGTTTGGGATCAAAACAAACCGGTCCATTGTGCCCTAAGTAGGTTTTCCAGAATGAACAACCTATAATGGACCCCGTCTCAAAATACCTTCCTCTCCAAATTAAACTTCCAGGGAAATATTACATGCCTGCACTGCTACCACGCCATGAATGGGCAGTAAATACCCATCCATGTGGAGCATTACCCAGATGGGGTGGCTGCGGCATGTGGTGATTAACTAGTGCTTTCTGCGCCGGGCAGTGTCCGTAGAAGAGAACTCACGCGGGCAGCTTGTAATGTCCCCTAATTGCTGTGGGAATAGAATTGGGGTAGATCTATTGATATGAAAAAAAATATGTTGATAGATTTGATGAATTTAAACATGAAAATAAAAGCAACTCTGGCTAATTACAGAAGAACCTAGGATGTGCCATATAATTAACCCTGACAGCCGGTGCAGTGGAGAAGCTGCATTATTATGGCAGTGTGTAGATTAATTGCAAGCCCAAGTGAATATCTCGAGATAATTGGCAACGTGCCTGAAGTGGTGGCAGACTTAATTTTGTTTGGGGACTTCATGACATAGTGGTGTGTTGTGGTATATTCTGCTACAAACCGCTGGGAGTAGCACACATGTATATTATCCTACTCCCATTATATAAATTTATGAAGCAACGGGCTCATGGAAAGTGTAATTTCTAATGAAATGACTACGCAGTAGGTATGTATTTCACAGCCCAGGCTACTCTATAACTCTAACCGGTACAGGATACTTTATGAAAGGAATTTATTCGTGTTTTTAGTGACGGGTACAGAACATTTTTATTAAGGGACATGCTTCTATTTTAGTAGATATCAGACAGGACTAATCTTAATTGTAAATCCCAGACTGATACAGGAAGGAAAAAAGGTACTAGGAGACAAATAATACAAGGGTTCAATGTTACAGATATCCACTGGCAGTGTATCATTAGACAATAAAATTATGAAATACTAGTAGGAAATGGTAAAGATCGCTAAATCTATGTTTGACAATTCGGAAGATAGCAGGTCTGATTCTTTGGTTTAAATGTTTCCCTTTTTTCAATGGGAAGCATGACATAACCCTGTCTCTAATAATACGCCCAACTATTGTGATTTATGAGAAGAGAATACCTTCATGATATTTTGATAAGTGTAGGATCCTTTGAATCATCGATCTATACCATCAGCACCACTGTCTTTTAGAAGATATAAAGTAACAAACAACCAACCAAAACAAAAATGTGTATTCATTGATTATCAGTTCAGTCTAAGTTTTGAGCTATTCTTCCACATAGCCAAATCCCACAACGCGAAAAGGGGGCCAGAAAGTGTTGCGAATTGACCTTCTGACGGGGGGGAGCTGCTGCCGATTTTGTAAATCACAACACTTCTGCTGCATACCTAGGGTACTCCAAATCCCACTGTAGCTAACATAGGCAAAGAATATGCTGTGTATTGAGCTCTACTGCAAGTAGTTAATAGTTTATCTGGGGAAATGTAGAGTTTGAATTCACAACAGAAGGGACTTTAATATCAAAATCGTAAGGGATTATATTATAGGCAACTACATTCACCAATATATGCAGGTGCCAGTATAGCTTAACACTATAAATCACAGAGCATAACCGCCTATATTATGGAGCATGTGGGATTTGGGTAATGATTAATCAGTGACACAACCATTGCGATATAGCAAGAAACCATGACATGTTCTAATAAGCAACATTTTATAGACCTTCTGGGGGAAAATATCTAACTCTTTTGATCCTTGCAATTTCCCAAATCACAAGACAGAGGCAACACTTTCTCGCCAATTTGGGCCTGTTTCAGACAATATAGGACTCAAAATCGGCAATAAGACTAATTCACAACATTTTCTGACCCTCTCTCACGTTGTGGGATTTGACCTACACCACTGTAGTTGAGCAACGTGTATCATGGTAAGGTCTACTGGCTTGCCACGCAATGACTCCCCCATCCATTTGCACTTCATTACTAGCTCCACAAGTTTCCATCGGCTCTAATTAACTCAATGATGTCGCCTCAACCGAGCAACTCTCCTACCTTGCTGAACAACTAAGCATGACAGGACTTGGGAAGCCCCTAGGGACTATAGGGATTGTTTGGAGCATTACATGCAGTCTTCATGTGCTGATTGCTATTTTTGTATCTACTCTAAAATCTAAGCCCAGACAAGCTAGATACAGCCAGCTCTAATGATCGATATTCACTTGACAACATGCACGGAAGGTAATTGGCGGTGGGTGACTCGCTGTTCGTGACTTAGTTTCCAAAGGGCTACTTTAACACATGATACATGTATGTATATGTATTATGCTCAACATTTGGCATCTCTCCTAGTTGTCCTATACATCTTCCTATTTTCAGGCAAGAGTATCATCTCTACTATCATCTTTAAAAATATCGTAAAGCCGTAGTTAATGTGATAAATACCATTTTGGTTTCCAGAGGCTTTTGGAAGGACGAAACTATAGATCTCGTGAAACAGTCATAGGGCTTTGTGTATGCATGGCACTACTAGACTGGTCTTTTTATATCGTTCATTATTAGCGAGGAAGATTCTGCCCTGGCCAGAAAGTCCATTAGGAATGGCAAGATGCTATCAATAAAAACTTAAATCATCACTGCTAAGATGGAATCTAAGCACTGGAACCCTCACAAAGAGATTATGACAGCATCACGAAACGAGATAAATGCTGTAGATGAATTGGTTATACAGATCCGGCTATATTATATGATTCCAAGTGGAGACCATAAATAACGCTTGCCTGTCACCACCTTTCTTATACCCAATCAATCTCGGCCACGGGCTATGCATAGAAGCGACCTACCCCCCTACCCCCAGCCCGCCCCCTCCTCCCCCCCCAAAAAAAATGGGTGAAAAGAAAACATGTGAAAAACATGTGTGCAAGACATATCAGACAGCCATAAAAGGAATAATTGAATTTTGTTTATCATAACTACTCAGTGGGCACAAAATTCAATTCACTGTTGAATCAATGTTAAATCAACATTGAATCAACATTGACAACAATTTATCAATGTTGATTCAATGTTCTGCGCCCACTGGGTATGTGCCAGAGTCCTAACTAACATATTGACTCAAAGATCCCGTTTTCATATTGAACGAAGTTAACTTCTCGTGAGCCTTATTCTTTTAAGGCCATGTTAGATATATTTTACAGCACGCTGTCAGGTAAACATACTATTATACATTCATAAGATGAACCACTCTAAAATATGTGCTAGTTACCATGAGGTATTCTCCAATTTCCAGGGTAATGTAAATGAAGGAGAAAGTAACGGTACCTTTATTAGTCACGAGATCCACTTAAGTTCCCATAGCCCTGGTCTTACTGAGTCTGGTTTATTCATAACTTGTTAAGGGTCCCGATTGCACCGGGCATTTTGTCTCAGATAGAAATGTTTGACAGTCCGGTCACAAAAAAACACCCCATGATGCAAACCCTTATTGGACAAAACCAAATATCTAGAGTGGCGCCCGGGGTCCTAAGGATAGATGTAGGGAATGTCCAACGGAATGGCTATGCTATATTCTAAACTTAACTAGAGGCAGCACATACTACTGACACCTTACGTCAGAGTGGTGAGCCTATATCTTATGGAGACAGATGGTGCTCATGAAAATGTAATAGTGGCAAAGTGGAATAGATGGTTACTCTAGCGACGGAGGTGTTATATTGGGTCTCTGAGCTTACAAGTCTTCGACTAGATTTAGTTGAATGTTTGATTATAAAATAATTTAGAAATCTGCAATTCAAGTCTAAAATGATAAAGTTACAGTTCATGACTACAAAGTTCCATTATCTGGTTTATCAGAGACATTTAAGTACGCCCCTCCGTTCAAAGATTAAAGACTATAGATACTATTATGATAAATCTGTCCTACCAATTATTTATGAAATGAAATGAGTCAGATGGATATAAAAAGAGACAAGTCTGACTACATCTCAGCTCTGCATTAAAGGCAAATAAGTTCACAAAATTAGTCGAGTGAATTAAAAAAAAACACCATTAGTCTAATTAGATTATATAATGGTGCTGAGAAAATAATGTCTGGACATTTTTAATCTAAACGTGAGTCTCAAAACAGCACGATTATTTTCTTAAATTATGTTTTGACAACATATAAAAGTATTCCCATATCTGATGTTCCGCTTAAGCAATGCCTATATTGGTTTTGATTTGAAATAATGTAATAGATTTATTAAGTTAACTTTGCTAAAAGAAAATAATAAGAATAATTGAAGTTCAGTAATAATCTCCATGGGGCACGGACATGTTATGCATACATGTATGCGTAACTATCTATAAGCAGGATTTGGTACACTCTACACTCACCAGGGGTCAGTGTCACCTCACACGGACTGACACCCCCTCGGTGTGTTTCTGGGGACCTTATTGATTATGTATTACCAATTAGATGTGTTACATTGTCAATAAAAGTTATGCGGGTTAGTTGTACATTTATAATGCCGCCTACGTTGTCATTGACTGGCATTTGCACCACCGTAGAGTGACCAGTAGTTATGACGGGTAATCTTATCATGACAAAATAACCCAGCCATTCCATTCACACCCAGCGACTTGTGCACTGGGATCTTTAACTGTGGGACACAGATGGGTCATGCAAACATCATACAACATGTTCTCTCCCACCTAAAACATGTGAAAGTGAAAAAAAGTTCAAATGGCTTCTGTGTGAAAGGAAATTAAGTTTCATTTCGCATGTGTAGCTGTGAGGAGACCAGGAAGGTGTTTCACAACGGCCTCAATAGAATATTCCATTACAAAGTGTTTATAAAGGGAGACTCTTCATAGATTTATCTTACTAGTGTTCAGTGGCCACACTGGTTATAAGTGTATTTAGCACTAGTAAGTGGGCACAAGGGGAAGTTTTTCATAAGCCATAAACACGGAGACCTATATACCATCTCCTGTTATATGTCTGCATTTATTGACCCCCCCCCCCCCCCCCTCCAAAGAATTATTCCAGTTGAAGTGTACATATTTACAACTTTATTTGAATTTTTTGGTATATGTGGCCAGTGTATTTAGTTGTAAAATAACATTTTAGTCACAACGAATGGTTATTCTTGACTATTCTATCCTTGGTATTAGCATGGGGTATAGCTGGTATTAGTGCTGAATAAGGGTCGGAATAGAACAGATAGAATAGGAATAGTTGGATTTTTAACTCTTTCAAGCCGGCTCTATGATAGTTTAAACTCCCATGAATACGGCACATTTAGACACTAGACCAGCAGTGATAACATATAGGGTTATATTTAGTTTGATAGGTATTTGTGATACATGTTTTCAAAATATTTATTGAGGGTGCTCAGGATAATAGCATTTCATACCGAAAATGCCCTTCTCATAGTGCATTAATGCACTAGCCAGCTGGAAAGAGTTTAAGTATTTCACGCGGTCTATTCTATTGGAAGTGGTATTTAGTACTGCCAAGGATCACTATGAGAATATACCTTGTTAAACACTTTATAAAATGACCATTTTACATTCCATTCCGACCCATATTGAGCACTCGTAACTCAGATAGAATATTCCAGAATTATATTTCCTTGTGAAACCGCTTCCAGGCATGGCATCGTGGGACAGATTGATGATTGGTGATCAGAAGAATAGTCATGTGAACAAGGGGATTCATGATGATGGCAAGGAGTAGTTATAGGACGTGTACCAATCTGTACGCGAAATACAGTGAAAGAGCTTTACAGATTGGTACTAGGCTTATAACTACTTTATACCACTAGCTGTATGCAGTATACAAGAGGTGTGAAATGCTTTGTTCTCCGTGCCCGCTGTGGTATAAGCATAATTTGAAGACTCAGAACCTCTACAAAATAGAACCTGATATATAGTATCAACCTAAATTAATCTTTTCAACACAAGAGATAGAGGATGAAATGGAATGTAGTTTTTTTGTGTGTATATTTGGGGGCGGGGAGGTGGTCAGGCAGGAGTGAAGGTCTGGGATAGCATGGCAGGTGTAAGGAAATGTACAGCAGCATCCGGAAAGTGCCCTACCACAGCATATAGATCAAATTGGGAGCAGCTGCAGTCTCCTGTGAATAATTCTTTACATCTCAAGGTATTCTTGTATACAATATGTATCAAATGCGCTTTTGATTGAAATCGTATACTTTCACCAGGGGTGGAACTCCGCAGAAACAGGTAGTTACATACTTTATATCCACGGCAATGGGCAGCAATGCCATGATATTATGTAAGCCGAATATAGAATTCGCTCAATCAAGTTGCAATGAGGCTGCAGCTATAAGTGGCGGGAATCAGCAGGGCATCACCACCAGCTGTACAGGAGTGTATATTTACAATCCCGGAGTCTTATGCCGCTCACTCCCTCCTCTCATGTACACGAGTGGTACATCCCTCATACTTGGCAGCATGCAGGTGAACTACATGCATAATTCATATATTCATGTTTCAACATCAATATGGGAGCTCAACAGTCGTGGTGGGCCCTACTTCTTATTTCTATTTACCTAGATGGAATATGAAAATGTATGATGTCGGTTATATAGGCTTATATAGAGTATAAAAATGGGGTGCAGCCCTCGTAAAATGAATAAAGCACAACGTGATGGGACGGTATGACCCGCGTATGCCTTACTTCATCTGGCCCTTTTTTGAATGATAAAAGACGGTATCTTTTGATGTTATCATCTTGGCTAAAGCAATATAAAACAAAGGAGCCACTTTGAAATAATCTAATAATTTACTGCATAAACTTAATAAGGCTATTTACGATCACTTTGTTGTTGCAAGGCAAAACCATCTTCATTCAATGATAGAAAAGGTAACATAGGAAAAGAGCATCGATTGGCTCTCACCATCTCCTTATCAATCTAATCCCCTCCTTTCGCACATACAAACCAAAGGACTAATAAGAAATTCACCCATTATGCACTGCTCTGGAGTCAGGGGCCAGTGGACGGTGTGTTAGGCTAGATAGTCTCAAAACTGCGAGATAGTCTCAAAACACTATAGTTTTGTTAGTATCTCGCAACCCTCAGGCTAGATAGTCTCAAAATTGCGAGATAGTCTCAAAAGGCTGCAAGATAGTCTCAAAATTTGAGACTATCTTGCAACAGTCAGGCTAGATAGTCTCAAAATTGCGAGATAGTCTCAAAACATTATAGTTTTGTTAGTATCTTGCAACAGTCAGGCTAGATAGTCTCAAAATTGCGAGATAGTCTCAAAACACTATAGTTTTGTTAGTATCTCGCAACCCTCAGGCTAGATAATCTCAAAATTGCGAGATAGTCTCAAAATCCTGACAGATAGTCTCAAAACTGCGAGATAGTCTCAAAACACTATAGTTTTGTTAGTATCTCGCAACCCTCAGGCTAGATAATCTCAAAATTGCGAGATAGTCTCAAAATCCTGACAGATAGTCTTCAAACTGTCAGATAATAACATTTTGAGACTCTCTTGCAGCCCTTAAGCTAGATAGTCTCAAAATACTATAGTTTTGTTAGTATCTCGCAACCCTTAGGCTAGATAGTCTCAAAACTATAGTATTTTGACACTTTCTTACAGTTTGCCTTTTTGTCAGGGCTTTTGAGACTATCTAGCATAAGGATTGCGAGACACTAACAAAATTATAGTATTTTGAGACTATCTCGCAATTTTGAGACCATCTAGCCTGAGGGCTGCAAGATACTAACAAAACTATAGTATTTTGAGACTATCTTGCAATTTTGAGACTATCTAGCCTGAGGGTTGCAAGATACTAACAAAACTATAGTATTTTGAGACTATCTTGCAATTTTGAGACTATCTAGCCTGAGGGTTGCAAGATACTAACAAAACTATAGTATTTTGAGACTATCTTGCAATTTTGAGACTATCTAGCCTGAGGGTTGCAAGATAGTCTCAAAATTTTGAGACTATCTAGCCTGACATGTGTTTTGAGACTATCTCGCAATTTTGAGACTATCTAGCCTGAGGGTTGCAAGATAGTCTCAAAATTTTGAGACTATCTAGCCTGACATGTGTTTTGAGACTATCTCGCAATTTTGAGACTATCTAGCCTGAGGGTTGCAAGGTTGTCACAAAACCATAATATTTTGAGACTATCTTGCAATTTTGAGACTATCTCGCCTAACACGGTGGCCACTATACATGTCTCTCAGATAGATGAAATCTCTGGTATCTAGATATTAATGATTGATTCTCCTTGACTTGCGAATAATGAACAACATAATCTTGAACAACATTGAATTAATATGGCCACGCTTCCCCATTTTTTAAACTTCTCTCTTCCATTGCAGGTGAGTTTCCGTCTGCTGAGAAAATACCTGTGTCCAGCCAGATGAGTTCTATCACTAAGGCATGTATAGTTATTCCCACAACGACAACAGATTAATGATTATTCTCTATAAATACACGTAATCCCTATGTTGGTGCACCATATTGTCGGACATGTATAGCAGTTTAATCAGGTTATCAACTTCAAAACTTCCTAAGGATGGATGTCGGCACGTGATTAAAACTCCAATCAATGTCTGTGACGTGTTCCTGTCAGACTATATTGAACCGTTGGACATGCAATAAACAATAAACTCACCTATGTATATATCTGTGCACCTTCTATACTCGAGTTATTTTGACTCATATCATAAATTGTATCTCTTATGTGTAGAGCACAGGCATAATAATGTAAATAGTGATTAGTGAATGAGGCAATGCTGGTTGCATGTGTCCAGTGTCCAATATTGCTATATCAAAACCATAGTCTATGTTTAAATGGTAGGCGGTCCAGGATAGGTAGCATCCTACAATGGTGAGTCAATTAGAAGGCGAGAGAGGGGCAGGTTGAGACGAGTTGTAACTTAATGGGTTGCTGAGACGGCTACAATTAGATGGCTTGCCATCGCCTTAACATTAACCACATTTGTGCAAATTACTCAGATTATCAATATGAATATTCTACAGCATAGCCCGGCATTGTGATTGGGATACCTAGAAACCACAATCATCTCTTCATCTGCATGTTTATAATTATGCTAGTCCTTGTATAACATGTTTATATGTCCTAATGATGGATATCATATTTTCTCATAGTGTCTATAGTCAGCGTATGGTATGTGTTGGACTTATGCTATTTGGGATTATGCGTACAACTATAGCCTAGGACATATAACTGGGTAGATTAGGCACCTAGTGTGTCCGTATCAGTAATTGGCGTGCAAGTGTCGGATGATGGTCGGTACAGAATGAACAGAGATCAAGGATCTCCGTTTATGATGTGCATTGACACTAGAAATAGGAGTTCTATGAGCAGACCAGCTTCTCGAACATATAGGACTGTGTCTTTTGTAAATACTTTCATGAGAAGTGTGTGAAGCCCATTGTGCATACTACTTTAATGTTAATAATTCATTATAATTATTCTATAACTTTCAAAAATAAGGGCAGGGTGAGTACTAGAAACTCCTGCCTCCAATCCCCCAAAATGATCTTGAAGCATGATTTGAATTTCTCCACAACCGGCATGAAATGTGAACGAATCTGTCCAACTGTAATTATGTAATTTTAAAACTAACCATGGCGTGCAAGGCGAAAGGAGGGGTAAGAAAAGTTGAAATTGGGACTTAAAATAGAACAAGACTCCAATAAAACTAGTCACGACTTGAATCTCAATCCTGTTAGTAGTGGTGGGCCTGACAGACAGGATAAAATCAACCATCACAAATGTGATTGCACAAACGGCAAAAGACAAAACTCCCTTTGTGGGCGAGTAATTTTAGTTTGATGAAAATGGCTGACTATTTGGGGCTACTGAGGCGAACAGGCAATGTTGTGAAGGACTAATTATTGTGGAATTACACAAAGTCATCATAATAGTGCCCATGTAGATGTGATTGGGATCCTGACGTATTACACGCATCTGGTTATACTGCTTTCACTATTAAGATTGTTAAAAGTTATAACCAGGACTACTACTATCTGACTATTGCTGTTACTGCTCCTGCAGGTATTCATATTGCTTCCACTAATTGCTCAAATTGTGCTTGTACTAACTACCAGTTGACCTCTGCTAAATATTACATCTAGAAGTACCTACATCGCCTCCTCTAGAGGCAATTAGAGGCTCAGATAATTTTCTTCCTTTCGCTATGTCCCTCTCTTTAATATCTCACGCCTGCTATCCTATAAGATATTATACAAAGAGTGAGCCGGGGAGTGAGCTTACCAACGAGCAGGAGGCGAAAACTCAACTAAGTCAGCTTCCAGGAGGTACCCAGAGCAGCTCGGAGCTGGTGCTGCCGCCTTGTGGAAAGTGACAAAACCAAAGACCAACAAGTTCTGCCCAAACTCCTACTACAACTAGGCAAGGCCATGATACTAGCAGTTTGATGCTTGTACCGATCCCATGTACCGACCTCTCAACAAGGGGCATGTCCCTATATGGTCGAGGATAAATAAACGAATTTCCAACTCAAACTCAAATTAAACTCAAATTTGAAAACCGTTCCATTTGGTCATATATGCATCATTGGTTAAAACTTCACATTCTTGAGATTACTTACCGGTAGTTCAATATTTCAAATTATATTTGCAAGATAAGAACATGAGCTTGGTCATATTCTTATCATATCTAATACACCCCTTCCCCCGAGTCAAATATTTCTATAGTCGATGTTAAAACAAAACAAACACAAATACAATCTAGGATTACCAATCGCTGTTGAGATTTACCAACAACATGGTCACAGTGCCTAAACACCTCAACCGGGCCAACCTGTCCACATAAATTGTACCCTGGTGTGTCAATGATGAACCTCCAGCCCAAAACGCAACCTGCCTCCACTATTTCTTAAGAATCTCTGGCACACAATGAACCCGTTAAAGGAAATTTCTCTACCTATTTCTTTTTGTGGCTGCCAATTTGCAAAGCAAGACAAAATCGTGCCAGTTTAATTTCCCCGCTGGGACTTTGCATGGTTAGGATTTCCGTGGATTGAGTTGCCAATGATTTGGTGTTCTCTCTGCCAGTAAAAGTATGAATGGCAACTTTGAATAATGATAATATTTTGGGCGTTGAAATTAAAGAAGGAATAAAAAGTAAGTTCGATTTAGAAGCAGAACGTAACCAATGACCAATGCTTGAATTTTAGAACGAAATCCAATTAATTCAAATGACAGTTTCCTCATTATCTCACTGGGAAATAATGGGAGGTAGGCCTATTAGGCCTGCCAACAAAATGTAGATGTAGGATAATTTATTTGGATTTAGCCCTCTGTGATGGCCTATATAAAAGACTGTTAAACTAGAGACGTTAAGCTAGATACTTAGGTACCGTCCGCATTAATTGACAACATGAACATTAGCCCTTTGCAAATTAAAACACTATAGTTATCGAAAGAAAAGAACATACAAAACTGTCAACTCTACATTGTTACCCGATTCAACCAAATGAAATTCCTCCAGGAAAACAAATAATATTTTTCAACTGGCTAGACATTTTCCCCTTTATCCTGTACAATGACAATACGGAGGTCTTCTCTAATAGACACATGCCTCAGGCATTTTATTCTAACCGAGAGTCCGCCTTAGTCCCCATGCCTTCAATTACAGAAGGCTGAGATTGAAACATCGTCCCTCCTCACTATGGTAATATTCAGTGTTTTAATTTGTCACTCAAACCAGAATGCCCCTGAGGCTAGAAAGTTTGAAATCGAGTGTCTCCGTAATGCTACATATTCTAAACATATTAACAGTATCTAGCATGAGGGTTAACTAAATTCACCGCGGGGCATAATTATATAGATATCTTTTCGAGACTATCTAGCCTGTCTGTCTTCTACATGTCCACCGCAAAAGGTCAAATCCCACAAAGCAAGGTCAGAAAATGTTCTGAATTGGTCTTATTGCCGATTTTGGGCCCTATATTGGCTAAGACAGGCCCAAATCGGTGAGAAAGTGTTGCCTTTGTCTTGTGATTTGGGAATTCACAAGGATTAAAAGAGTTAGATATTTTCCCCCAGAAGGCCTAGAAAATGTTGCTTCTTGGAATATGACAACAATTTGGTTTATATAGGGGGGACACTCCAAATATCTTAAGGCTAATTGAGAGGGAATAGTGAGGGCAAATCATACTGTGAAGTAACTCCTCTCAAACAGATCCATTAACCAGTCCTACACGCAACACTTTGCTTGCCTGTAATTAACCACTGTGGGATTTGGAGAGGCATAAGATCATGGGACAAGTGTTGCGATTTACAATATTGGCAACAGTTGCTCCTTGCTTTTATGTCAATAATCAACACTTTCTGGCCCCCTTTTCGCGTTGTGGGATTTGACATAAACCTAGGGCACTTCTTAACTCATTCTGGTTTGGTTAGCGTGTCTCTGCATTAACTAGGATAAGGAAATGGGGTTTTCAATTGCCTAGGCTAATTGGTATAATCATTTCTAGTCAATCATAATATGCTATCGTTAATAATGATAGATATCTCATTTTCCTTTATCACTTTGTTACTTTGATGCTGAAGTGCACTGTTCATTCCTTACCACAGTTTCTAGCAGAGGCACATTGGAAAGGTAGCAGCAAGGATATTCTCAGAGAGCGTCTATTCCTACTATCCTATAGAGAAGCCTATCGGGAGGAACTTACTGTGTGTTTGTGCCAGATCCCCCAGGCTATTGACCAGGGGAACCATGGATCTAGTGCCAGATGTCTTTCAGTATCCTGTCTATTTTCTAACTCAACCGTTGCCCATCCACGCCCTAATCCCCCACAGCCTCCGCTCTCCGATGCCCTTAGGCTTAGTGCTGGAACATACCATGCCCGTTCGCCGCCATGGTGAATATACATTTCATTCATGCATCATGCCGTTATATCATGTTAGATGGCATGCCATATATTCATCCAAATAAAAAAGGTATCGGCCTGACAACTATGCTGTACTTTCTTGCACCTAGATCTCAACATTTATCTAGTTGTCCTGTAACCTTTGCTAAAAACAATGTCTACATTGTCGAGACGGGTTTTCAGACCCTTTGGCAGTGCTTTGCTTCTAAACGTCCCTAATATTTCAATTTTATTTAATAGCGGCAGAATGACTGCAGATACAGTGAGGGCCATTCTCTAGCCGTAGAATCCTCCAAGACAGGACTATTGCCACACTAGTGCCACTAAGTAACATTGCCCGTGGGAAGAGGCGTTAACCCCAATGTAGCCTGACACTACTCTTGAAAGGAATTTCAACCTAGGGCACTTCAACCCTCTTGTGCAGCATCCATATTCTCAGATGATCCTTCATCCTACCCCTTACCCCCTTCTCTACCCAGTAAACACAACGACGTTGGTCAGACCTAAATCTACGTTGAATTTTGGTCTGAACTACGTAATTTTAGTAGGTTTATCAACGTCAAAACGTTAAGGTTTATTTACCAATTTCAAACCCGCAGGTCTGATTTATGTAGCTCCTGAAGACGTAAATCTATGTTAAACACATTACATGTAATTCTACATAGTGGGACTCAGACAAAGACTTGTAATATATTGCAGACAAATTTACATTTACAAACAATATTCATACAAAGTAACTACTATAATTTTCAATCTCATCTCATTCTACATAGTAAATTCTTGTGGTTCAATTGAACAGCCTGACAGTATAGATCTGTTGAATAGTTTTGGCTGCAGAGAGGCTTTGTATTTCTTCCATTACCACCAATGTGGTGTCCTCACAGTAAAGTGCCTCAAAGCACCTATTCATGCACAATACTTTAATCACCTGTCCTTTATATATAAATATTCTATTGAATGCGGTTTATTTGCATGATATTGAATTCACAATTAATGAGAATTTACTGCTTGAATGTGGTAGATTTGTTAAGGAGCTGTAATATACTCTCCATAATTGATAGTGCTGCCACCTAGTGTGACACAGGAAAGTCATCTACCCGATTGAAGTCGAAAAGTTACGTCTTTTAACGTAGACCTACGTAGAATGTTTACGTCTGAATGAGGTAGATCAACGTAAATCAGACGTCTACATCTGTTGAACGTAAATAAACCTTAACGTTTTGACGTCTAAAAACCTTCCAAAATTACCAATCTTAAACCAGTTGGTAGGACATCTACCTAGAGAAACCTCTGAGCTACGTTGGAACTACGTAGGGTGTTTACTGGGTAGTAGGGGGGGTGATAAATCTACTTTTCTTCGGGGACAGGCTCAAACTATGCATTTGGCTCCAAAAACACGGGATTAGGTGTCCTGAGGATCTTTTATGGCAGTATAGGGATGTGATTGTAAGGGAGCAAATGCCTTCAAAATAGCTGATTTATCGGTATTTTACCGAGGTAGAACCACCTCCCCAGAGGGGGAAACACCTCTATTATCACAACAATATGACTTTAAATCGTCTCTTTGGGTCCCATATGAAGGTTTCTGACCATTTTCATGAAGTCATGATTTGATTTTAGAAGGAATCTGAAAGCCTGAATTTTGGCTGTTTTCTCACTATTTGGCCGATCTTCTGACCCCACGTACGGGGGGTGACGGGGGTCCGAAAAAAATATTTTTGTGATTTCCCGCCGTTTTGGGTCCCAAATGCATAGTTTGAGCCTGTCCCTGAAACCGTATAACAAAATTAGCGATTTAACACCCCCCCCTATCTCTAGCCCTGCTTCTCAGCTTTTGAATATGTATATATATATATATATATATATATATATATATATATATATATATATATATATATATATATATATATATATATATATATATATATAACAGGGGTAGACAAACAGGGGTGGGCCAGGGAATATATTCTACTTTTTTCAAAGAGAGAATCATATAAATTCCTGATGTACCAATGTTAAAATGACACCAGATTGCTTCATTTCCTCACATTTTTCTCTTTCCAACGGCATATTACATGTCTATACCGATCAGTTATATTCCTATCAAATATTTTGCAAAATTTCCTGTGGGCCACCCGGGCCCATAGGAAGGTAATTCGGAAGAAAACTACGGGCCCGGACCCAAAATTACGGGCCATTGGCTCCCAGGCCAGCGTTAGTGTCTACCCCTGGATATATATATATATATATATATATATATATATATATATATAAATATATATATATTTCTATATATATATATATATATATATGCTTTTTATCTGACCTCTTTTTTCCTACTCACATCTTCGTATCCTACTCATAGGTTATACTGGTAAATTGTACGTATACGATGTGAATCTAGACTGGTGTAATTAATGACATGTCCATGAAGCATACTTATATTCTAGATAATAATGAGGATGGAATTATAATGGTGAACACAGAATCTCTATTGCTGAAAACGGAGCTTTCAACTAATTTCCAATAACTTTGTGGGGAGCCATACGCTTAGGCCCAAAAAAAGGTGTGTTTCAGGTTACATAGTCTGAAAATCTAGGTAGGGTAGGTCGGATTTATTTATTTTTAATTTTTTTTTTAAACTTTGGCCTGAAAAGTACCCAAAATTCAGCGCTGACTCATCGCCAACGGCGTTGACTCGTGGACTATCAAATTGACTCTCAAATGGCCCCAAAATTGTTTTTAAAGACAGATTGATCCCTTGGCATGAAAAGTACCCAAAAATTGACTCGCAAACTTCAGCGCTGACTCGCCAACACTGGTCGTGGACCATCAAATTGACTCTGAAATAGCCCCAAAATTACTTAAAATATACATATTTTTTTCAAAATTGGATAACAATTTCTAGAGTCGGCCCTGTTTTGCTAGGTAGGGTCGGGTAACCTAAAACACACCTTTTTTTTGCCTTATGTCTGTCATGCAGTATACATATTGCCCGTGGATAACACTGCTCTTTCCCTTATTGGTAATTTGATCCGTGGTTAAACAGATCTGTCTAGGATCCTCACACTTATAGATTCTCATAATCAGCGGTCGACAGTGGAAATTATGAAGTGTCTACTGCAGTACTGTACCACAGAGACGAAGGGATGAAACCTATACACTCAGTCTCAGTAGACGCTACCATTAAATATATACTGATAGACCCCATGTGTTTCAACTTAGCCCTCCAAGGCCTACCTGGGTCCCTTTGATAAAAGGTTTTGGGATTATGTACAGATGTTTAGGCTACTGATCAATTATTATTTCATTATTTATGAGACTGAGTGCAGGTTTTAACGCTAATGGGGAGTTTTGTAAAAGGGTGTTTAATATGTGGTGTTTGAGGCAGGAGGGTCAGAGGAGCGTCACACCCTATCCGCATCACAACCACAACAATGGAAGCACTTAGGGCGTCATTACTAAAACATACTAGACTGAATATAACTAATCCTGATCAGGCCCGTTCAACAAATAGGTAAGAGTCCTGAGACCAATTTGTCTAAAATAGCAATATGAAGTGGAATTGGTTGAAACCATCTTTGCAAAGGTGCTTGCGTACCATTATCTATTATATTTAACTTTTTGAGGAGCAATACATTTATAAATGTTGCTTCTGCAAAGGTTCAGTCTATCTTAGACCTTAAAGGGGTGCCTCCACCAACGACCATCCATCCGTCCGTCTATAAAAACCGTCCAAAAACTCAGTGAAATGGACGGATTTGATGAACGGATTCACAAAACCCACTTCCACCAAGGACCGTCCATCCATTCAGCCTATCAATCCATCCAGTTTGTGGTAAAAAACTGGACGGATTGATGGACGGATTGATAGACGGATTGATGGACGGATTGATGGACGAAATCCGTCTGACCGGAATATCAAACTTTTTTGATATTTCCGTCCGTCCATTTTTCTACAGAATCCGTCCATTTTCTGGTCATGTTGGCTCATCTGTGTTGGACGGAATGGACGGATTGATGGACGGAACCCATCCGTCCATTCCGTCCATCAATCTGTCCAGTTTTTGGTCAGAAACTGGACGGATTGATGGACGGTCATTGGTGGAAGTGGGTTTTGTCCATCCGTCCATCAAATCCGTCCAGATCCCTGCCTTTTTGGACGGATTTTATGGACGGACGGATGGACGGTCGTTGGTGGAGGCACCCCTTAAGATATGCCAGAAAAAGAATGTGGTAGACCATATCAGAATGGTTTAGTATGTGGGTTTGGCCAGTGTTGTATTTCAAGTGCAGCAGTCTGGAAATGAGGGGATTTACCACAGACATCAAAATCCACATTAAAAGATTACAAGGTACTTAGAGCTAAATGATAATGTGTCAAAGCCTGCAATTTTTCCGAGAGCGGGACAGTGGGTGTATCACATATGAGGCATTTGGTGAGTGTGATAAATTTGAATAATTGCTCTTGACGAAAGAGAAAGAGATTTAGATATTGGTTTCCTAGCTATTTTGATGACGTCACGATGGAGTATGCGGCCGTAGAGAACGCAGACACCTTTACTGATTATCTCTATTTCATATAACCATTGATTATTTTATTCTGTTTAAAAGGCATATTTAAAGATTCCTTTCATAAATATTACGAGCCGACGTGACTGTGCAGCAGGGCCTTGCAGAATGAGATCTTGTGTCTGTAGGGGGGCGTCCATAACGGCCATACGTTCCTACCATGTAGAATGAGCATTCCTGTGCTTAAATATCTGACTATAAAAGTTACCGTTTCCATACGGAATGAACAGATGAATGCATCTAAGTCATAGACGAACCGTTTGACAACTGCTTGAAATAGATGTGCTCCAATTACATTTTGGAACAACCCTGCATCACCTGCCCCGGTTGATAAGGGAAACCCATCAGTTGGAATAGTAGCCAAGTGAAGGCGTCGACCCGGGGTAGTGCTTCCTCACCCAGACACACGATCTGTTTAGCAGACACCCAATCCTTCATGGGAATTAGGTTGTCATCATCAATTTGAACTTTTACGTGAGTTTTCTATGAGAATATTAAAATTGCTCTACCTTAACCCTATTTTCTAAAGTATAGTTTCCATCAAATAATCAGGAACTTCGTTGAAAGATGACTCAGATGATCATAGGCCGTCATGACGGTCAGAGAACACTTCTTATATGATTAATAGATTATCATACTAGGCCCATTCTCTAGACGTGATCACTATCTATGCAGTGTTACACAAACACAACAGGCCCGAACAGCAATTGCTGGTGTCTATATGATTATCATTTCGTGTCCTCTGTGCTTGCAAGGTATCATGTAATGTTATATTGCTGTGAATACATCGAGGCATAAACAGAAACTGAATTATCTATTACAATGGGTATTTAACTAGTTGTAAAACCCCTTTTCATATTCGCATCTAATTTTAATTCCAAATGAGCATTTATTTATACACCTGTTATAACTTTCCAATTTTCTAGATCCTCGATACAAACATATTAAAGCACACATGGAAGGAAAACTAATTTTCGCGATGATGTTATTCACTATCAATATATGAGATGTCTACAGACAAGAACGGTATATGAAGAACGCTTAGTAATATGATTCAACTAAACGGGATTCCTCTACCGTAAGTGAGTATTATTTTCCAATTGACGAGACACTTGTCCCTACTTACGCCTGCTTATTGCTAACATTGAGGCTGCTCTGTTAGACACAAGCTTAGGGGAGGTTATTCTAAGCCGCCATTTACTCCGTTCCTCCTCCCGGGTCCTCATGCCTTCAATTACAGAGGGCTGGATCGAAACATCCCTCCTTACTTTGAAAATTGTAGCAATTTTCCGCCTGATGCACACGCCTCATCTTGCCCTTATTCAGACTCCCTTGCTCACGGATAGCTGGTCTCTGTAGACTTGGCACATGGTGTTGTGTTGTTATCATTTTATCACTTTGATTTATGTAATTTCTCCTGCAGTCAATTATAAAACCAAGATAGGCCTTTATAGTTACCATTAAACAAAGAAAAGCACGTGGCACAAGCGATCTAACCAAATTTATGGATAACAATTCTAAAAGTCTGTATTCTCGCTTAATTATAAAAATATTTTCCCGTGTCAATATAAAGACCAGATTATACAATGTGATATACACACGGCCTTATATATGGCAGAGAATAGCTTTGTTGGCTTTCCAAAAAATATTGCATATCTAATGGTGGTCTCACAAACAGCACTGAGACAAAATACACTCATACCACTATCAATAAACATAACTAGAGAGACAGACTTTAGCATCCGTATATCAGTCTAGGCCATAGGGACATGGTGTAACACATTCCCCCGCTCGATCACTTTGCACTCAGCGCCTTCCGGGGTCTCCTGATCAGATTTGATCATAGAGCTAGGCATTTATTAACTTATGGAATGTGGCTTCAGATGTGGCTTCAGAATGACCTCATACTGAGAGTCAGGGTGGCTTTTGTAGTCTTTCACCCAGTAAACACAACTACGATGGTCAGATGTAAATCTACATTGATTTTTGGTCTGAACTACGTAATTTTAGAAGGTTTATGAACATCAAAACTTTAAGGTTTATTTATCACTCTCAAACCTACAGGTCTGATTTACGTAGCTCAGACATAAATCTACATTCAACTGGGATTTAATCACATTACATATAATTCCACCAAGTGGGATTCAGACAAAGACTTGAATTATATTGCAGACAAATGTACATTAACAAACAATATTCATTCAAAATAACCACTATAATTTCATTTTATTCTACATAGTATAATCTTGTAGTTCAACTGAACAGCCTCACAGTATAGGTCTGTTGAATAGTTTGGGCTGCAGAGAGGCTTTGTATTTCTTCTGTTACCACCAATGTGGTGTCCGCTCAGTAAAGTGCCACAAAGCACACATTCACGCCCAATGCTTCAATCTACTCTCCTCTATATTTTAATATTCTATTGAATACAGTTTATTTGCATGATATTGAATTTATAATCAATGAGAATTTACTGCTTAAATGTGGTGGATTTGTTAAAGAGCTTCAACATTCTCTCCATAATTGATAGTGCTGCCACCTAGTCTGACACTGAGAAGTCATCTACCCACTTGAGGTTGAAAGGTTATGTCTTTTAATGTAGATCTACATAGATTTATTACATATATTTACGTCTGAATGAGGTAGATAAACGTAAACCAGACGTTTATGTCTGTTGAACGTAAATAAACCTTAATGTTTTGACATCTACAAACCTTCCAAAATTACCAATCTCAAACCTTTTGGTTGGAGAACTACCTAGAGAAACATCTAAGCTATGTTGGAACTACGTAGGGTGTTTACTGGGCAGTGTCTCTGATTTCATTTATAGCTATACCCTGATTCCCCTCGGATTTAACTAGTATGTTATTCGTCACGAAGTTCAAGGGTTCACTGAAAATAATTGGCATTAGTCAGTGCTGGCTCATGTTGGGAAAAGAGACTAAATTATCATAGTAAGTACATTGAACTAATAACTTTTAACTAACCAGCTACCCACAGGATTCTAGCACAAGCAAATTATGAGATATTTATCTATATGGCAAGATTGCAATCGCACTTGTTATCATGCTTAAATAGAGAATTTAGGGAAAAATAGGAAATCAAAATAACTACTTTTTTCAACAGTGGGGTGCATAGTGCACAGAAGGCTTTTAATAACTACAAGCGTTTCATTATGACTCATAATTCTTGAGAATATGTAAAGAAAAATGTGAGAAATAAAATGCATAAGCAGTTGTTATGAAACACTATGCACCCCACTGTTGACTGTCCGACCTGAGTGCCTACTCACAGTGTACCTCAATGGTCCCACTGATTATTCTTCAATGTACCAGGCAGTTTGTTTTAAGAATGCACCTTCAAACTGATTTTACTCTTTACAGACATACTGTATTTTCTTCTGGGTTGTGGCAATGGGCTTCTCAGAGTCTCCTCCACCAGATTCCCAAATTATATTATGTAAAAACCACCGAACGTCCCTCCTTCTATCCTATTTCACTTCCCTACTTCTACCTTTGCCCCCCTGATCCTTCTACCCTGCTCCATCGTATTTATATTCCTCCCATTTCCTCCATCATCCATTACTACAATATCCTATAGATCCTTATCCACGGTCCTAAACCGGCCACCCTAGATATAACAGTCATATATTTTCTCTCAGCCACATCTCACTCTGAATGACTAGTGGAATATTGATGCGAAGTAAATGGGAGGATCTCCACTTCACCCATGTAATGGGGTTCTTGAATTGGATCACTAAGACAATGGTGAGAAAACGGAAGGATGTGGCTCTCCGAGTTCCTACCCTTCACTTTAATCTCTTTGGTTCTTTATGCTAATTTATGTCCTTTTAGTTTTCAGTCAGACCAACCGCTGTGCTCATTGTGATGATTTAGGAAATCATTAAGGTTTTCTAATTTTTTTCTTATAAACAAGTCCATTTGATTTTGTTATGATTTTGCTGATAAGCATTACCTGGAGCTTTAAAAATATACGTTGCATCACTAATATGTTTCCACGTTTCATGACGTAGAGGTCCTCTTAGAGGCTGTGTCTCACGACCTTGAGCCAATGTTTTTGTCTCTGACCGGGTGCCGTCTCTGACCAGGTGCCGTCTCTGACCAGGTGCCGTCTCTGACCAGGTGCCGTCTCTGACCTGGTGTCCGAAAAATGTGCTTTTTGAATATTAACCTATACTCATATATATAAGAATATGTAGAAACGTTATGGCAGCTGTTATGTAATTATTATTAGCCTCCTGCTGTTGGTAGAACATAACTCCCTAAGTGACATCCGGTCAGAGACGGCACCCGGTCAGAGATGGCACCTGGTCAGAGACGGCACCCGGTCAGAGACAAAAACATTGGCTCAAGGTCGTGAGACACAGCCTACACTACTTCTCTCTCCCTAGGGTAGGTTCACCACTTTCAACCGGTCTGATGCATGTTTTTTCATGAGCTACCTTTCAGGTCTGATTGCTCCTAGAGTTTTTTGTGCATATCCTTCAGAATTGAACCAAACTGTAGGTATTGCTCTGGAGAATGACATTCATGATGTATTACAATGACATATGTCAGTTTGCAGTGTTTAATTCCATGATTTATCAGAGTATTCAGAATTGCCCCTTTTCACCCTAAGTCAGCCAAAGTGCACCTTGAGTCAGCCATATTAGAACCACCAGAAATATGTGGAAAATAGCAGTAATTTCCTGATTTCCATCAATGGATTGGCTGACATGAATGCATGCATCATATATCAATATGCTACAAGTAACAATGGAGAAGATAATAATTTTATTGAACATGTATCAAAGCAGTACTGTACCTCAGGTGAATACAACTGCATTATGAGCTATCAATACACATAAATATTACTTGTATGAGCAATGAGGACTAAATATAACATTATAGACATGCAGCATGGAGTTCTATTGAATATATCAGGGGCTCTGCCCCCTCACCCCCTTCCCCCCCTCTTTTTGCGTTTCACCCTCGCCCTCTATACACTACACAAGTAGTCCTGATATCCTCAACCCTCTAGTAGAAGAGGATATTCTGGGAGGATGAGGTATTCACAAGGGTAGGGGGAGAGTTGTTAGACAAAAATTCAGGGTGTGAGAATTCCAGGAGGGACTCCAGAGAAGAAAATCCTATGGTTGACTTAGGGTATGAGGTGGCTGACTTAGGGTGAATTCATGGCTGACTTAAGGTGAAATGGGTATACCTTACGAAATCAGTCCTAAATATAACTTAGGAAATTCATTTTGCTCAATAAAGTCATGATTTGTGTAATTTAGATACATATCCAACTCACAAAACCAATCGACACTGTGTATGAAAGGACTAAATGCTTCAAATCAACTACCAAAGAGTATGAACAGTAGGGAGATTTTCATTCTCTGTTTGTCAAAACAGGTCAAACAGGGGTACTTCTGACTGATTCTACTGTATGAAAAAGAGTGATGATACAGATGCAATGTGCAATATATATTTGTAAAACACTCCAATTCTTAAATCAGTGGGAGTTTATAGTCACCGGATGAATACTGAACTTGTAATTTCATGTCAAAAGTGGTTGACTCAAGGTATGAGTTTGACTTAGGGTGAACCTACCCTATTCCCTCTCTGATTTAATTATCCAACACTCACCGAAGTGGGTATCTCAATCATATCCTTAGGTGTTTCTTCATCTTACTCATGTCGATATCCTTTTGTAGAACTACTTCTTGTCTTTGTATATTGACGTAAATGCCTGTTCCTTTTTATATACTGTACTTTGCTGTCGACAGGCTGGTCGATGTCCCATTCATATACTGTAGAGCTAAATGTTGTACAAGTGGAACGTCCAGTTCTAGTTAGAATATGGGACCGTCATGAATATAATTCAGCTCATTTCCAGTGATATGACAAACACATTCCCTTTGTGAAATAACAGATCTTCAATCCTACCCAACTGGCCTGCCCTAAGCCTACCCAGCATCACAGCTTCCACATTAGTCGCAGTGGGAAATGCAGCTTATTTGTGGATGCAGACCACGCCGGTCCCTCTCTTATCAGTGTTTTTGATCCGTGGGTAAACAGATTTGTTTAGGGTGACAGCAGCACTTTAGAAGCCCAGGGGTGGGCAGCAGAAACGCTCCCGCAACACTCTACTGCATGCCAAGACTGTATACCGTATTCGACGTAATAAGCGCACACCCCCCGTTTTTGGCCGATCTACAAATAACCAAAAATATCTCTATCTTTGACGCCAGTTAAACTCTTAAGTACTAAAAGGTGTCCATAATCATTTTTTAAGCGCACTGTGCGCTTATTACGTCGAATACGGTAAGCTCTACAGGTTGAATGTGAAGACAAAACAGAAAGCGTCTTGCGAGGCTACCGGTCAATAAAAGATTCAATTCAAATCGATTCAATTCAACATATGCAGGTTTTAGTGAATCATGACATTATTCTCCTGCATTCTACAGCATACTTCGTACTGTTATCAAGCGTAATATCACAAGAGAACAATGCATCCCAGTCAAAGTTGGAAAGATTATTTTGGCAGGTTCTGTTATAAAGAATGTTGTTTCCAGTCTTTGAGGGTGTACCCTTTGTGATGTCTTCTTCATGTCCTGCAAATTTGTCATAAAAAACATAGTCGCATAATTCAGTCCATGTGTTTCAAGCTACTGAATCTGCCTGCCCTCACCTTTTTGAAATGACATTGGGTTTTTGCATTTGCCGTTGGCCATCGCTCCATTCAGTTAAAACATGTCTCTTTGTGGGATTATTTACAACGCCTAGGGTTTCTAATTAGGTCGTTATTTATGAGACGGGAGCAGGCCCTAGTTGTAATATGGACTCATTGTGAGTATTTGTATGACGAAACTGTTTGATGCTGAGGGTTCGGGATTGAGGCAAAGTGCATGCTAGTCATTCTCTCTTCTCTGCTATATATTAAAACTTATTATTTTTAACAAAACACTGAATATAAACTCCTGCGACAAAAGGTGTGGAATTAGGTTTTCAATACAGCTTACAACGAGACCAACTTAGATTACTAGTAGTTATCAATACTGACCAACTCCCCTTAGTCTTTTCAATGAGTATTAGGCATTAGTCACTATTGGCCAAAGGTATGTTTGATCATGGCTGCAACCAAAAAAAGCGGATCGGCAAAGCTTTAAAGGAATCACCTAATGTCCGATATATTTTGATCTACCAACAATATGTTGGGACTGTCATATTGATATAATTATATATGATGATGCAATAGACGCAAAAAGGTTCATAGACTAGATTTTGATCAGTGATATAATATTATACGGTATTCACATTTGAAAATGGGACACTATCCTAACGAAACGTCTCTGATGTTTAGAGGAGGTCATCTGTAACATGTCTAAATAATGAAAACATGGTCCCAGGTGGCATGAGGTGGAATGAAACACCATGTCACTGGCATTGACACTGGGTCATCCCTTTAAATCACGATATTTGTCAGTTTGATTTACTCTGCATTCCAAGTATTTGCGGTCAACTCTTTAATTGATGGATCAAGCAGACAGTCTCATCTTTCCAAAATCATTTCAAATCTGGACTTTGGATGGACATATATTTACAACGTGACATGAGAAAGGTATGAATAAATGTGTCAAAATAGTATATAGCCCCCCCCCGCCCCCCCCCCCCAACACATGCACACACAAATTCTGGATTGCCACTGAATCGTTTAATAGGCAAGCATGAGCAGATCATGAATCCGAATTCATGCAAATAAAATGCCATAGGATGGTCGCGTTGGTGACACTAGACACATATTTACATAAGCAGAAGCTATCGAGTCTATTCTCTCATTGGTCTGGTTACTATTTTGGTGTCTCTGGAACAAGCTGAAATGTGTTGTATATTAGCGCTGCAGGACTATGCAACAGCACTGGTTAGACACCAGGGTCTAACATTAAACGACCAAACAACTGCATCAAACGACACAACATTAATTAGTCTTATGACCTCACGATAAAACCTGAGGAGAGTATAATGAAAAAGAATAGTTACTTGTAGCAATTGAGACATCGATCTGTGTGTTCTTTTACGCGATTGATTACCTTTAGATGGCCATCTTAACCGTACAATTGAAGGGTGCGGATGGACACACAGGCAACTCACTCCATATATCCTTGGGGCATATGATGCAGCACAGAAGCCATTCGGCGGTCAGCCTGAAGCCACAACCAGAGCCACATTCCTGTAAGTCAATAACAGCCAGACAAGCCAAAAAGCCACAGCACAAGGAGAGGTCGCGGTGTGGAGAGTACCCTCCCCCTCCCTACGCTGCCCTGGGCCCTTGAGGCCCCCTGGAGGCCCCCACACAGGCGCTGATTCAGTTACAGCTCTGCCCCCTGGTGGTGGTGCGGCATAATGTGAGCAGCACGCCGCAATGACAGCCTGCACATGCCGCTCTTACTGCTGCTGTACTGGAGGATCTACATGTCTATCTCAGTTTCCTGCTCTCTGCCCATCCGATTGACTTCCACCAACCTCCATCTCCAACCTCTATCCCACTGGCCTTCCACCTGGCTTGAGGAGTGTCTCCTTTCCGGGGTCTGTCGTCCTCTCATGTCAACAATTTTTCAGTCAGTCCTCTTGGCTTACTGCTTAAAAACATCCCTTTCCCTTGTATCAATCCCTGCTTCATCCACCTTGCTTCATCCCACTTGCACAGATAATTTATAGGTCTAAGAGGTTGGTCAGTATAGTGGCTATCCCTGGTTCGTCATAGGCATATTAGTCAAAATGACGAGCTTATGTTCAAAATGAGTAAGGGTAAATTAACACCTCAGTCAAAATGACTAACTCTAATACACCTTAAAGTAAAATGACTACGGTGGGTTAGTCACTCTGACCAGCCTTACAGCACTGACTGATGTAGCTTAGGTATTTTGGGAGCCAGAATATAACTAAGTGTCTCTCAGTCATTTTCTGGCTCCCTATACGACCAATCCATGGCAGTCAATGCTGTTAGGTTAGACTAACCCACCTCATGCATATCAGGGTTAGTCGTTTTGACTAAGGCATTATTTTGCCTTAGTCATCTTTAAATATAAGTTCGTCATTTTGAAAATTCGTCAATGAAGTATTCATGAAAACCCCTAGGACGAACCTGGGATAGACAGTACTGACTAACCTCTCAAACTTATGGATTTTCAGTATACCTCTCAATCCTCGTCCAACCAATACTCCCGGTCATGTCTCCCACATGTCAAACGTCTTTCCTCTCTATCCCCCTGTTCTCTTGTCAATACCCCGTTGTTTGCACATGGCAAGGTTTCTATGGGATAACACTACCACAGGGGGAATAAAGGGGGGGGGGGGGCTGCTCTGGTGGTCACCCCGACAGCCCCTGACGGCGTGGGACACGACTGCCGCGCGGGGCGGCACTCACGGTGAGAGAGGAGGCGTACAGCAGCCGCCGACACTGACAGATAGAGAGGGGATCACGAGGTGTACGCGGGAGCAGCTCAGGGCTGCTCAGAGCAGGGCATTGTCCTACTCACATAGCAGCTCATGAACAGCTCGTAGGACAGCACACCTCACAGCGCATCTCACATAGCAGCTTCAGGGATACACACAGGACAGCCTGGTTACCAGAACAGGAAGCTAATATAGCAGCTCACAGGACAGAGTAGCTCACAGAGCCGGTCCCAAAGTAACACTGGGAACAGTTTACAGAGCAGCTCACAGAACAACGCATATACTAGCTCCCAGGACAGTTCACAGAACAGCTCAGATAACCAGTAATATGATAGTGGAGCTCACAGGACAGGACAGTTGATGACCAGCTCACAGAACAGCTCAAAGACCGTGCTGCTCACAGAGCAGGATATGCTAGACCAGCAGACAGCAGCTGGAGAGCAGCTAGATCAGCTGGCCGCCACATGGTCACGGCACAGAGCTGTACACACAGGGGCAGCTCATACACACCGTCATTACACTACTCACAGCCAATACCGTGCAGCAGAGCACAGCACATCATTGGACTGAGCGAAACAGCGTACATAGCTTGATAAGCAGTACACAGAGCCCAACACATACCAACTCCATGCACTACTCAGTATCTCACAGGGTTCCTGATACACCCACACGCACACAGACTCACTCAGATGTGATATATATGCATAGATACGGCACGTGGCAGATACGTCATTAGACGTGTAACAGACACATCCCCGTACAGACAGAACACATTGCTATGTACCAGAATGGTGCCTGGGTGGGAGTAGCTTCATCAATCTCACTCAGTCTGCTGCCCCCAGCTCTAGCACCTCGTAGTGGCCGCACCGTCACGTGTAAGACCTACTTATATTGACGGAAGCACTGCAGTAAGGGGTCCCGCTCCGAGCCCTGATTCATCAGTAAAGCCTATCTCTATTGGTTAGGACAAGGACCTTCTTACGCACACAGCTGCTCTCGCCGTCTGGCGATCCATCGGAGACCCCCTCAAATAGCAGACTCCAAATCTCGTCTGAAATCTCGGCGTAGTCACGTGTCCACGTCCCGAGACCTGCCTGCTGGACAGCAGATCCGATTTACCCCAAACACGCCGCCCTGACTGCGCCTGCGCCGTGCCACTTCCGGCGGGGCTCTGCGCATGCCCCATGACACGAACACTGACCCCCAGCGGAGTGTAGAGATATGAGAGTTGCCGAGAGGGGGCAGTGTCTGGGCTGAGTATCCATCATTCCGTATCAAACAGACAGAGTGGAGTATAGAATACATGATGGAACATCAGTATACTATGTGATTACTGCCTACACGTAGAGGATAGTCTATACATGTGTGCATGTGTGGATATCATAAAATGTTGTAGGACATATCGATGGTGTATGTATGGAATTGGATTACCAATCTATTACAGAATATTGCGTCTGTGATGTATCTTTCATAAGTAGATATTGCAAAGCAGAGAGGCAGGATAAATAAATCATACCATTATGTATCCGACAGCATGTCTATAGCATGGCATGGAACTCGTTGGGTAGGCCATGTGGATGATAGATGGTTTGCTCATATTGGACATATAGCTGATGATAAGGCCCTGTGTGATCTCTCATACAGAAGACATATATATGGATCTAAGCTATTGGACATGAAGATAATGACAGGGCCCTGTGTGCACTACCATAACGTCAGCAGCAGGAGAGTGCTGCCATACCTCCAGGGCTGCTGACGGATGTCCTGCTATCTGTTTTAAGCTGCTGATAACGCTGACAGTGTGGGCATGAGCACAATAAGCACTGCAGTATTTGTCTGCCCCTCCTCAAACACTGGAGCAGCCCCTGTTGTATTGATCCACCACTAGGAGTAGAAGGGTGTGAACAGGGGTGGGAGGGCCGTGTTACCCAAGGAGGACAGGCAATGCTTTAATAAGCCATGGCAGTACCCCTTAGTGTGTGAAACGGACTCACAGCAAGTCTTAAAATTAGCAGCTTTCGAGACTGCCTCAACGTCCAGGACATCATACTCCTAGTAATCACATTCCTTTAAGTGAGCATCGTTCTAATTGCGTTATAATCAACTCATAGTATAACTAATGAAGAAATGATCTGGTACATGCCGATTTAATGGTGCCTATTTTGTGTAGTTAATCACTCTGATCACAGAGGGTTCCCGAAAGGTTACACTACAATGCTGAGGACTTTTCCGACATGAATCAGGACGAGGCAGGACGAGGTGACCGGCAGCCGGTGCTGGATACCCCACAGGGCCTGTGTTGTGTCTACTGCTGCTGAATCTGCCGCCTGACAGCTGGAAAAAAGTAGTTCTCAGCTGCCTCAGTACAGCATCCGCCTACACCTCAGCGAAAACGGTTTCCATGTTAGCCTCCGCATATGTAAAGTTTACAGACAGTTCAATGAAAGTATAGTTCTCAGGCGGACATCGGCACACTGTCTGCCTCGAACCACTGAAGGTAGTTCCCATGTGGACTTTTGTACATTGTTTGCTGACACCTCAATGAAAGTGGTTCACAAATGGGCCCCACTATACTGGCCTGCTAAACCTGAATGCAGGCCCCACTCACCGGTAAAAGGGTGTCCCTATAGGGGCCTCACCACATGGCCGTGTCTGGGCCTCCCCTTATTTAGACATGTCATGTCTCAGGGGAAGGCACGTGTAACTTGATTATCTGTTCGATGAGACCATGTGTGGGTGGGGAAGATGCTCTACGTGATTGTAGGCCACGTGTAAGAAATGATTTTCTACACAAGGGACATGCCACATTTGACACAACATACCATATTGGGTTAGAACATAATATGTTTTTCTTCAGATATTGTGGCTAAATATTCACATTTGATAGGGTTACTATTTGGTGGTGAAACAATAGGTTACATGCAGGAAAACATCACCACAGTACATCTGAATCAATATCTCGCGTGTGTGAGGATATATTACATCTCTAAATAGGTTATTCTCATGTCTATCCCAGACCGTGTTATTCCCAGATGCTTTGTGAGGGCCAGACAACACATGTGGGTGTACTATGAACGTGTCATTATCTCATAGGGAGAAGACACAGCTCTACTTGATGTAATACTTTCACATGACACGTCGAGTCCCCTCGGTCTACTGGCAGGTCTTAACGATCCATTGCTACATCACACCTCACAGTAAATATCATACCTGGCTGTACCAGGTATGAGATATCATGTGCCATTAGTGTGGGTCTGAGGCCTCTTACCCAACCAGCCAGCCTGAAGTCTAGGGGTGTCAGTCTCCAGCCCCAGTCACGTGCCTGTAGCCTCAGACAGGGGTCATTAGCTGGGTGTCATTAGCTGGGTGTCATTAGCTGGGTGTCATTACCCCGCTGTCATTAACTCGGCATGGCGCTGCCCGGAGAGGAGCGGCAGCGGCTGCTGCATGACGGGCAGGACCGGGAGCCAGCCGGGGGCACGCTCCTACCCTTGGAAGAAGATACTACTTCCGGTTGTGTCAACTCCACACCCCTTGAGGTCAAGGGTGCCCATGGGCCTGCTCTCCTTAATAACTGTACCGGCGGATCTCTGAGTGGTGAGAGTGAGCAGGGGTATTATTGCCAGCCCACAGGTGCTGTCCATAACCAGAAGTCTGCAGCAGAGGTAGCATCGGATAGTGGTGCTGGATTTAATATGCATGGTCATGTGGTGAATTCGAACCAAGGTGACGTAGAAATGTACCCCGTGCCTATGGAGAAGGCTGAGATGTCACAGCAAGGTCATATCAAGACACAGATGTTGGTGAAGCCTGACATTCATGGTGACTTTCAAAATGATATTGAAGAGGTAACAGATGACAGAAAGGAGGATGAGGAGGCACTGCTTGGCTCGAGTTGTGATGGGGTGAATGACCTACTTCAGCTTAATAACACCCATGTACGGCCTCGTCTGGAAGGCCTCAGTTGTAAGTCTATAAAGCCACATGAGGCACCAGAGGAGGTCACCAATGGAGTGGAGCCTATCATTGATTCTGCAGTCTCTTCTGGGGAGAAGCTGCTCTCATCAGATGCTGCTGTTGAATACCGAGCAGATGAACAACCTTCCGAGGAAACTGATCTGTTATTGATCCAGGATGGACCTTCAGGTAACACACCTTTCATTGATAGTAACTCTGCACCTTTAGTGGAAGTACCCCTCTCCCAAAGTGGATCTAAGCTTATTCAGGATTCTTCTGATACCCACCGACGTCGCAGCAGCAGTGATCATGATGATGTTTTTGTCGCGAACCCGAACACTACTGATAATGGCAATACCGGGAATAATCTTACAGCAGGGGCCTCAGCTGATGGCTGTGATGGTGCCACATCCCAAATGGCCACCAGGCCCAGACTGGACCCTCGACACCAACTCAAGCCGCTGCCTATCGTCAAGGACCATCTCACGGTGCGTATGGCGCTCGGTCCCAAACTTTCTGATGCCAGTACTGACGAACTCAGCGATGTCGAGGAGGAAGAAGAGGATTTACAGTTCTCTGATCGTCCTTGGTACAAACAGTGCAGACGCTCACGAGCCTGCTGCATTAACTTGTATTTCTGGATTATCCTGCTCTTCATCGGCTCAATAGCTGCCATGGTGGCCATCGGTGTGTGTGTGGTTGACAACTACCGTGCAGCAGAGAGGTTCAATACCACATGGTGTGAGCCCTATATGTCATACGATGTAGGCGATAGGATTAAGTGCTCGTGTGGTAAGGGGTGTACCTCAGATTACCCTTGTATGGAGATCTCTGTCACCTTCGTGGATCAGCTCGGGGCTACTCACCGACCAGCTCTACAGGATAACGAGGCTACACTAGGACGCAGGGTGAGTTACATCCAACAGATATCAAATTTGAGTGGGATACAATACCTACCAGGCTTGATATAGGACAACCCAGAAAGCAAAATATAACTGATTAGTACTGTATTATCAATAGAGCACGAATGTAACAATTATGGCAAAGTGATTTCTAAACATAGTAATAAATACTATACTAAATACTAGACACCGTTCATTAGCTTGCCTTCCCTCTTCAAAATCCAATTTTATCAGTGCCACCATTCTTCACATTCAAATCCGTCTAGATAGACCTCGTCAATATTTCTACTTGACATCTCAATTTGAGAGTAAATATCCTCAAATAGTTCCATGGCATAAACTGGAATAAGACTGATCAGGAATGTGCAGCACTTGTTCCAACATGCTCATTTCGAATTTACAGTCTGCATCTGCGTCCAATTAATCTCATTTGAATCCAGCTGCCTGTCAGTGGTCCCACTCGCCTAATCCACAGTGATCAATATTGAAACTAAGATTGATGAGTTGAAGTGATAAAATCCTAATGATTCATATTAGCATTGGATTTCATGTTAAAACATCCCTACTTTCCCTCAGCAGCCCAAGCGATTATAGGGCGTTTGAAACACTAACCAGTCCACTTTCTGCTCCCAGACTACTGAGCATTGCTCAGTACACACGCAGAGCCGATGATTATGTAGCTAATGATTGTGTTGGTTGAATAGCACTTGCCGTTATAGTTGGTGAACCCGATTGTAAAATATGTTATAGATGGTCACTCTGTGGAGAAGAAATGTTTCCTTAGCATTCATGTTGTAACATGCAAGGATCTGAGCATGCTTTTCTGGGAATACTACTCACCTAGAATCGTGTGTACATAAGGCCCTGTGTTGAGAAGTATGATAGACGATCTTTGCAGCTAATATAATATGAGTTAATGCAGGGCTGGAATCCCTATCCCTAACCACCCAAGCAGTGAGGGTAAGAAGGTTAGCCTCCTTACAGTTCAATTCTCAAATAAGCTAACACAGTAAAATTAGCAGATGATTCCCTGCAAAAGATGTCGATGTGGAGGACCTTCCACCATATATTCACATCCAGTTTTTAAGATGAGGGCATCTCGATTTGAAGAATGCCGGTGGGGAGGGGTGGGGGAGTGTGGCAGAGGACTCCTTCTGGTAAGGGAATTAAGCTTATAGAGATGGGTGAGGTATGGAGGAATGTAGAACGGCGCCTGCCCCTGTAACCACAGACCAGTAACTACCAGGGACGCCCGAGGCAGGGCGGCATTTTGTTACTACTTACAGCTTACAGCGCAGCAATGTACACAGAGTAGAGGGAGTGTTAGCAAACAGCTACAGGCACAGTGAGGGCTGCAGGACTGTGAACCCCTCACACACCAATATAGCACATCTACTTTTACGTTCTGGGTCGGATTCAAAATATATCACAACTGCATTCATGGGTCTGAGGTTGGAAGAAGGAATTACGTAGCTCCACAGGAGGACGTGACAGGATAAATCCCAATTTTTTGATAAATTAAAACAAATTGTAAAAAGAGGCGTCTCTGACCAAATGTCACTTAATCATTTCAAGTCCAGTCACAGTTTCAAGCAAACTGATTCAATCACCTGCCGTTATGAGCAGAGCATGATGGCGCATGGAGAAAATCTGAAAGGAGTTAACCGAATACTAATCCACTTAAGAGTGCAAATAAGAAGTTGGCAAATGCAATACACAAAACGAGGTCCCTGTAATATAATCACTTTCACATATTCTTTGGAACAAGTGATACAAGTACGTGCCTTCTGTGTAGATAGTTTGTTACCTACGTTTGGATGCAGGGTAAGTGGAGCATGATACCCTCAGGACGACATCCCTCCCCCGCTAAATAAAACATCGGTCCGCCTGTCCTACTCCCATAAATGGCACGTGACTCTAGCTGCCCTTTGGCTGTGTATCAACGTAAACATAACCACATAACTCCTTAGGTGATTATAGAAATTAAGTTAGTACCGTATGACATTATATTGAGTAGGGGCATGGTGGAATGCAATCATGAGCTGAATGAGTCTAGAGAGGTGAGAGAGGAGAGGATTGGAGAGGAAATGGAAAAAATGATCGATTTAAAGAACGATATCACTTTCCCCTTCCTACATAGCATTTAAAAGGGTAATAGTAGATAATAATAGAAGTATTTCCAACAGCAGGTAGGACTGCTGTATGTGTAATATAGGCAGCACAGTAGCAGCTGAGTAGTGGTGCGGATATCCAAAACCTGATACTATGTGGACAAGTGACGCCCACCATTGTAAATAGTGCCACTGCAGGGGAGATGTTTAAATAAGCTGTAAAGAAAAACTACGCCGGAACAGAGCTAATAGCTCGAATGTGTACTGTAATTAATCCGCATTCCTGCCCAAACCCTGGGACAAAAACAGACAGGAACCGATTTAGGAAAAAGGGGGTCGGAATCAATATAAAAAGGGTATCTAAAGTTGACAAAATAAAGGGAATGAATGAAAATGAAAAACAACCCACACATTATAATAAAGAAAGCAAGCCGGAATGAAAGAGAGTAAGAAAGAATGAATCCAGGAAATGTTTAAATTCCACTTGTCCACCGACATTATTATACCCGCCCTGTGACCTGATCTCTATGGTACGGGGTAGGGGCCTATGGGGTTTGCATAGTGTATGAGGCTTTCTATTATTCACACTCTACTTTACATGTTGGCTGTATATATGTAATAGTATGTGGGGCTATAGTCTCTTGGGGCTGGACTCCAGTTCTCCTAACTGCCTGATCTATGTCAGCCCCAGCTGGTGTCACCCATACACAGCAACTTAAAGTGACGGCTGTCAAATGCCACCTCTCTGATCTATGCTTGTCTAGCTTAAAACAACATTCTAAGATCTAGCGAGTGTTATTCCTATATAATAACATCATACTAGGAAAACATAGTTCAGCAATTAAACCCTACCAGAATGCCTACATCAATACATGGCACTCACTTATTCAAATTACTGTGCCCAAATTAAGTTCTCAGACCTCATTCAGAATTTCCATCTCCCATCCAATCACAACGTTATTTAGATTGGCATAGAGGGCAGGTGTCAGGGGGCCATCCCAATTATATTGAATTGAAAAACTATAGATCTGAAACCATAGATCTACCGCGCCTACTCCAGGTGATCTACTGATTAATACATATACTAATCTTGATCATATGTGCTAATAAAATGGAGAATATGAAGGGTAATTCACGGCGAAAAGAAATTGTGGCAAAATCATCAAAGAAAGAGGTATATATGGCTCACTCTCACCAAACCAATGCAAGTGAGAAATGGCCGTACGTGCATGATCGGTGGCCGTACATGATCGGTGGCCGTACATGATCGGTGACGTACATGATCGGTGATGTACATGATCGGTGACGTACATGATCGGTGACGTACATGATCGGTGATTATTGACTGCCCCAGTCTTTCTTATCATCATATAACATAAGTAAACCTTACCAAGGTGTACATATGATGTGTGGCTTGACATGTAAAATGTTAGACATGTGTATATTCGACTAGTAAGAGAATTTTACTTGACATTTCAATACCGATCATGTACGTCATGTGACGTACATGATCGGTGACGTACATGATCGGTGATCATTGACTGCCCTACCCTTTCTGAACAAGGAAAAACATAAATAAACCTTACCTAGGTGTACATATGATGTGTGTCTTGACATGTAAGATGTTAGACATGTGTAGATGCGACTAGTAAGAGTATTTTACATGACATTTAGAATACCGATCATGTACGTCATGTGACGTACATGATTGGCCATTATTTATTGACTGCCTTAATTACCCTTTCTGACCATATTTAAAACATAAATCAAGCATAGCAAGGTGTACATATGATGTAGGTCTAAATTAGTATAATCATAGACATGTGAAGCAGTGGGTAATGAGGAAATGTTACATGACATTCCAAACCGATCATGTACGTCATGATCGGTTGCACATTAAGCCCCCCCCTTGGCCCCTACAAATATTTTGGGAGGTTTTTTTTTCTAATAAACTCCCCAAAGAAACATTACAACCTGTAGGTATGGTCAGGAGAGTTAGATATCGTAGTGCAGGGGGTAATAGGTGGATTTTGTCATCTGCCAATCATGTACGGCCACCGATCATGTACGGCCACCGATCATGTACGGCCACTTTTTCAGTTGCACTGATTTGGTGAGAGTGAGTCATTATATATATATATATATATATATATATATATATATATATATATATATATATATATATATATATATATATAAACATGGACAGCTCATTTGTCTCTGAAACCATAGGCACACGTGTGAGGAGTGACTGGAATTGTTATACATTGGACCTATGATAAGGGCTATAAAGTGCTCTCACATGCCTCTTGATAATGAGAGGAGGAATCATGAAATTCTTTTTGAATGATACCTCATTATAGAGATACAGAGAAGGATACAGAGAAAATATAGAAAAATAGTCTGCAAAGAATGTACATTGACTCTAGGTCCGAAAGGTGATCCGTGACCACCCGGTGCGCACCAGGGTACTCCCCCAGGTCACATCTCCCGCACCTGACAAGTCATGTCCCCTCGTGCATGTCCTAATATTCTATGGGCTGCACCCCTGAGTATATGCAACAAAGCTATTTCATGATAATGTACCTACCATGGTAGAGGCTTGGTGGAGGAGCTGGGTAGAGGCACCCTTCTATAGTGCACCCCTTGGCACTACATGGTGTGCAGTGTGCATGCTAAGTCAGCCCTTAATCACAAGGTTGTGGCTCCGTCAGCTTCCTGTGAATTAGAGAGAGGCGGGATGGAAGCTGTCATCTACATGGCACTTCACAACCTCATGCTCCCGTAGCCTTACCAGGCTGGGACAGTCTCGTGAAGTACATGTGTCATTGACGAAGATACGAGGCAGCATGTCTGCCTCTTGTAATTGATTATAATTCCTGTATTCGGATTAATAACAAACAGGTACAGCTCTCGAATGTTAGTACTAACATATCACAGCTTCTATTCTGAGTACTAGTCCCATCTCCCACTCCTTAGTAGCAATTATTGGTACAACTTATAATTACAATGTACTTACACTCTAAAAACTGTGTGTTACGTTTACACACTTTTCAACACACTTTTCTGAAGCCACTTTTAACACACTTTTTTGTGGTAACACACTACACACTTTTTGCAAAAGTGTGTTGAATCTAAAAAGTGTGTTGGTGTACAAAGCCATGGTATTGAGGAGGTGGGGGTTAAAATAGCTGTTCTACACCTTACAGAGTGTGTCAGGTGCCGTGGCTGAGTGGTCTAGGGGCTGGCACATGAGTCCTATCCATGCAGGTTCGAATCCCTTGACAATTATTGTTTTTTCAATATCAAGTATGATTACTTTCTATATGGGTTAAGAGTTAAATTAGTATAGATTTATTTAATTTCTTGTCAGGTCTATTCATGTTCATACTGTGCATATACTGTGCGTATCACTTTTAAATGCTTCTTATATCTAGGAAAAGGGTTTATTGAACCGCTCATAATATATAGAAAAGTGGGAATAGAAGTATTATATCAAAACTGACTTTGTATTGACAGTGAACAAATCATAGTCAACCACTTTGAACACATCCTAGCTCATGACCCTGGCGAAACTGACACACCTGATAACCAACTGGTGACTGTGGCGCAATGTACCATGACCGTACCACTGTCAGATAGCGTGGGATGGCTGCTCTCACAACCTTTTCTCAGAGTCTCCAGTGGTCCATTGTAGCCTTTTCCCCTCCCGGCTAGGACCACCTTCGTCAACACTGATATCTGCTATATCTTTACCAGTCGCAAGTGTATTATGCTTCTACGGGTTGAAGCGGATCGGTGCAAGTCTCATGGGAGACCAGGACACCGAAGGTTCACCGCAGTCTGTCTACCGACACTTACAGACGCGACTCCTGTCAGGACAACTTGTTTCACTTGGGAAGATTTGGTGCCAGGTCTTCTCTGGGGATCGAACCCAGGACCTCTCACACACTTGTCCAGCCACTTGCTCAGTAGGCCACCAAATCTCCTTGTACAATCATGGTGTACTCCCCACTCAAATAGGTACCAGAACACACAACAGTGAGGAGACACAAAGTATTCTCAAAGATCACACAACTTCTTACCAGTTACCAGTAAGCTATATAACTTACCCTTGGGTATTGATATGTTATGACAGGAAGTGGTTCTTAGACAATACAAAGACCGCCCTTATTGAGGGATGCCAATGCACTGACTAATAATTTGCAGGGCTTTATATCTATTATAAAGACAATAGTTAATCAGCTATTGATAAGCCATGCTTTTACAGCCTTGCAGAACCTCTAATGAGGTCTTATATGGGATGGTTATTTGGTTCATGCAAAGAGCATGTGTGTATAGTTGAAGAGAATAAACTTCCCATCTATTTCTAATATGTATCGAGTGAGTTTGCTCATTCAATGAGATTCAAATAATACAGTTCTTGTATGTATCTCATTGCAAAGTAAATAGGTGTCATATCTTTCATTGTAGTAGAGGGGATTGGTTGGGGAGGGGGTTGTAAAACAGTTCAACCCCTCCTGAGGGGAAGAGAAATTTGACACTTCTTGAGGGGGGGGGGGCTAAAATATTATGGTCCTTCTTAGAAAATAAACATTTCCATTTGACGGTCAGCCCCATTGGGAATCGGGCCGGGGATCTTCAAGTTCTCAGTCCAAAGACTAGTCCACTGAGCCACTGCGACAGCTACTATATGGCTGTAAGAATGTAGCATAGGTACATGATAGAGCTTTACTGCTGCTGCCCCCTGTTGTATATGATACACACCTCTATGACCTCAAGTGTGTAAGCAGGTAAGTGAGTTGACAAAAAGTGTGTTACAATTCATAAGTGTGTAAAATATCAAAGTGTGTTGCAAATTTATGTGTGTTACTCTTAAAGCATGTTCCCACAACACACTGTTCTTAGAGTGTAAGAAAACAGAACACTGTAGTGTCTGCCTTAATCATCTCATATTGTATTCCCTTTATGATGCATGTGAAGAATATCCCCCAAAGAGAATACGTACATTAAATTGATATGAAGTGCGAACACAGTGATGTAAAAGGAAAAAAAGAATGTAACAGTAGCAAAGTCTGCTCCCTCCTTACCACGTTGTCCCAATCAGTACCTCCCTTATGACTTAATCCCCATAGTAGTAATGAGGCACGTGGGGGTAACATGGCACACATATAAGGCCTTCTATTATTTATACTCTCATTTGTATGTCTGCTATATGTAACAGTTATGTAGGGATAATTACGACCATAGAGGCTCTAGGCTCGAGGCACATCACGTTCACCCACAGCACTGCCTGTACCGTGACATCACACAGCCAAATACAGCTACTTATGTAGACAGCTGCTGCCAAGCTGTCCTCCATGCAGGACTCTGTTGCTGTCTGGGTACTATCTGATAGCTAGTTGTTTCCCATGATAAATGTAGCTGATAAGCAAACATGTAGCGCTTATGATCCGTAGGGTAGTTCACCATTACCAGTCAAATCCCCACATAATTATGTGCATACAGAATGTAAATTCTGTCTCCCTGTTGCTAGTCATCTGATAGATAAAGGCATTGATCGATAGGGTCAAAATATAATATAATGCTGAAGTGCTTCTAATAGCTTCAGCGTTGATGAGAGTAGGATAATTTATTCAATATGAACATACAAATAATACAGATAATTTATTCAATATGAACATACAAATAAGATATACATTGTTTTTCAACGAACGGATCAATGACACCAGTGGCATAACTTATACACATAGGAATAAATTGCGTATCCCTGGTTGATAATACAAGGGGAAGATGAAGTAGATGATGTGATAGGCAAATAATTGGTATATGACCTTATAACAGACACTCTATGTTTAAACAATAAATAAGTGACTTTGTTTCAGATTATTAATGTGTACGTCTAAACTGTGTATTGTATGACAACTCATTCACAACGTATTACTCTAAACCTTTTCTATATTCTCTCTTAAACGATTCGCTTATAAATAGCCTTATTACTGCATTTATGTTATTCCATGTACGATAAGCTGCATTAGCAGGTGACTCCCCACCCCTTACACTGAATGAAGTGTACATCTTGAAGACCACATCCGGAGGTTTTGATCAAAAATATAAAACCAGTATATGTGACTGCAAACATGCTGTTTTAAATGGTTCATTAATTTTGGTGGCATAAATATGTGTATAAAGTGGTCTTTTAATCAAAATTAGAATATCCCCTCAAATTTTGAATCTGCCATTGTGTGCTTTCCATGTTTCTCAGAAGGTGGCACCATTGTCGGTAGTGGTGTGTGCCCATCTGTGACTGCCGTTGCTAAGGGAGGGAGGGCCCTTGTGTATTGCAAATTATACAACCTGTTCTCGACCACCCTTCCATACTACTACCCTAAACACTAACCCCTCTCCCACTACGAGGATATGTCTACATAATAGCTGGGGGGGGGGGGCACTCTTGCCTTGATGGATATCATGTGCGTATATAAGGACAGGATACCTACTTGGTGAGGTGAAAAGAGATGAAATACATTGTTGCCATAAATGCTCTCTTGGATCTTGAAAAATGCCTAAAAAGTAATGATACCACACTTGAATAGCCCCCTACTGAAAGTTACCTATACCCTCTCACTCTATAGGAAAGTCGTGAACATATATAGGGAGTCCCCCCCCCCCCCGGCACATAAGTACTCCCTCCCCCTTACTTGAAATCAACAACTGATCATATAACATTGATTACAATAGCCTGTACGTCCCCAATAGTATTCAAACAGTCTGGTTTGCTTTGATTACCTCTGCACTGGAGATTGCCATCTGCGCTGGCTCTGTGGCCACTGCCTGCATAGGGTGTTATACCCCAGCGGCTGTGGTGGACAATTTAGACAGGGTGAGGTGGGTTGGCCCCGGTCCTTAATTGCACTCATCACCCACAAAGAATAATGTATGTGTTCTAAAAAACGCAAATAAAGTAATTTTTTCATGCTCTTCCAAATTCCTTGGATTTCAAAACAAGGCATTTATTTTATCACAAAACTCTGAGAAAATGGGTGTCTTTTTAACCTCAAAGTGTGTGAATAAGGGGGTATTTTTGGGGATTGAGAATGCAGGTGGCATTCCCATTTGATTCTGAGTGCAGGTTGTCACCCAATGTGACGTCACATTGGGTATTTGTGTTGTATTTACCCTCTTTCTCTCTAGGGGCAGCACAAGCACTGCCCTTTTCGGCCTGACAGTGAGCACAACTCGTCCCAATTTAAACAGATAATAAATAAATAAATGCAAGCCTCAAGAGTATGATCTTACCATAAACAGTCAATTAATATATCGAGGTATCAATTTAGAGTAGCAAAGTAGTTATATTAAAACCTCCGGATGTGGTCTTCAATAATTGGTTCTCCTCTAGCACGATTACCCCTATTTTCAACCAATCTTACAGAGTCAATGGCAATACGCCTGTAACGCAAAAACCCTTGCGAGTAGGATCGATTGGCATGTTAGATCTCTTATATAAGTCCTTCACACGAATGTGCTGTTGTTGGATCCTTAATTAACGGTCACAATCTAATGGCTATATTTTGTAATATCTGGAACCTCTCTTGCTCAAATGTAGCAGAGAATTCGAAGTACTCATCAAAGCACGGAAGAAGCATAGTTTTCATTACATCCAAAGCAACAGGAATAGTCATACAGTTTATGTATCTTTACCAAATATTTTTGGGACTAATTGTTTTCCTTTCAATAACAATACTTTAGTTTTCTTCGCATTCATGGTTAACTAATTTGCAGATTGCAAATTATCCGTAACAATATCAATTTTACACCTTTATCTGTGTAAAACATTTCACTATCATCTGCATATTGCACAATTGCCAAGAAAAATTAAGTTTTGAAAGGTAGTCGACATATGTATAGAAAGTAAGAGTCCCAAAATTGAACCCTGTGGCACACTTAAACCAACAGGTTCCCATGATGAACATGTCGTTTCTTTGCACTCTACTTTCAAAGTAGCTGTTATACCATTTTATTACATCCAACGAGAAGCCATACTTAGAAAGCTTTGCTAACAGATTCCCTCAATGTGATGAGCTTGAATTGTATCTATTTCCAAAAGGAAGTCTTAATTTTAAACTGCAGCTTAAAGTTTCAGCAAAAGACTAAATGTTTCCAATGCTTTTCTTCCCAAGTAAAACGTTGTACACATAACCTGTACTATAGTGTATAGAGGATGCTACCAGCCACCATCAGGGTTTTTGTGCTGGAGAAGATGCTGTGTAGAGATGACCCCTTTTAGAGACAGTCTCTGCGGTACTACCTGTCAAACTGCCCAGGACACTGCACGTTAGCTAGTTGAACCTTTTTAATATTAATACACATCGTATAGGGTCCCACCAATCGACCCTTACATTGCTCCCTACGAGTCTGCACCGGAGGATGGTTAAACCATCAATAAAGGACAATTCAAAAAACATGGTGCCTACCGTATTTACACTAAGTTTTGTTTAGCAGAAATGAAGCTTTGATTTGAATGCAACCGAAGTAGAACAGAATGCCCTCAGGGTGCCACTACCTATTGATCTCTCCCTCAGCTGTTAGGGAGAAGCAGGGCACGCTAGTGCCTCATGTGGAGCTTTATCATCTGTGACATGCACACATCTGGGATCAATACCCCATGTCTAACCCCTCCCGCCTCTTCTTCTGTCTATCCTCCTGATTAATCGTCCACATCTAAGGGTCTACTCCTAGAGTCCCACAGAGAGTAGGCAGAGGAGCAAGGCGTAAAGGTTATGTTGGTCACTGACGTAAGGCACATGACGATGTAGTGGGAACGTATGGTGGCCGATGTGGCGTATTAGTTACTCCTCTACGTTTTCACGATTTGTGACAATAAGTGGACAAATACTATGGTATGCACGTTGACTTTTAAGAGTAATATGAATCTAATTTGGCACCAGAGAACTAAGGGCTGTTGTTGTTGATATTTTTATTGGCGTACTAAAAATGTTACATGGGAACTTTTTCATTTAATAGCCAAAGATGAGAGTAATATGTCTGGGTGGAGATACGAACAGACACAGTTATTTACAGATCAACAGTTATTTATCACATTAGTCCGTTCAGGGTGCCTTAGCACACCACTAAATGTCAAGATTTGAGTTTTTTGAAGAAGTCTTTGTATGGCAAGCGTTGAGTTTCCCCTGGTAACTCGTCCCACAGAGGGGCACCACGGTACAGTGGGCTCTTGTCGAAGATACCTTTCTTTGATCTGGGGATTTTCAGTCGCACTTGGCTGTTGCAACGCAGCTCTCTAGTGGGGACGATAATGTTGTCATGGGATCTGGTCAACTTGTGTAGGTACGCAAGTAGGCACCGGTTCCTCATCGGAAGCAGCTTTGGGACATGGTTCCTTGTATGAAGCGCATCAATGTTGACACCTCTAGGGTCTCTGGTGCCCTCGCTGAGGAGGAGGGCGTCGTTCTGGAGAGTCTGCATTTTCCTGACCGCCCACACAGGGCCTCCATCGACCACAAAACCACAGTAGTCCATTATTCTGTGGATCATAGTGGTGTAGACTTGAACAGTCGTCTTGGTGTCTGAGGCCCTTTTTATGCGCTTTAGCTGCTGTAGACGCGTGCGCACCAGGTTGATTCTCTTTTTGAGATGTTGACCAAAGCCGAGGTAGCGGTAGATGGTGACTCCTAAGTAGGAGAACTGGGTCACCACATCCAAAGGCTGGTTGTTTAAGTAGAGGGTCACGTTGTCGAGATTTGGCGGCAGTCTTTGAGAGTACGACCACAACACCTGAGTCTTGGTGGTGTTGACGGTGAGCTTGATTTTTGTGCACCAGGCTCTGACTCTAGTGAGGTCATCTTGGAGTAGGGCCCTTACCCGGTCGACGTCCTTTCCTGATACGATTAGTGCTAGGTCGTAGGAGTAGAGGAAGTACTTGGAATTCAAGATTACATCCTTCACATCATTGATGTAGGCTACGAAGAGAAGCGGGCCGACCACAGACCCCTGTGGCACCCCTCTGTCCACAGGTAGGCTCGTAGAGATGTTGTCGTTGGCCCTGGTTTGCTGTTTTCGTCCGTGTAGGTAGAAGCGGAGCCACTCAACAAATGCACCACCCAAGCTGAATGATTCAAGCTTGTTCAGTAGAATCAGGTGGTCGACCGTGTCAAAAGCCTTCCTCATATCGAGGAAGACCACGGCCGACCACTGACCATTGTTACGAGCGGAGTACATCTCATGTAGCAGGGCGAAGACCGAATCCCCAGTGCATCGCTGGGGCATAAAGCCTGACTGGAACGGTGAGATAATCTCCTCCCTAAGAAGCTGGTCCATTAGTTGCCGGTGTATCACTTTTTCGGCGATCTTGTTGCAAATGTTCAGGAGGCAGATAGGACGCCAATTACTGACGTCCGCAAGTGAACCGCTCTTTGGCAGCGGCACTATGGTGCCAGTCTTCCAGATTGCTGGGATGCTCTAGCACAGGATTGTACTGTTGATTAAAGCAGGGGCGATACTAGGGACCGCTTTGAGGGCATCCTGTATAACCTGAGATCTCAAATGTTCAATGCTGGAGCTCTTCAAAGGTTTGATGGCTGACACAAGTTTTTCAACTGTTCCTGAGTAGCACACTGTAGTTCACTGGGATCAAACCTTGGGAGATTGTCCACTGGGACTGGGTCATTACCATCGTTGTTGACATCAAAGGCTGCGGCAAGCTCATTGCCAATGTTGCAATAATACTTGTTGATGTAGTTCGATGTTTGGTTTTTGGGTATTTCAGTTCCGTGCTGGTCTTTCAGCTTGATTTCTTCAGCTCGCGGCATAACCTTCCAGAGGGTATTAATCACCCCCCAGAATCTGCGGGGGTCGTCACGATATCTGTCGAGGTTGTTGCGCACTGCTTTACGTCGATTGTTGGCGAGTTTCAGATCAATCCTTCTAGTCAAGTCGGTGATGATAGCAGTGTAGGGATTGTAGACCCCACGTACACGGGCTCTCCTAGACTTCTTGTAGCCACGTTTACGTCTCCAGATGTAGGCTAACACATCTGGCGTGAATTCTGGACTTGAGGCACATTTTACGGTCCGTGTGGTAACCGGGCACGCTTGGTCTAAGTACCGGGACACTGAGGCGATGACACGGTGGTACACAATCTCAGGATCATCCTGTTCAGTCAGGTCTTGGATGCCGTCTGCCCGCAGATACTCTTCCAAGGTAGCCTTGTCGTAATTTTCGTAGGATCTTCCAGTGATTACTGTTGAGTGGAGTTTAATCTTTTGCTGTTTCTTAATGACATAGATGGGGCTGTGGTCGCTGATCTTATCGTCCATCAGCCCAACACGTTTCACATGGTCCGCATTTGTATAGACGTGGTCTAATGTGGAGCACCCATGTATGGGGTGACGATAAGTTGAGGCCGTCCTCAGGTAGGTCAGCCCAGTGTCGTAAAGGAAGGTTGACATGTGCCGGTACTTAGCAGTTCTCTGGGCTCTGGTGTTAACGTTAAGATCACCCATGATCCATACCTCTCTGTTGCTGACAATGGGAGAGCGCATCATGTTGGTAAGCTTTTTGTAAGCACGACTTACATTTCCACGCGGGGGCTTGTAAACAGTCAGAATAATACGCTGTTTCTGACCTGGGTAGGTGGTCAATATCCCTACCACCTCAAGGTCGCAGTTGGCTACATACAGTTCTGGACAGAGCACGGTGAAACAAGCGTATTCATATCTGACATATAGGGCTACACCACCCCCTCTGTGCCTTCTGCTGTTTGGGCGGTCAGTTCTAAACAGGGCCATGTTGGGCATGTTGACATGCACAGTGGGGATAGAGTCATTAAACCAACTTTCTGAAACACCTATATAATCTAGTCCATGCGCTAGCCTGGCCAGCTGGCTTATTTTGTGCTCCAGCAGCTTCAGTCCCGATTCTAATCGAAGATTGTCAAAACTGAGTCTGGCCATTGCGGCTTGTTGGTTGTCTAGTGATAAATGTCGAGTGAGTGGCCGACAGGCCAAGAGGTGCAATTACTCAGGTACAGTATGTACACTGAGTGAGGCCGGTCGGTGGGAGATTCCCTGTGTCCGGTCTAGAGGAGGTAATGCAGCTACTTGATGTGTAACCACAGTTCCCTGGTTGGTGCAAAGAAAATGTATAATGTAGAAAAATGCGAACGAGATTATTAGGTCACATCAGAGTTCCGACAACAAGCATAATGCTTAATGTTGTTTAAACACAAATACAGGTAAGTGGACCTAGCGCACAAACTTGCTTATATGTAGGCTAGCGTTGGTGCAGAACATAAAGTCTCAAAGTTTGTGTCGTGGTGAGACAAGGGTTAATCCTTAATCAGATCGGCACTCCTGGAGATCCAGGTGCTCTCAGCTTAGCATAATGTAGTTGATTGGCACTCCTTGGGTCAAAGGTGCTCTCGAAGTGTTTTTTATTTTTATTATATATATATATTTTTTAAACCGCAAATATCAGGCCGATGGTGTCGCGCCCCACGCTATCACCTACTAGCAGTTGCTTCAGGTGCTCTCAGTTTTTTTATATTGTCAGACGCCAAGTCGGCCGTTGGTGGGTTGAGTCCTTAAATTCACTAAGATCGGCACTCCTGAAGTTACAGGTGCTCTACAGTTTTCAATAGGTGCAGTTTTGATATGACGTACAAATAGATTGTTAACTCCCTTCCTCAGGTTCACATAAATTGATCACAAGTAAGCACATATGTGGCGGCGTTCAAACACCCCATATGTATGTATAATGGCCCTGGAATGCTTGTGTTTTGTTACAGCGTCTTTTGTTGCCTTAGTTGCCTTAGGTTACAATTTGTCCAAGTTGTATTGGCAAATATGCCAAATAGTAGCTCATTAGTAACTTTGTGTTGAGTTATAGCGAATAACGCTGTTCTTGGAGATAGTAACTTCTAGACAATAACTGTGGGTGGTTCTGTCATCCATGGCGGACTCCTCTCAGAGACTGTAATCCATAGACGCTGGAACCTATCAGTAACTTTTAAACATTTATAATAACAATGTTTCCACATCAGTTCATGGATTGCAAATCAGTTCATTGGTCATAGCTGTTATATACAAATATGTACACACAATTTTACCAGCAGACTATTTAATTTTAATGTCGGGCAGTAGTGACCAGGATATCCTGTAGGTATAAGGCACTTAGATGAAATCATTTGACTATAGTAGTATCATGTTGCGATGGTGTTGGTGACGGTAGTGATGGGGCCGGTACCATAGCAGCTCTTGGTGGTTCAGAGGTCCTTTAACATACTAAGTGATAAGATAATCAAATAGCAGCTGGACATGACTCCTTGGCGTGTATAGTGTAATAAGCCTGCTGGTCAATACACACAAGATAAAATAATCTAGTGCCCTGAGACACAACAACCTATTAACTATACAAGTTAGCTCAAAGGGGAGATAAAATAATCGCCCCCAAGAACCAACATACTACCAGTCCACGCTGTCCTTGTCAAGACTTGCCGAGATGAGGCGGGCGCATTTTTGTAGAGCAGCTGTGTCTGGTAGGTAACCCTCAAGTAGATTTTCGTATCTGAAGAAATGTCCCTTTTTGGGGTTGTAGAAATGGCACAGTCTGTCAGTATACAGCATATGTACTCCAAACCGGGCATTTAAATCGAGCAAGAAGTGGTTTATTTCCATGCTGAATTTTTCTAGTAGATCCTGATGTGGATGGCGTGCTGTAGGCTGATCCGAGATTGGATCATCAGCACCTGCTTGGATTATTGAGGGCTGGTTGACAGGTGGCAGCATCCTATTGATGTCAGCCACAAAAAGTGAACAGTTTATAATTTTCACACTCGGGTTCATTGTGAATGCCGATTCAACCAGTGTTTCATACATTCCTGTAATTAGTCTGGGGGTGTATTCAGGATGAATATTCCTCAGACTTACAGACTTCACGACAGGGTCCCTTTTAATATTTAGGATTTCAAAAATCGTCTTTTTATATCTACGGTGGCGTACTAGGAACATCCAAAGAACTAGAGAAGTAACGAGCACAACTTGGTTGTGCACTAATCAATTCCGATCCCTCCCAAACCCCGGGGCAAAGGCATGATGGAAATGATGGTGAAATCGACAATAAACAGAAAAACTGCCTAAATTCAATATAATTAATACTATTAAGAAAAAGCAGAAAGAAAGAAAAATTGGATCAACAAAACACAAATCGAGTAGGCTGAGAGAGGAACCAGGAAGGAGAGAAAGAAAAAAGAATAGATTGGCCCCTTATTTTCACATAATCCCGTTACGTACAGCCAGTTCATCCCCTGAGGATTGCTCTGTAATGGCAACATGGTGTAGGGCTCTCGGTACAGGAGGTAGGGGACCATCAGATCTCACAGTCTGTACAACGTCAGCCCAAGCTACTGTCAGCCAAACACAAACACACAGAGAAAGGCAAAGCTGTCAACTATGTCTGCCACCTGGCTCTGGTAAAAAAAAAAGAGGGCCAAACCACTAATGACTCTGCTTATATGATCAAGGGTCAACTTATGTTGACTCTGCACTAACAGTGTCAACTCAAATTGATCCTTGACATGAGCAGAGTCATTTACCAGTTAATAGCTGTCAATACCTGTTTGACACTCCACTATTACCAGAGCCACATGCGAGACCCACACTCTAAGAACAGTGTGTTACGGGAATATGCACAAGGAGTTACACACACAAATTTGCAACACACTTTTGAGATCAACACGCTTTTGGCAAAGAGTGTGCACCGTGTAGTGTGTTACACTAAAATGTGTGTTAAGTTAAAGGTGGCTGCAGAGGCATGTTGACAAGTGTGTAAACATAACACGCTGTTCCTAGAGTGCAGCTGACAACTTTACTTTTCTGCACACAGAAAAGTAAAGGGGTCACCTGTGTCCCCCACGTGGCTCTGGCAAAAATGGAGTGTCAAACAGCTATTGACTCTGCTATTGACACTGATAGTAGAGAGTCAACTCAAGTTGACCCTTCATATAAGCAGAGTCATTAGCTGTTTGACTCTCTATTTTACCAGAGCAACGTGGGTGACACAGTTGACACCTTTACTTCTGTATGTGTGTGTGTGTGTGTGTGTGTGTACTTAAAGTGCCAAAGCTGCAAACCTAGTCATCTAGGTCTGTACATTGCAAAAAAGGTGCTTAGGTTTTAAACATGTTTAGGTCTAAACATGTTTAAAGTCTAAACATATTACTAGGTTTGTGTCTTTGAATCCTTCTGTTTAGTAATTAAACACTTTTATTCTAAATGCCTAAACAGTTACATTGAATATGTTTAGATGTTTAGTATTTAAACCGTATGAAAAATTGGTGTTTAGGATGTAAACATGTAGTGTTTAGATCATAATATATCAAACACATACCAGATGGCAGCTCTGTGTTTGACTGTATTTTCTACAACCACTCACATGTTATTGTGGATCTAAAGGTGCTTAAATCTGAGTTAATTAACCTAAATTGCATGGGATACCAAAGGATAATAATACACATTACAGGATTCAAGGGTTGGATGCTATATCACTATGATTACGATGCAATAAAGATACATTTGCTATATAGACACCTCTTTTAAGAACTCTAAGAATGGATAAAGCATTATCTTCCCTGAAGGTCTGTTGTATTGACTCAAGGTTGTGTCTATGTTAAAGTAGAGGCCTATGTGAAATAATGATGCACATATTGCCCTAAGGGGGGGGGGGCTGCTAGAAGTCTCTTCAATACACTATATAGAAATAAAATTATTTATCTATTTAAATATAGATATCTAAACATAATAAAAGTATACATCTCTAGGCAGACCACTTTATCCTTAAACACTCAACAGATAAACACAATAATATGCTAAATTCTTGAATTCTAAACACTTCATTGTCCTAAACGCATTGCTTTGAACGCATAAATGTCTAAGCACTGAGCTAAACATATTATTTGTCTAAACATGTTTAGGAACTTATTGTGTGGATAAAAACGGGGCAGGAATGTGTTTAGGATTGTGTTTAGGATCTAAACACCTTTTTTGCAGTGTAGCGGTCTGTTTACTGTTCCGGGCCTCACTACCTGGCATTACTTGATAATAGACAATTGATGTTGATGCCCTACAGGGATGTGGTTCTCTGGAACTCCTTACCGTCAGACATACAACCGACGATATCTAAAATGAAATGTAAGGGGGGGGGGGGATTCACAAAATGTAAGCCCTGTTGTTACAGTAAACACACTTGAAAACACACATCAAACCAGCAGCCAATTCTCCCATACGTAGGCACCCCAGCCAAAAATATTCATATTATACCAAAGAAATAGTTGACTCAAGATATCAATTTCTTTGCATAGCATCAGGGGAATAGGTAACGCTTATATAGTCATCATGCATGCGCTACAACCATTCAAAGTCAGGTAGAGGATGTGGTGAAAGCTTAGGGTGAAGGTGGAAGTGATGGTTAGGTAGACAAGTACAGCTAACTAGGGTGAACGACCCTCTTCAAGTTATCAGTCAGAAATTAGGTTTAAACATACAAGTTTGCTGGCTGGTTACGGCTACCTGAACCTACTTACAGCGACACCGGGAATCGTGCTATGTCTGCCAGTTGTTATGTGGTTCTGAAATAACATTAGCATGATTGCGAAAAATTAATGTCAACACGGAGAGATGTAACCATGGACGGAACTACTGCATTCTCTGTGTAGTACCATACACTAACATAGGCCTGTAAGTATTTTGGAGAATTAATTATCACATTTAAAACATTGTATTTTCCATAAGATCATTTGCAAAAGTTCACTGCAAAGAGACGCCATGCCATACCATTCCATAACACATTGACAATTAATGAACCCATTCCAACCTGTGAATTCTAAAATCAAAACTGATTCCATTATGAAATTCTTATCTTGGCCCAACACCAGGAGATGAGCACTGCGCAGGAAGCAGCAGACAATCAGGTCTGATTAAACATTAAGTCCAAATGTAAAAAACATGAGAAGCCTTTGTTAACCACCTGGACTGAGTTAGTAAAAATAAAATACTTTTGTCATTTTTTATTTTCTATTACATTAAGTAACTCCATTACATCCAAGTCAATGAGGAACATTGATTAAAACTCTTTAAAATTAAAGTCATTTCCTGAAAGAAAATTGGCATTAGTGCTGCAAATATAGATGGTATCAGTCACCTTCAGAGTTATGCTTTGTGTCACAGAAGATTTCAAGTTTCACAAGGTCAACGTGTTCCTTCCTGTGTTGAGGTGACCCCTTTTAGACCGAGTCTCAGAGGTATGACCTGTCACCCTGCCCTGGGCACTGCTTTAATCTCCTAACATGCATTACTACCCATGAGGGTTGACTAAAACAGCTCCAATAAGGAACAACATGGCAATACTACCAATCACATCCTGTAATTTATTGCAACTTGATGACAAGGATTGCCACTCCGTCGATCGTACATGCGTACTGTGGTTTTCTACTGAAGTATCTGTTCTGCAGCTGGAGTGGTGGATTAGGAGGAGCATCAAAGCTATACAGGCCCCGGTTTGTGGTAATATTATCGCAAACGTATTTAATAAGGAATGGTCAAGAAAGTACATGAACCATGTGCCTAATGTGACCATTATCTTAAAACACTGACTCTGTCTCTATATTGATGGGTAACCGAAGATTTCATCTACATCATAATGAAGAAGGCTTTGAATCATGATGGGTTACGACTTCTTTTACACTCTGGGCTAGATTGTAATTTCTGGTATCAATTCCATTTTATGACACAACTATCCGACCGACCGATCCCTCCTACTAGATGGGTCATCCATCAGTATTTTTGCCCAGGCTGCATCATCCTCTATACTCCTACTGACATCAGCACTGACATAGAAGACGATAAGAACTTCAATGTGGAGTAATGAGATTCTGAAGCAGCCCTATCCACAGGGAGGTATCCAGTCCACACCAATCTAGTATACGCCAACAAAAATGTGGAGATGCATCCTTTGGGATCTAGAGGCTGTGTAAAAGGTGTATTCTACTCCCAGCAGTCTGCTCACGCATCGATTACACTGTACAACAAATTTTCAAAAATTGAAAAAAAACGGGACCAGACTTAATTATTCTTATGTATTTTGACCTGGGGAATTCAAAAATAGCACTCAAAATTGTGTGGTAAGTCTCAGTTTTCAGATTTTCACATGGTCTTATTTGTATACCCAGTTAGAGCTTATATATACACTATTTGTTCAAAAAGTAGGAAAATGCTTCTTTTCATGTAAAACTCATTTTTAACTAGTTACATTATTAATATATTACTGATCTGTTGTAGAAATAAATATTCTTTGTGAATAAATAGGTCCAAAATAACACTTTGAAACATATAACTAGTGCTTAAAAAGGGCGCTTTGTCTTCCTATTGTATTCCCCATAAGGACCACCTCTGACCATATTCCAGCAATGTACCTGGCTAATGTTTCATGTAAAATTAGGTTTTATGGTCAAATATCCTCATACAAGGATACCTTTTAGTAGCAAATTGGTTCTGAAAGGAATTTGGAAGGCCTGTTTTGAGGTTTGCGATATTGATGACATTTCCAATATTCTAGAGCCAATTTCCAATATTTTGACAGTGTCAATGGCTACCATAGTAACCAGAAACTGGCCTTTGTACCATTTTTGTCTAATAAAAACATTGTAGATATAGAATTTTAATCCTAAAGATGTAACACCAATGATCTATCATTGTATTCTGCATAAAGGGTTATCCAAGCAATTTTCTGTCTATTTATTACTCTGCTTGGGATTCTGGCACTGGTGGGGGCTAAAAAACAGTAATAATAGTTTCCCTGGAGGTACCTCTTGTCATAACGGGTCACAATCCTGATCTTAGTAGCTTAAAAAAATGTTATATCGCTTAAGAATGAATCTATATATTTTATGGTATTTTTTCAATTAATATCGGTAAAATATCACTATTTAGCTTCATATCAGTGTAGAATCCTGTTTTTTATGGCATGTTACCACTAAATGTGCTTCAGAGTCATGCTATCTCTGCCAGGCAAAGAAATTGACAATTTTTTATGAATGCTGTCCCTGCTGTATATTGGTCGGACCATATATTCAGTAGTAGACCGACAAACAAGCATGGTTGGAATATCTTGAAACTGAGACTTATGAGGCATTTTTAACCCTCATTTTTGGATTCAGTGACCTCAAATTAGTCTAGTAAGGTAGGTCTGCCCCCAGTTTTTTTTTCGTCGTTGCACAGTGTTATCCGTCGTTCATCCGTCAAATCAGTGGCAGTGGAATGCTGCCTTATGGGGTGTTCTAATTAGGGGTGGTCAGTGCTGTATAATGCCACACTCAAATCTGTTGGGAATTTTGAGAGCTATTCAGGAATATCTAAATATTCAAATCATCCATATTTATTCACTTAATAACCGTTATCACATTTTCATCGAAGCCAAAATGATTAATAGGACACCGTCCATACTCTACACTAAATAGCATATGATGCATGGGCGCCTTTTCACAAGGATACTTTACGATGTTGTAAAAGAATCACCGTTTTGGACAGGCAGGGGTGACGTGAGGGCGTCACAAAAGGCGGAGTATGCTGGCTCCTCCTGTAGTCAATACCATGACTCAACTGCTGTTCAATGGTTCACATTTGATTCTTAACCTTCTATATTTAATATATCTAATGATAGTATTCATAAACTCAAACAGAGGTCTCACCCTACTAGCATGTGACTAAGTGATGTTCCTACTGGATTAATAAAAAGCCTGTTCCCACACATCCCGTCACAATCCCTAATCCTCTTCTAACCAACCTTGTCATTCCACTGGGGAGGTTGACCATCCTAATCGCTTTATGTTCATGTCTCGACATTAATCTTTATTTTACTTAAACAGAATCACACTCCGTTAACCATGAAAGCTCAAGACGGGGCATCCCCTAATATATCAAAGTGATCCATGGACTGGCAAAGTGGTAGCTAGAGGAGCTCAATTTAACATCGCAGCAACTGAGTTATTGATTGAAAATGAACGTGAAGGATTTGGGCAGGGCAATGCTATTAAAGGTTGAGACACAAGAATTATCGGTGTAGGGAATTAGGCTAGGTAGCAGTATAAGGAGTGTTAGGGGGGTGAGTAGCAAGTAAGGGGGTTTGGGATGTTAGAATCACCAAAATCAAACTGGTGGCACTACACTGAGGATGTTTTGAAAACCGTTTAGAGCTTCCTAACGCCCCTGACGTGTGTAATGAAGTAACAAGTCAGAAATTCATAATGTGGAGTTTATATACGTACAACATAACAGTTACAAGTTTGTAACAAATAATGATATGTCCAGTTACTATGTTTAGTAACATTGGAGTATGATAAGAATAAGAGACAATGATATACCCAGTTACTATGGTAACAGTTGAATAGGGTATGTGTATACAATGGTACATGTTATATATGACAGTTCAGCAGTCCATATTAAACTCTCGATTTATATGGAGTATATAAGAAGAGGGCGAGGAGGGTGGGTAAATTATGTCCAACCCCGACAGTGTCCAACACGCAAAGAGGGCGATGACGGGCGTCCAGTCTCTTTTATAGTAGTAGTTCATGAATGGCCCACATGGGGCGCCACTGTGAGCGTTCCTAGAATTCCCGCCTTCCTTCATTACCAGAAATTTTCAATTTCTTGACAATGAAGTAACAAGTCAGAAATTCATAATGTGGAGTTTATATACGTACAACATAACAGTTACAAGTTTGTAACAAATAATGATATGTCCAGTTACTATGTTTAGTAACATTGGAGTATGATAAGAATAAGAGACAATGATATACCCAGTTACTATGGTAACAGTTGAATAGGGTATGTGTATACAATGGTACATGTTATATATGACAGTTCAGCAGTCCATATTAAACTGCAAACAGGTTGGCAAGGGTGTTGGCTACCTCAGTGGAGTGCTGTGGTGGAACATATGACCGGAAGGCAGATTCAGTCTTCCAGGTTCCATGTGCCTTTATGTCTTCACGGTGTGCCCCTGCAGCTTGTGCTGCCTGAGACCCCCCGCGACGCAGGGAGTGGGCTGACACAGAAGAGGCATACTTGCAACCAGTCAGGTGGAGGACATACCTGAGCATGGTCACAAGGTGGTATGTGGTGAGGGGGATTCCCCCAGGCATCAGGAAGGCTGGAGAGTCAGGTTCTGCTGGAAAGGACTTGAGATAGGTCTCCCAGGCAGCAGTGGGACATGCTGGGGAGTTTGGTAGTCGTGGGAGTGCAAGGACAGCTGGGTTGTCCCCATACTTGATGGTCTTGGATGATCTGAGGATTACCACCATTCCTCCAGGGTGAGTTATGATGTCTCTCCTTCTCAAAGTGTGTACACCCCCCCAGAGGGTTACTGCAGGTGTAACTAAATTGGATGCCCTGAGGAATCCAAAGAATCCCACTGTGAGAGCCGCTTTCAGGGCGAGGCCCCCTGGGAGCTCGTTGAATGCCAAACATGCATTAATGAGGTCTTTTGGCATGAGTGGTGCGGCACGGGTCGTGATGTGTGGGGAGAGTCTAACTGCTCCAGTGAGGACTGCACGTGCCTCAGTCGAGAAGAGTGGGTCTGGGTTGCCCCCTCTTTCAGAGATCCAGGCTTTAGCCCCGGACCTATAGTTTCTTCTGGAGACAGGTGACGTTAAAGTATTGACCAAAAATTGCATATATAGGCAAGCGTCAGCTGTTGTAGGAGCCAGAAGGTCAACTCCATAATAGAGTCCGAATACCAGGTAAGTGGCAGCCTGTCGGCGTTTGTTGTTTAGTGTCTCTGGCGACAGAGCTGCATCAATGGACTGGAGGGCCTGCAGGCCTAGAGTGGTATCTGAAATGACAGTCAATTCACATAGGTGAGAAATATGGATGTGGGAGAACATTTTTGACTCTAACGAGTTTGTGCTTGGCCACAAGGTCTTTGGCTTTTTGGACCATTGATTGGATATGCTGACGTGATAAAGCGTCGGCTAGAGGGATTTGGTGTCCATGTTTGTGTCTGATGGTTATATCATGGTCATGGGTCGCTGCCTCGATCCAAAGTTGCCTGGAACAGGCGGCCAGGATTGGATCTTTAGTCTTTCCAGTCTCTAGGGCCTGTTGAGACCCTATGTTGTCTGTATGGATGACAATGAGAAGGCCTTGAGAATTCTCAGGCAGAAGTGAGCGATATGCTATGAGTAAGTTCGCTGCTTCTCTGTGGACTATGTCTGGATAGTCCTGCTTAAATTGTTCGTCATATGTTGCGTCATAGAACTGTGTGGAGGAATTGGCTCCCCCTCCAACTAGTGACGAGTCACATTCTATGATGAACTCTTGTCTCGAGGGTTTCAGTAAGATTATGCCATTGGCCAGTGTGGCATACTTGTGAAACCATTGTAGGTCTGCCCTGAACGAGTTTGAGAGCCAAACTGTTCCGGTTTCAGGGGCGATCCTGAGGGTTTGGAGAAGTCTCGACATGAATTTTCTTGCTGGAGGAATGCATTTTGCTACATGAAACAGTTGGCCTGTGAGAGACTGGATCTCCTTTCTTGTAGCTGACTTCCTGAGGAGCCATTTGGAGCACAGGGCCTCTATTTCATCAAGCTTGTGCTGTGGGATGGAGAGTGTAGCCTCTACAGTGTTTAGTTCGAAGCCCAGCCATTCCAAGCAGGTTGTGGGGGCCATGCATTTTTCGGGAGAGAGTTCAAGTCCCAATTCGGATGTCAAGGTGAGAAAAGCTTGGTAGTCATGTTGGGCCTGTGAGAGTGTTGCTGCCGCACCAACAAAATCATCAAGGTATACCAGGGCCCAAGTACCAGCCTTCCCTAAGAGATATACCACTGCGCTAGTGGTCCGTTGACAGGCGCTACTGGACAGTCTGGCCCCAAATGAAGGGCAAACATCGACATAGTACTTGTCCATGTATTTTAGGCCTAGTAGGGGGGTGTCAAGTGGGTCTGTCCTAAGCTGTCTATATGCCCTGGAGAGGTCACCCTTCCATAGGTAGGGGGTACCTTCGAGCGCCAGAGTCTTTGTGACAAGGTCCTGGATGGAGGGTAGGCAGTAGGGCCTATATTCCCCGTCCATGACATGTTTTTTGACTCCTGCATTCATACCTTGTCCCTCTGGGTATGAGAGGTCCAATATGACTCTTCTACTCAGGCTGCACTTTTTTGGTGCTGTAATGAGTGGTGCAGTGTTGAACCATGGGGAGAAAGGAGGTTCGTTGAAGGGACCCAAGAGGGCTTTTAGCTGCACCTCTTTTTGTATGAAAGCCTCTATGTCTTTCGGGTGCTTGATTGCAGATGGGTGGTTCTCATGCACTGGGGCAGGTTGGTGGGAGGCTGTGTATCCTGTTGGCCAGCCATATCTCAGGAAGGCACATAATTCTTTGTCGTGATAGTCTTTTAACATCTGGTCCCAAACATCCAGTTTGAGGCCTGAGGGCACTGACAGCTGGGCACCCAGCCTGTTAGGAAGGCAGGTCTGCCTGCTGGCCGAGTACAGGAAGGCATATGTCATATTGTCTTTCCACAGTTTTGGGTTGAGCCTAGGCCAGTATGAATGCTTGATGTGAGCAAAGTCATACGGATTTGGGCCTATGTCCTCTGTGGGCCCAGAGGTGATTATGAAATCATCCATTTCCGTGAGGTAGTTTCTGGGGCTAGGCTGATTGTTCAGTAGTGGGGAGTCCCGCCTAGGCTGAGATGATAGGACCGTGGCTGGCCTAGTTTTAGGCCTAGCTGTGTGGAGGTCTATGTTTGAGGTGCCAGCTTTTGGTGCCTGGCTTTGAGAGTTAGTGTTGAAGCCTAAACTGGAGGAGACAGGCCTAACCTTGTGGAGGCTAGCGGCAGTGGAGTCACCTAGATTCAACTCATAGTCCATGGGCATGCAGGGTACATCAGGATTACCTGGATACAGGGTTAGGCCGGAGGGGTCCGGCCTAATACTGAAAGAAGTTGTATGGGTCCTCCTTTATTCGGCATACAGCTTCTGGGTGGTAGTGGACCCTCTGGAGGTTCAGGCGGCACCAACTGCAGTGGTGTCCAAACTGGTTGCCATTTTCAGAATGGCCATCGGTCTTGGTGCAGCCAGCTGAAGTGTTAAAGGCCTTACATGGGTTGTCAGATCGGTTTAGGGCCTTCTTTGTGCGCCCCTGGCGCCTGTCCGGGTTTACCCCGGCTGCTGCAGGTTTGTCACATGTAGGTTGGGGCCTAGCGACGTTAGGCCTATAAGCAGTAGCGGCATGGGCCTGTGCATTGGGAACGGGCAGGACTGGGGCAGCGACCTGACCAGGGTACAGTACACCAGCACGGGCCTTGGACATACTGTCACGAAGTGACCTTATATCTAGGTGGTCTGACCAGTGTAGGCGGGAGTCAGCAATCATAGTGAGCACATGCTCAGACCATTGGCGAACTTGTGGCCAAGCAAACTCGGCTCCATCTTCTATAACTTGAAGCATGTGTTTAAAAAGGTGGGGCCTATCAGCTGGAGGAGTTTTAGGGTCTGAAGACAGGCGGTACAGCCCAAAAACATATTCCAATTCAGCTAGCTTGTGGAGGGATGTTTTTACACGCTCTGGACCTCTTAGTATGTACTCATGAGGGTGGGTCCTCCTACCTTTTAATGCAGAGAGTTGAGTTGCACTATTCAGAAGAACCTGAACTTTTTCCCCAAATAGAGAGTCAGTAGCATCGGCTGCTGACAGTGGGAGGTGGTCGGCAGTTCTCTGTGGAATGGTGCCGGCAAAGAGGTCAAAGATGTTGTCCTGCCTTCTAGGCTCGTGATAGGCGGCGGCAGCAGTAGCAGCACGTGGTGCCGCTGAGTCTGCTGGCGGCGCCACTGTGGCGGGAGGCGGCGGCGGAGAGGGGTATGGAACTGACCTCGATTCCGCCCGTGTGACGAGCCTCGTGGGGACTTTCCCGGTGGCGGCATTAGGCTGAGCAGGAGGGGGAATGTTATTTCCACAATCTTCTTCTAATACAACTTCAATGACAGGCTGCTTACTTTTAGTCTGCATCTGAGAAGGCTGTGTTAGAAGGTCGAGTTTCTGCATGACGGCTGTGGCATTGTCGTCAACTTTCTTTTCCAGATTCGAAAATCGTGTCTGGAGCGTGTCGACCTTCTGTTCAGTGGTTGGCTCAGCTTTCTTTGAAGTTCTCTTTTTTGGCGTCTTTACTTTCTTTGAGACGACGGGCTTGGCGTTAGCAGCATTGCCTGCTGTTTTAGCAGCAGCTCGAGTAGGCATCTTGAAGAAATAACTTTCTAACTACTTGTTACAAGCTAATCTATTAAATTATGTCCAACCCCGACAGTGTCCAACACGCAAAGAGGGCGATGACGGGCGTCCAGTCTCTTTTATAGTAGTAGTTCATGAATGGCCCACATGGGGCGCCACTGTGGGCGTTCCTAGAATTCCCGCCTTCCTTCATTACCAGAAATTTTCAATTTCTTGACAATGAACCCATAAGTTATGGCATAACCCTTATAGATCTAGAGGCAGACTCACGATTGGCCGAATGGGGTCTAGCTTCTTCAATTTGGATTGAATGGAGTTCTGATATTATTCAGGTATTATGTAGCAAGGACGTCCTCCTGACAACCACTTTGATATTTCCACATAATGTATATATAGATGATATACTCCCAAGTAATTACAAACTTTGAGAAGGGTATATCAGTATGGACCATTTCTTGAAAATACCTTGTCGTATGATAGAACACTATGCCGTTCTATATGGTATTGCACTAATATATAGTAGATGTTGAACATAGGCTGAAGAACATCATATATTCATCTCATGGAGTTTACATATGTTTCTGCAACTTTACCAAGCATCCGTAAAAGAAACATGTGAGGATGGGAGGACATTCTGAGGTATAACGAAAACATGCAGCGGTGAACAGGGGACGGACAGATTTGTAGCTAGAGGAAGGAGTACAGTATGAGTTTAGAATAGTTACGATTGCAAATGTAAATAAGAATTGAAAGTAGATAGGAGAGACTAGTGCTGAAATCTCCGATTAACTTAAAAATACAAAGTGACAGGAGGAGAGCCCACCCTTATGCCTGCACCTTTCAGACATGGGCAACCGTAAGGGCCTATTGACGGTTAAGCAACGTCTTTCTCCTTAGTGCTATATCAGGATGTACAATGAATATATAGGAAGGCTCTGAATCTGTAAGAGGAAGGATATCACCTCGATACGAAGTCTTATTGAAGTGATGTTGTTACCATGGGAACATTTATTTAGGTCGTCCAAGATGGCTCTGCTACCAACAATACCTAGATCTTTGTACTAAATTTAGTTTGAGGATTACATAGTTCTAAAACTGCCCCGCAATGATGAGTATATATTATGTGGTGGTAAATCCCTGCCCCGACAGTTAATATCAATACTACATAGGTAAATGTAATATGTACAACACAAGTGTGATGGCACTGTCTATGGATCTGTATCCGGCCATCCCATGTAGAATCACATCTTGGACATCCCTACATAGAGAAGATTATATAGCACCTCATGTCCATTCCCAATGTATTTTATATTATACCTAAGGCACGGTTATTGGCTACTGCAACTTGGCTATGCCTCAGCAGCCGCCCTCCTATATAGGCTTAGTATTGGCAATGACAGGTGTACATCCTGCGTCTGTCCTAGCCTGATTAGAGTAGGGGATGCTGTGTTCAGTAGGGACAGGGCTGTCCTGTCGTACCTCTCTAATTGACGTTAATGACAGGAAACTGATTGTGGCACAACCTTGTGGGCAGTCAGCGCACTACCTTTTATACACATACCGTAAAACCTCGCGTATAAGCCTAACTCGCGTATAAGCCGCACCCCGAGTTTGGGCTGATCCTATAAGCCGCACTGGTGTTCTGAATGAGCCTGGGGAAAACTCGCGTATAAGCCGCACCCCTTACTTTGGCCTGACACTATAAGTCACACATGGGGTCAGAGTCCTTCCCGTGGCCCTGTGTGGCCTCCTGGCGGCCCGTATTGCCTTCCCGTGGCCCGGGGGGCCTCCATGAGGCTTCACAGCTTTCTTACTGCAAATCCTCCCCCCCCCCCACCCCGAGCTAATGTAGTACAGTTATGTGGCGGTCATACCCCCCCCCCCTCCCATTGCCACATTGTTAGTGTTAGAATGCTGGCAGGGATTAGCGGTGGGCTGCATTGTGTTAGGGCTCAGGTGCGAGTTGGTATTATTGTGTTAGGGCTGAGGTACGAGTTGGCTTCATTGTCTCGGGGCTGAGGTGCAGTTTATGTCACTCCTGGAGCTGTGTCCAGGTCATATTATGGTCATTTTGGAAATCACAATTTAGAAAAACTCGCGTATAAGCCGCACCCCGAGTTTGGCCCGATCCTATAAGCCGCACCAGGGATCTGACTCGCGTACTAGCCGCGGCTTCTACGCGAGGTTTTACGGTAGGCATGGGGAGCTTGCTAGGGTGTGGTTGTTAAAGGAACTAGGTCAACCAGCAGGGATTGGGGGGAAAGCTTTTGTAACATAATTCACATACATTACCGTAGTGGCTTGAATAAGTGCAGGGGTCTCAAATAAACGCAGGTCTTGAATAAGCGCAGGGTAAATTAGGGTATTGAAATGAACATTTAGGCCAAGTTAGGCTTTCGACACAGTCTACCACTTGCTGTTACTGTGTGAGCTGAGACGGATAGGATGTGACCTACAGAGTCTGAGCTGGTCTAGGAGCTATTTATCCGATCAAAAACAGGTGACACTGGTTGGGGGTTCAGTATCTAATGAAATGTCTATAAGCTGTGGAGTACCACAAGGAGCTGCGCTCGATCCTTTGCTGTTTGTTGTCTATATTAATAGAATTGTCTGTTTTGTAGAAAATTGCCGGTATTATATGTACGCAGATGACCTGGTGGTGGTCATTAGTAACAGGGATCCCTGTGTGGCCTCCTGGCGGCCCGTATTGCCTTCCCGTGGCCCGGGGGGCCTCCATGAGGCTTCACAGCTTTCTTACTGCAAATCCTCCCCCCCCCCCCCACCCCGAGCTAATGTAGTACAGTTATGTGGCGGTCATACCCCCCCCCCCCCTCCCATTGCCACATTGTTAGTGTTAGAATGCTGGCAGGGATTAGCGGTGGGCTGCATTGTGTTAGGGCTCAGGTGCGAGTTGGTATTATTGTGTTAGGGCTGAGGTACGAGTTGGCTTCATTGTCTCGGGGCTGAGGTGCAGTTTATGTCACTCCTGGAGCTGTGTCCAGGTCATATTATGGTCATTTTGGAAATCACAATTTAGAAAAACTCGCGTATAAGCCGCACCCCGAGTTTGGCCCGATCCTATAAGCCGCACCAGGGATCTGACTCGCGTACTAGCCGCGGCTTCTACGCGAGGTTTTACGGTAGGCATGGGGAGCTTGCTAGGGTGTGGTTGTTAAAGGAACTAGGTCAACCAGCAGGGATTGGGGGGAAAGCTTTTGTAACATAATTCACATACATTACCGTAGTGGCTTGAATAAGTGCAGGGGTCTCAAATAAACGCAGGTCTTGAATAAGCGCAGGGTAAATTAGGGTATTGAAATGAACATTTAGGCCAAGTTAGGCTTTCGACACAGTCTACCACTTGCTGTTACTGTGTGAGCTGAGACGGATAGGATGTGACCTACAGAGTCTGAGCTGGTCTAGGAGCTATTTATCCGATCAAAAACAGGTGACACTGGTTGGGGGTTCAGTATCTAATGAAATGTCTATAAGCTGTGGAGTACCACAAGGAGCTGCGCTCGATCCTTTGCTGTTTGTTGTCTATATTAATAGAATTGTCTGTTTTGTAGAAAATTGCCGGTATTATATGTACGCAGATGACCTGGTGGTGGTCATTAGTAACAGGGATCCGTTACTTGCAGCAAGCCTGCTACAGGATGACCTGTATCGTATATCTTCATGGTGCTGTAACTATAAGTTGACAGTCAACGTGGATAAGACAGAAATCCTATGGTGTCATGGGGAGAAATGTACGTTGAACTTTAGGGATTACCCCGTATACATGAATGGTGTACAGTTGGAGACTGTGAGTAGTTTCAACTATCTCTGTACTAAGTTTCAAGGAGCACTGTAACAAGATCATTGCATCTGGTAACTACAAACTGTACAAACTCCACAATCTTAGAAACCTATGCAAGTATATGGATAGTGAGTTAGCTCTACTCCTGTATAAAACCATGATGTTACCTATCTTGGTGTATGGGGATGTGATTATTGATGGGGGACCTGACACTCTGGTAATGGATATTCAAACTGTCCATAACCACTGTCTGAGGGCCTGCCTCCATATTTGGGATCCCCAATCGATAAGTAGGGTTGATCTGCATACTAGATGCACCTCCAAGAGGCTGTTTGATAGGCGCACAGTGTCACTATTTTGTACAACGTTTAAGTTATCGCGTAACCCTGAAAATGTGGTCGCATCTGTGTGTGCCTTGAGAGGCAACATGAAGATAAAACTCAAAGTGCAAAGGCCAAAAAGGAGAAACCTACAGAAAGAGCCCCAAATATAGGGGGCATCTAGCTTGGAATATGCTAAGAAGTGAAGTCCAAAGACTTGACAGTTATGGAAAGTTTGTCAATGAGATGAAGTAATTACGTATGTACAAAAGGTAGGATACATATTATTTTATACCTCAGTTTTATGTGTCCATCGAATTTTAAAACCCCCGTGTCGCACGTGTCGGATTTTAAAACCCCCGTGTCGCCATGTAGCACGTGCCGATTTTTACCCATGTAGAGGCACATATATGGAGGGCTAGATAACTGATTAATAATATCAAAGTTATGAGTGTCCTGTTGGTGTCAATTGGATAGACCAAATGTACTATACGAAGACCGTGTGATCTGGCAGTGATCCTGTGTGATGTAGGATGATTATTATGATTATAATTATGCAGACTCTGGAGTTTTTTTTGGCGCCCAGCCTGGTACTCTATCAAGGATGAAGTCAGAGTAGTCCATAATAGGCAGGATCATTGTGTTAACAATTTCTAGAGCTAAGTCGCTGTCTATGGTATCTCTAATGTGCCTCAGCTGTGCTAGGCTGACATTCATCAGATTAACTACCTTAGCTGACTGTTCCTTCCAGTTTAAAGCAATGTCAGTGCACTCCTTCGATTTTGCAGATCTATATTCCCTACTTTGATCAGAACATATTTTTTCATGAAGCTTTTTATGATGAAGGGTTACCTTAGAATTGGCCCTGGGTATTAGCTCGTGTGTGTATTCTGTGGCAAATGACAGATCATGCATTTAGGTGATATCAACCTTTTCTATTTTCAGGAAATAGCTTGGAACCCTGTATTCCCCAATATGCAACAGCTTTACAATTCTTCTGAAAATAACAGCACCAGGAGTTTTTCTTATTTTGTTTCAACATTTCATCCCAGCATTTCTTAACTTCAATGACAGAGTAATGTTGAATAACTGTGTGCCCCAATTTTGTGTTGTCTGATAATGAAACGTGGAACGCTCTAAGTTTTTGGGCAGGGAAGGATAATGAATCAATGTAGCCTCTTTGTTTGCATGAAAATACTGTGTGGTTCCCTCTAAATGCAATAGACTGAGCTTCGGCTGAACTTCGGCATTTATAATGCGATCCACAGACAGGTTTGTTTCAAGGGGGATTGTTGCGCCCTGAAGCTCAGTGTGCTAGCTTCAGACTGCCATTCTCATTAGTTCACAAGTAGCAATTACAGTAAAATTGTTGTTGAACAAACGGATTATTGACTACCAGATCATTCTATCTTGAAACCCAATCCGTGTAGCCATTATGAACGCTACAAAAGGTCAGTGTGGCTATATTGTCCTGCTGAAGGCTGAAGTGGTAGTATGATTCATAGAGAAGATGTTGATGTAATAGAGTGAATTCTTAAGCCCTTACTAGATTAGGCAAAACTTTGTGTTTCAGGTAACATGGTCCAAGGAATTAGGGTAGGTAGGTCGGATTTAAAAAAAAGAAGTCGTGAATCATCAGGATGAGTCACTGATTCCTCAAGTAAAATGATTCATCCTATGAATATGAATATTCTTGGTAGAAGGGAATTTCCTGAGCCCAGACGACTAATTAGTCAACTAAAATAAGGGGGTCTAATTCTTCATGACCAAGAATTTGTTAAAATCTTGACGGATATGAATTATAAAAGAATTGCTAGGGTATACGGTCATGTTTTTAAGCTACACAGAGAAATGAAACAGCGTCAAAAGGAAGTCCAGGTCAGCAGGTTGTGACTCCCCCAGGTGACTCCCTTAGGTCAGCCATGGAGTCTCCAATAGGCTCCCTTGGGTAGCACGGGCTCCCTTAAGGAGGGGAGTCACTCTCATTCCCAATATTAGCTTCTTTACAGCCAAGTCGAACGAATTTGTTAACCTTGATTCCCCAGCTGTTTTATTCATGTACTGCACTTAAAATAATGAATCTCAAATGTTAGTCCAAAGTTAGTAGGTTGTACTAGGGTTTTACTAACTTTTGTACAATCATTAGAGAAAAACATGTACCCAAAGTTCCTATCCTATCTTAGCATTTTGCTGCTAACCCTTAGCTAAAAGTTAGCATTGCCCAGGTGACCTGAACTTATGAGGCTACCATAAAATCCTGTGTACACCCGCATCTCATATATAACCCACACCCTGACTTTGAGAGAATCCTATAACCTCTACCTAGGGCTTGAAAATTGTGATTTTAGTACTGTACTATACTTTCAAAACCCCTTATATTACCCACCCCTAGACCTGAGAATATTGTATAACCTGCACTAGAGGTTTGGTTCTAGTATAACCCATAGGTTATACGCAGGAATTTACGGTAGTTATTCATTAGTGATTAGTACATCTATTACCAGTCAGTGGCATGGCCCTGGTTAATATGCAACAACCACAGCATGAGTTACCTGTGCAATGGTAACTCCATCCATTGAAGCCAGTGTGTCTACATAACAATTATTGTCCTGTAGAAGTGGCCATATAGAGAATTGAGTCTGTCTTTGATATTATGCATTTTTCATAAACACAAAAAAGGTGTCCCATTCAGAAAACCTCATTGGAATAGGTTGATCAGTTTAAAAAGAAAAATCTGGCTAAGTAGATACATACATACATTATGTTACACCCCATATCATATTCAAAATTAGAAAAGGTTACCTCTAAGCATGATAACAAGTGCAATTACAATCTTATCATATAGATAAATATCTCATGATTTGCTTGTGCTGTCACCAGGTGTGGAGTTCCTGTGGGTAGCTGGTTAGTAAAAAGTTAGTCATAGTTTAGCAAAATCTTAGTTCGATTTAATAATGCTGATAAGTTAGTGGTTTTGACTAAGATATATTAGCATTGACTAATATAACCCCCAGAATTTACAGTGTGTGGTTACTGCAGATGAGACTCGCTGCTGCATCCTATGGTTATGGTGAGCAGGAAATGTATAGACACTCTACCAAATGGTACCTGACTTTCTAGAGCTGATAACGTTGGTACTAAGGGCTGTACTGTGATCAATGAGTGACCAATTGCAAATTAGATTTAATCCATGAACGAGTTGGATATATGATAAAAACAAGACAATTGGCTTCTGGTTGGTTTGATAAGAAAGATAGTTCTGTAATCTTCTAAGAATATCACATGTATCCACGTTCCTCAATTAATACAATGTGGAAAATAAATCTTGGAAAGCAACTCCTGCTTACATTTGTTACACAGGTTGTCATAAAACTATTTACAGGATGGGTGGTAACCAAATCGTCAACAACCTAATGGCCACTTTATGACGTTTTGTGACGTTGTGTGCAATATGTGCACCATTTTTTTGTTGAGTTGAATTTTACAACTCTCTAACGTAGATATGGCATGTAATTTTAAAAAAACCTCTAGGTCTGATATATGTTTTGGGCCAACTGTTCCGGGAACATAAAAAATGTTATAATTAATTACAGTGAATGTCTATAAGCATGCTTCTAAAGCCATTACGTCCCCTGACAATGCGTCATGTAGTCCATTTACCAGCTCTTAACAATGTCAACACAGTGTCAGGTTAGGGCAGTCCCTGACCCATCAGCGCTGTCACCGCTGTCACATCTAGTTCGCAGATCCGGTGGTCATGGTCGTGATGACAAGAATGCATGAATAGAGTATGGAGAAGCTTCTCGTAGAGAACAAGTGTAGCATATTGTATTTACTATCTATTCAAAGAATGGGGCCAAAAAGAATTCGGGCATGCTAAATCAACAATTGATAAGGGTCACTCTGTAAATGTGTTGAGTAGGGTTAGAGGATCATGCTAGTTGAGCTGCAACCTCCCCCTGCTGTGGTAGACACACAGCATATCAAAGGCCTGTCCATCTCACACTGTGCCTATGTAGTGTGAGATGTAAAAGAACCATTGCCTCGGTAAAAGTGTAGGGGCGTGCTTTCTACCTTCATTCATGCATAGATTCAATCACCATCACCGCCCTTGAAATGACCTCAGATGTTAATTCGGGCGTAAAACAACCCAACAACCAACCAACCATCATGCTAGTAGAACCTTAAGAAAATCGAGAATTGATTCATTGTGATTTGGCACTGACCAGCTGCCCGTTATTTTGCAATTCAAATGCACATTCTTAGTGGAAACATGGAGTTACGCTTTTCTGACCACCACCCTCCCTTGAAAATATCTAGGCTGTGAACTTGAATATGAGGAGTAATGCAATGTATATTCATAAACATGATAAAACAACCCAGCACGTGAGACACTCAGAGGTAAGGGACGGTAGATGATATCAGAAGAAGAAAATGGCAGATATTCAAAGTGCCACTCTAAACATATGTATGCAATCCCATATACCTTCAATATCCTGGCCATCCCATCTTGGTCCCCACTGCTATCTCTATCTCAGCTTGCTACACGCACTTTCATATTTCATTTTAGTCTGCAGCTCATATTTCGTACTTCAACACCCTGCCATTTCCCCACAGCTTGATCTAGGGCCACAGCTCCTGGGAAGGTCATACTCTATGATATGGTCTCTGCTTCTCTTGATAAAGAAAATCATATTCTCCAATATAACGCCGTATTCAAATAGATTAAGTACTGCTAAAACGGCAATAGACTATCCTTTATATTATTGGTTCGTGTGTTCAGTGTTCATATCACAATGCTACACCAAAGTCTACACCAATCTAACTTGTACATGTATGCTGACGGCAATGTGATGCATTGAAGTCGCAGGTCCTTTAGTTTCAAAATACTCAATGAGATTTTCAATGCAGTGCAGCTGCCATATGCTCGTCATATCTCTGAAGCAATCTATAGGCATATACAGCCTAGTTTAAACATATAGTATATGTTTAAACTGATCTCATTATAATGAATACGCTATGATGAAATACAAACTGTACCACCAGTCGCAATGTAACTAAAATCCCCTTTCCAACCATAAGTATTATATACCATGGTGGGGTGTGCCATATACTATACATCAATCCATGTTCTAATAAACTCCTTGCCTCAAGATCCCATCCCATCCCATAAGCACTACTACTAGTAGCCAGGAAGGTACATTGGAAAGAAGAGAGGAACTGAGGGACCTCGCTAAGGTGTTGGGTAGAGCCAGGGCCTGATGAGAAAAGACAGACACTAGAGGTGGTTATGTTGAACCATCCACATGAATAATGGAATGTGACAATAGGAGAGCCTCCCCTAATGCATACGCCTCACAGACATGAAGAACAGTAAGGGGACACTTATTGCCGTTAATCAGCATCGTTATGAAGTCTTCCTTGACGTTTGTGTTACACCAAGACGGACCAAGACTAGATAATGGTGTGCAATCAATTCGAGAAGATTACAACAGTACATAAGAGTGTCTACTAGGCCAAGGGTTTAGACTCAACTATTTTCTCTAAAACATTCTATTTTTGTGTCATACTTCTGAATCTGAAATGTAAAAGGAAAGTTTAGAGCCGTAAATAAGTGTTCCTCTTAATAGGTGTTGCCATGGCAGCATACATTTCATTCTAAATAGTAGAAAAGGATTCCTATAGATAGAAGGACTCCCTAGGATTACTATACTGTAAACAAAACATACATAATTATCATTTCTGTATCTAAAGCTATGATCAAATCTTTGAAAAAGAAATTCTGATGTGAATTTAACATTTATCTATATTTGATAAGCACAATTATCATGCTTATCAAATTTAGCGGATATGTGAACATATGTGGACAGTCGAGGGAAAAGGGTCCTCCAAGGTAAAAATTTAATAATAAAATTGATGTCATCAGCTTTCCAGTGATATCTTTTATAAGCAGGTACCACTTTTTGTTTTTGAGTACTGGCTCTCTGAATATGTGTGGTCACTGTCCAATCTTAAATGCCAATAAGCTCTATCTTCCTTTCTTTTAGAGATATTCCTATCTAATTAGCATAATTATGCTAATACCCAAATATCCAAACGTTTTCAAACAATTGGCCACAACTTTTGATCTAAAAATGGTATTTACATTCAGTTTTCAGCATAGAAATTGTTTTGGGGCCTTCTTTCATTCAATTTATAAAAATTTACGATTTAGAATGAAAATCATGTTTCCATGGCAACCAACATGTGCAAAAACACCAATTTAGGCCCAAAAACGTTCTTTTCCATTACAAATATGGAATGTTTTCACCAAAAATGGAATCTTCTAACGTGGCCTATCATATTCTACATAAAAAAGTAGTATAGATGAGTTTTTGCTATATCTTGGTCCTTTTTGGCTATATGGAGCCCCCTGGTGGCCAAAGTTGGTACTAAAAATCCCCCGCGGAGGTCCCTTTTCCCTTGTTGATCCACATATGATTTGTGTGACTATAAACACGCCAGCAATATCATGCGTGCTCCCACCTGTCCTGCAGTGATTGGTCAGGAAGTTGACTAGGGAGGTGACCAGTGTCTGGGTGATCAGTGGGACTGAACGGCCACACAGGCAGGAGCTTACCACAGACTACCTACCCTATTTGATAAGCACAATTATCATGCTTATCAAATTTAGATTTGATTATATTCATATCATATATATATATATATATATATATATATATATATATATATATATATATATATATATATATATATATATATATATTGTTCAGAAATGATTGTAATTTTATAATTATCTGGGCATCAACCTACATAATGTTTCGCCTACAGAAGAGTCTACAACACCAGTGCCTCATACCTTGATCCGGTAGAGTTTTGATTCAGACCCCTACGAAAGCACTACTAGCTTGAGTTTACTTTGTTTGGGCCTTAGCAGCGACTCCACAATATTATGATATTGCCATTGACAGGTAACCTGTGTACATCCTGAGCTTGTCCTAGCCGTATTAGCGTAGTGATATCTTCTGGTTGGAAGTGTGCATGACAGCTCAACAACCCTAGCTCTCTAATTGACAGTTACGACAGGAAGCTGACTGAGGCCCTTAGTGTGCAGTCAGCTTACTCTCCTATATATGCACACAGGTAGATTTTAGTCTGGGCAACTTGATTTATAAGGAATAGTTAATAAAAAAAAGAGCAATTTTATTATACGTACAATATCTATTGTATAGGCCACAATAGTAGGATCATCACAATCTGTATGTATTATCTCAAATACAATGTCATATGATATACTCAGTTTTATGACAGCACAATATAATGTAGAGCTGTTTATGATATCCGAATGCAAATTGGTCATTAGTTGTGGTTTGTCCAACACCTTTGTATCATAACACCTGGGATCTCGTTCACTTTGTTATTTTCCTTTATCATTTAAATAATTTACTGTTTTCTGGATGTTCGGCCTTCCTCTTTTCAATTCTCCTGTTGTCTGGACTATTAGTAGTAAAAAATAAATTACTGGTAATGAGAGGGTTGAGGAAAGGACTCCATGCGCCAAAATCAAGATAAAGTGCCGCACAGGTTTCCCATCTGACATCTGAAAAGAACTAGACTGATTGAAAATATGATGCTTTCACTATGGATCCATATAACTATGAGTTCTCCCATTTCAATTTAAATTGATATATAGACAGAGGTCCACGATTATCTGTCTGAACGACAGGTTTCTCCATGAGTGGTGCATTGGATCGTATCACACGAGGCGGAGCCGAGTGTGATGCGATCCAATGCATCACGAGTGGAGAAACCATGAGTTCAGACTGATTAGAGTGGATCTCTGTATTTATTTCATATGATTCTTGATTAAATTCATCAAAATATGCAATTAAATATTGGTTTCATAGCTATTTTGGTGACATCATAGTGGAGAAACAGCCCATGGAAAATGAACACCAGTTTCTCCACGGGTGTGGAGAATGGCCATTCTAGTACTTAAGTATAGTAACTTTGTTTCTCCACATGGAATAAATCAGCTTTGACCATCTACATGTATCTTATTTGTTCATTTAATCGTGAAGTATAATGTCAACAAAGTCCTGCAACAAAATGATGAATGACATAACCTTAACCATTAGACTTCAAGTGGAGTGACAAAGCAGTTTCAACTCTCGCTATACACTTTTCTCCTATTGATCATTGCGACAATTACCTTTTGCAGTTCTGCCTTTCAGCTTCCTAAATTCAGCAAGCTATTGTCAATATCCTCTTCATTGTTGATAATTAATCCAATAGAAAAAGACATAATTCTCTGCTCTGCCTAATGGATTTTCTCCCTCCAGTGTGTTATTACTGTGGCTTCCAGCATAGTGCCTTTTTCTAATTATGTTTTGCGTACTATTTGCGAAACGTAGGGTTCTATTCGATGTGAGTGGACAGGGGGATTGCCAGGGGGCATGAGGGTGGCAAAAGTGTGACAAATAGGCCAAAAATGCTCTAGGATATCTTTTAATGTGGAATACGAAAGTCTTTTTAGCATGATTCCATCGTTGGTGCAAATATTCTATATAAGGAATTCTATAATAATGGAACGTTGTCTATTGAATATTTGCACATTACAGTACTTTCTGGCTGCCATGGAAACCATTTGATTATAATTGAAATATATTGGGGTATATTGGTCCTAATCTCTTGGGAATTCAACCAGTAAAAAGATATTTTGCCAAAAAGGCAATTTGTTCTTGGTTATTAATCCAGTAAACCTTAGTGCAGGGTACAATAAGGTATTTTTTGTCACATTTAGTGCATATTTACCTTTTTCAGTATTACATATCAACCCATGTTTGAGAAGTAATTCCCACAACGACTGCAGGAATATGTTTGCTCATGATCTTTTTTTTGAGTAGTTTTATTGATCACAAATCATGTAAAGGTATAACACGTTCTGCCAGAGTGGTCAGTGTGAAGTGTGTACAAGTGATTTACACCGATAATATAAATCAACATCAAGAAAATTAATTTTTCGTTCTTGTTGTTATTCTTCCTTGTGGTACATCGGATATGAACTGTCTGTACAGTCAGGTGTATGCACACTCTCAAGTATGTACAACTGAAGTGAGAAAAACTAATTCTTCAATATTTAGACCATCATTGTTAATTTTCATTTTACATTTAATTACTTGCACGACATGGGACACATGCACATAACAGAAGTAGTGTTGAGATATAGTGTTCCTTGGGTGATATGAACCTAAAGTCATCTGGTGATTGCATGTAAAAGAGGAGCTACTATAAGTAAGGCAGCCCAGCCACCATGACGAGAAATTATTTATTGTCTTTTTCAGTTTGGTCTTGAACGTGTGCACACTTTCCAGCATCTGGGTGTCACTGCTAAGTTCTTCCCACAGCATCACACCCAGGTAGAGGGGGTTTCTGCGGTACTTTTCACGTTTGGGTCGCTCTATCTTGATACAATTTCCTGCATCTCCTGGGGTCCTCCCAAGATTTGGAAGGAGATTTCCTGGGTTGCTGGCGTGCCTATACATTAAGCACAGCAATTGTCTCTTTCTGCGGGTTTTTCCAGTCGCTCAACCTTGCATGTACGGTGAAGGTAGTTGACTGATACATCACCAACCTTGGTCCTTGTGCATATGCGCAGACTGTTATTTTGTTGCACCTGGATTTTTCGGACTTTGCTGGGTGGGGCAGAGTCAAACAAGAAACCTCCATATTCCATGCAGGGAATAATAGCCTGCTTGTGGTTGTCTAGGTGCTCTAGGTGTTTGCTGAACTTCAGGTCGGTATCCAGCAAGATTCCAAGGTATTTAAATTCAGTCACTTCAACCAGCATCCTATCGCCTAGGTATAGAGGATATCCTTTTATTTGGTCATTTTCGCTTGGTGGTATAAACCACATACTCTTAGTTTTTGGGTGTTAGTCGATTTGTCTTGCACCAGTCGTGCATTCACGATAGGTCGTCTTGTAGTAAGTTTGATACAGATTGGGGCTCTCTTCCTTTGGCGAGTAGGACTGCATATAGGGTGGGCACACAGTTGTGAACTAGGTCATTCACGTAGTACAGGAACAGCAGGACACTGCCCTGTGGAATTCCGTAGCTCACTGACAGTGGGGCAGAGCGACTGTTGTTGGCTAGAGTGGTGCATCTACGGAAATGTCAAACCTGAATTCTGAAAGCACTTTTGCTGTTTTGGTTTTTCACTTTTCACGTTTGAGTTTCACTTTTCATGTTTTGAGTTTCAACTTTTGCATTTTGATTTCATCATTTGCATTATTTAATTTTGAAGTTTCAACTTTTGCGTTTTCAGTTCCAACGTTTGCGTTTTGAGTTTCAACTTTCGCGTTTTGAGTTTCAACTTTCCCGTTTGAGTTCCCTTCTGGGCCACTGTACCTGACGCAACAGAGCTGTCACTGCTGTCACATCTAGTTGACAGATGGTGAGTCGTGGTGACATAACATGGATGGTTCAAAGGCCTCTCCTACAAGATGCATGGGTATAAAGAGAGAAATGAGTACAGAATACACTATGATAACAGTCATACAAAACACCCAAAGTTGGAAAGCATGTGCTCCATCGAGATAAACCTCAATTGTTAGTCAATGGCATATCAGTGCATTGATATGTCCCCAATCTGTGTTTCAGTTGTGGCCTGTAGGTACAATAGTCCTCTAAACTTTGTAAGGTACAGCCTTCTGCAGATATTGCCGGGACATATTCGTCCTGCTGTCCCAATCCCTCTGCTCAGAGAAGAAGAAATGGACCGACTTGTCTTCCTAGAGCTGGACTATCTGTTGTAAGGGATTATAGATATGTATTTCAGTGGCCTGGACGTGGCCTGAGAGAAAATGAACTCTTGGAGTTTGAAAAAGAGGTTATACGTAAATAGAGCTCTGCTCAAGAGTCCAGCATTACCAGACTATCCATCCATCTGGGAGATTCCAGCATCTAGAATGAGTGTCCAGCATTGCCTAATACTCACTACAATGCTTCACCTTATGTTGTTTAAGAGACAATATTAGCGTCAGAGTGACGGTCACTTCCTTCTCAGTATAGATGTGAGTTTGAGGGAAAAGAACTAACAGTTTAAAATGGTATAGATATATGTGTTGTGGTAATTCTATCATAGCCCACATTTTAATGTACATCGGACTCCTTTGTGCAAATTTCTAGGGATAGTATGTCGATAATACTCTGTGTCGTGCATAATATACGTCGGTTTCGAGTGGATTCTGTTCCAACACTAAGATGACAGTAATCCATCCTATAGCATAGATAATCCACATGGGAAAGTCGATGATCTCAAAAGCTAACTCAGGTATGGTTTATTTTATAATGTTCTTTTTTTCTCATAGATGCCGACCTTATATGCACATAGTCTTTCTGATTCAGCTTTTGAAATTCGTAGTGTAAACCATGGCCCTGTCTGAAATAAAGATCTTACAAAATTAATCTTACCTTATTATAAGCACCTGGATTTCATATTCAGTAATATTAGAATCAGCCAATCATGTTACATACATACCTCCGATGTGAACAGTGGTGAAATACCCAAACAGAGGAGGGGTTTTAGCTGTTCAGCTAAACCCCTCCTCTTAACCAAATATCCTAATGATAAAACATGTTTTTGTGTATGAAGGGAGACATTAAGCTTGTGAAATCTTCTGTGACACAGGACTTCACTCTAATTGTACTTGGTGCCATCTACCAGTCTACCAGAAATAATTATTGAATTCTGAATACGTTAAGATATATAACAAAGAAACGAAAGTATACAGAAACCTGCTTCATGCAACAGAAACCGGGTTTCTGTTTAGTTTACCGAATCGACTTTACTGCATTTTATTTGCACCTCTTTCGACCCATTTTCAAAACCAAGACACTGCAATAGACTTCTAATAAACTGTAGGATTTCATTATTGGTATAGATCTCTGTGTTTAATCCTAAGGTCTAGCATAGTTATCTATAGCTGAGCCCACTCAAGGAGTTTCTATAACTGATTGAAGTATGGCGGACTTCATTAGAAACCTTTTGTTATTGATTTAGTATATAAAGGTGTTTGGTCAATGTCTAAGAGGCTGCCATCAACTTACATCCATTGGCTGTACAGCAGCAGACATGTATATCTCTACTTTCCATGCAGAATCGGCATTAGTACGACGTACATGCCATGTACCGATACAGATGCTGTTCAGAGGCAAATTGCCTCGATCTGGCTTTTAGTGCTTTTAGGCTACAGAGATGTTGACTACCAGACGGGTTGCGAGTTCCCATGCAGACTTAATAAAAACAACATTGTGTTAATTTAAACACGTCGTCTTCTTGCATCCCCTCTCTTAACATTGCCACAATTTCTCAGTTTTACCACAGTGGATACTGTAGGCCATGCACACACGTTTGGCACTTTAGGATCACTTAGAAATACAGTGGACCGCACGCCAATCAGTCCACCAATGATAATTGGATTTGAGGCCTCTGCAGTCAGGAAATTTAAAACATAATCTTCAATGTAATTAGACGAAGGCACTCTCTGTTGTACAACTAAGAGATTATAACAGGGTGGCAGCTAATGTTGTATAGACAGTGTTGCTAATGCTATCACGTTGTATGAAGCCAGTCTAACCAGACAAAGATATTGACTGATTCTTTTTTATTGCTATCACACTGTATGTATAGATAACCATTCATCACCACACAATTGAGTATCTAACAATGGAAGATTATGAATAAGATTTAGAGTGAAACATGAAGGAAACAACACTAGGTCAACTTTAAACGCTCTCTCACTGAGAACAGAATTCTATTCCTTCTACTGTCAGGAGCATGGCCTGTGTCCCCTTTAAGACTGAGATGACAGCTTACACGCGCCGACCATATACAGTGTTGCGGACTGAGGCTGATGGGGATTTTCACAGTATAGCAAAGGACATGGGAGAAGCACGAGCGACGGTCTTTCCCAGATCCTCTTTGAAATCGCATTTCATAGACAACCAACAGGGGGCTCATGCGCTATGTAGGGCGTACATATGTGACTGTGTGAACAGTGTACCTCCAGCTTTAGGGTTCAAATAATAGCATCGGAAAGGTAGGTTCGTGGGTGAATCAGAATTGCCATAATATTTCCACTAGATATTCACCATGCATAGATGGGAGTTGTAGTATAGAAGCCTTTGCTTCGCTCTAACTTAAAGTGGTCATCTGGCCATTCGATATCCAGAAGCACATGGGAAGAAGGTGCATGCAATGTCTCTCATTGACTTCAGGAACCTGATTGGTTCCGAATAACTAATGGCTCTCAACTCTGAATCTTCAAGCACCCCATCATCTCCTCATTCCTGACTCAATAGTAAATATCAATTTACAGACGTCATGATAAGCATAATTGAGGAGGGCTGTGTTCTATGATTTCTTAAGTAGTCCATCTTATCATAAGACTCACAGCCCAATAAAGGAGAAGACATCATGCTTGGGGAAATGTTTGCAGATGGGAACATGTTGATGGTAGATAAGCTTCACTAGGTATTACTTTACTTGCGGGCTAAAATGTATGGGATGATAATATACGTTTTTCACGGCCAAAGTTCACATTTTAGTAGTTTAAAGCCTTTAGGGCCGAGCATTGACTATAGTCGATGCCATGGCTAGCCAAGCATCGACTTAGACCTGATTGTTGGGTCAAAAGTTTCAGTCCAGGCAAATTCCAAGATGGCTGCCAATTTGGCTCATAGAAACTCAGGTTTATTCCATTTCCTCGTGTAATTCATGAAAATTCTGAGTAGAGAGGGCATATCACATTCACTGGGTCAGAATTGCAATTTCAGACAAATTTCAGGGTGGTGGTCAGGATAAATACAACCCTCGCGAGGGCCGACAGAAGGCATAGAACATACAAGCTAACACGTTGTGTAGGATAAGGAAAGTTTTGTAAGATAAGAGCCCGACTATTTGCCCTTATGGTACAAAAATAATATAGGTTTTGAAGGATCAGGGCAATTTTGTAGGATAAGGGGCTGACAAACAGCAGTTATCCTAAAATCGTGCAAATATAAATATTATAGTCGTAAATGCGCAATGTGAGATCCATTCTGTTCACGCAATAATGATATTACTTCATTAAAGCACTCCAACTCCAACTTATAATGTTTAATGAGATGTTGCCAGTGCTAGCTAGTGCTGAGAACGGGGTAATGAAGTGAAATGACATAATAGGACATTAGTATGGGTTGAAACCGATAACAGAATAGCGGGTATCCCGCTAATACTCCCTGATTGGCAATAGTTACTGGTCGTATTCGTGATAATAGCATCGCATATCTATTGCCCGTAGCATGTGGAGGGGAAAAAAGAAAAGTTTCTTTTTCAAATGCAGTCTACTATCAACCTAATAAGGGAATCTAAGGGATATCAGCACCCTGTACTAGAAATGACACCTATTTCATTGTAGATGCCACAAATTGTGTCAACCGCTTTTGATTCTTCTCCCAACGTGTAGATGACCTTTTGCTTTACAAATATCTACTTCAGAAATCTTCAGCAAAATGGCCACAGTGCAACCTAGACCCTATATCTATTATACATTCCTAAACTGCAACTACAGCATGCTTCATTCTCTCACCATGGTGCCTTGTTAAGCCCTTATCCTACCAAATTTGCCCTTATCCTACAAAACACCTGTTAAGCCCTTATCCTACAAAAATGCCCTTTCCTACAAAACTATACGGGAGGGAATATAAGATAAGGGCCTGATAAATGCACTGCACCCAGAAAAATCTAATTGTTATATATTCCACAAGGGAATCTAGTAGGATAGGAGCTTGAGTGATAGCCCTTATCATACAAAACCTACCTGATATATAGGTTTTGTAGGATAAGGGCAATTTGTAGGATAAGGACCTGACTGATTGCTCTTATCCTACAAAATACATGGGTTTTTTAGGATAAGGGCAACCTTTTTGTAGGATAAGGGCAAATTTTGTAGGATAAGGGCCTGACTGACAGCCCTTATACTACAAAACTATACATTTTTGTAGGATAAGGGCAATTTTGTAGGATAAGGGCATAACATGCCTCCCCTTAGACAGTTAGTTAGAGGCCGTGAATTTGAAGTGGAAGGAGATGGCTTGGTATGGGAAAGGAGAACTTGGGCAGGTGTACCTAGAGAAAATAACAGTTTTGTCGGTTGGGGTGAAAGTAAATGATAAATTAATGTATATGAAATAGCACAGACCAATGATTGTGATATTTGTTAAAATGTATAAGAAATATAATGACAAATGGACTTGTAAATGGCATCTATGTCTAACATATGATAAACATGTAATGGGAAAAACTATTCCTTGTCCTAGATATCCATGTAATGTTATGCAATCAACTTAACTATTTGAATTATAGTGATTCAAATCAAAGTGTGCTTATAGATGTTGCTAAAAACTGTTGGAAGATATGAAGCTACCTGAACACTGTGAGTCCACTAGCAGAAACATTGCTCTGATCGCTGCCTACCTGTTTATTGTCCGTGTTTTTTCTGTGTATTGAGATGCGATTCTCTATACTTGGTGTGTATAATTGTATATCGTTGGTTATCCATTTGGCACTGTTTGTAAAACTTACTATGAGAGACTTTAGCCAAATAAAAAATTTTCGAACTCAAACTCAAAGATAGACAAATTCCCTTTGTTCAATGCTTTGATATTTTAATATTAATTTTTGTGAGGAAACCAATCAAGATCACTTCTTGCAGCTACATACTCTCAAGATTGCTGCTTAAATGCCATTGTCTAATAAGTTTATGTCTTCTTCACATATAAGGAGAGAAGAAAACTCTATTGACTGAGTAATATGTTTATCCCAACACTACAGACTATGAACACAGAGTGACACCCTTTGAGATGTGTCAAAACTCATCCCCAAAGTGCTTTTATGAGGAACGACATCTTAAGTATTGATTTTGAAAGCATACAGCTCGGGAAATCTATATGGTATCCCTCCTGCCTAGGGATACATCAGTAGATCAAAGTAAATCATATGGAGCTTTAAGAAATGCTATGAAGCAAGCTGGTAGAAGATTTATCAGCTCGTATAAATGCACATCGATACCACTTTGCTAGTGAATTCATTGGATTGAATGAAATATAATCTTATCTGCTTAGTTGAGTTAGGTGAGCTGTCAATGTCATAATTATTTTAATTCTAAGGAGTTAAGTTTTAATTTTAAGGAGCCCCCCCCCCCGACACACACACACATTCTAGAGGGGTCAGGAATAACCCCTCCCCACCTCATCCTATCGTTCAATAAGGCCAAATAAAAAAAAAAAGGTTTTGTTTCAGGTAACATGGGATGAAACTCTAGGGTCGGTAGGTCGGATTTTTTTTTTTTTTTACCTTTTTTTTTTTTTTTACATAACCCTAAAATGGACCCAAAAAAGTATGAAAATGTAAAGATTTTTTTCAAAACTTTTGAAAACCTAAAATTTACCACCAAAAAGTGTAAAAATATAAAAAGTTCTACAAAATTGCATAAAAAAACGTAGGGTCGGCCCTCTTTACATAGGGTCGGTCGGGTGACCTGAAACAAACCTCTTTTTTTTGGCCTAATGACCACTGCCTACTTACAAGCATTTCCTTGTTGGATATTCCATTTGCATTGTGAAAGTGGTAAAATCTTTTAACCAAGCGCTATTTGCAATCTTCTCTGGTATATGTTATCTGCACCGTCTGCCTATACCAGCTGACGACAGCATAGTGTCATGCCTTAGTGATAAGATATCTCTTTTGTAAAGATCCTCTGCCCCCGCCCCTCCCCTCAGTTCAAAAATGGTTTTGGTAGAAATTCACTTTTACTTCGTCTCAATTAAATACAATGTCTTGGGATTTCGTTATGAATCTCAAGCAACACTGTGTTCCCAATATTATCTACAATGGTGGCTGAGCTATCCTGCCACCTTATGGGGATCTCTCACTGCCATCCCCCTCCAATTACCTATAACCTATGTCTTAAATAATTACCTGATTACCTCTTATTGCAGGTGAGTAACCAAAGGCAGATCTCCAAGAGTGGTATGTATGTGAAAGTGAATGCACGGAATGAAGGAATTGTGATCACGCACTTGTACACACTTGAACTTTATAGGAATCTAAACTGTTATGAAACTGTTTATTCAAGTAAGGACAAGATGAGTCTCTTAGGATGTTTGAAGTATTGAAAATAGCTTTCATTACAAAATATGAAGTGCTAGATATAATACGTATTGGTTATCATAGATGTGACAATTGCTGATATGTTAATCAAGATTCAAATATAGAGGCGGTTAACATGTGACTTTAATTTATTATACTTTTTTCCCCATTTGAGGATGGGTACCTATCTAAAGTGGCAATGCAGATAGCTATATGGTTATTATATTACGTATTAAATTCAATGGCAATCGTAATGATACTTTATATTCAAAACAGCCTAGGTTTTATAGAACTGTTTCTTGTGTGTTTCGTGTGTGTTAATGTTTAGTATGAAGTGTGTATTAAGGCTGAGGCTATCAAGAAGGTATGGAAAAGAATGGGTATGTAGCCAACTGATAATAGTGCTTTACTACATCATTATGTTATTGGAAACCCTCTAGCAGATTGCGAATACTTTGACTGCGATAATGTAGTCCGTTTACTAGCTGTTAACAATGTCAACACCGTGTCAGCTTATAGCAGTCCCATGCCCATCAGTCCTGGTTCTGTTATCACCTCTGTCACCACTGACATCTCTAACTGGCAGGTAGCAATGTTTTTAGATGATGGTGTCGATAGTGTTGAGGTGGTGGTATAACCGCCTGAATGTGGTGATGGTGGGGAGACCATTCTCATTTAATTCAAGTTTGCCAACTTATCAGAGGTTTTCCCTTCCCCAGAGTATAGCATTATAGCTCACGGATACAGAAGTAAAATGTAGATATTTCAAAATATCTGGTGTTGTTAAATTGTTTACCTTTAATATGTCCATAGCCTACTGGAACCTTACAGTGACAAAATTCCAAACATGTGATACTGAACGCACAGAGGGTTCCTAACATGCTAATAGTGACGGATCACGGCAATATGTAGCAGGGAATGTCATAAACAGACACCATATCATGTGACACCACGTGTGCAGCAACATGACTGTACTCTAAAACGGTTCCTCCCACTGTGAATCGTATGGTCTTCAATTGCAGCAAGCTTCACTACTTTATCGTCGTGCGTACTGTTAAATAGTTCAACTAATGCTCAATGCACCACCGTTGCTGTTGGGGTAGAGGCAGTGAAGTGGAGGAAAGTGGTTCGGTGTAGAAGACAGGCGGCAGATGGTTGAGGGGCTGGTCCCTAAGTGGCCATTGTCTGTGCCGTTTGTCCCTGCCTGCTCACCATTATCTCCATCCACTCCCACAGAACGCCACCGTCATTTACCTCAGGAGGCAGCTTGTATCTCTGCTTTAAACATGCCTGCTGATACTAAAAATAGACAATCATTGTTCATTTCTCATTTAATTTGCATTAGATATTTACGTTTGTAAACGTGGTGATCACCGTGTATAACATTAGCATTATATTCAAGATGAAAATATTTCCCGTTTCTCAAGTTCTTCTACAACATAAAGATTGGGCTGTGTGCAATGCATGCAAACCTTATGGAGATGCTGCCCATCAAGTACAACTGTCGTGTCAGTAACCCTTTTATTCCATTGGTCTATTCCATAGAGCAGCACATGCCAATAGGTGATGGTGTGCAGCGCTTTGTACCAGAGTTAAGTTCACTGGTAGATCGAGGGTGGCACTAGTTGTGATACTCAGTAAAATATCATTTAAAACGCCCCAAAATTAAGTTATAAAATAACATTGCATTTACTTTCATTAACCATTTTCCTTGTGTTTGACATCATTCTTTATGATATCAATATTCTCCTTATTGTGTTTTTCAGGTAGGAAGAGACTGAATTTTTTTCCCCAACGCTAAACTTTACATTTATGGACCGGGATGATCTTCATCTATAAACCCGTCCTGTACTGATACCAATAGTAAGGGAGAACTATCAATCTAAAATGGGAAATTCACCTAAAATCAGCTGATATAGTAGCATTAAGTAAGGAAATTGACCATCTTGTTTGAATGATACTTATCTTATTAAGCCAAAGGGACAGTAAGTACCTACACCAGGATGCAACATACGTTGAATTAGTGTTCTCATAGTGAACTCATGAAGTTGAAATAAATATTGCCTCTAAGTCAGATATATAACAATCACTTCTGGAATATGGTGGTTCCTATCCTTGTTTTCTACAATAATTATGTACAGGTAATCCACCGCCAAATGTATACTATCGCTATGCCAATATACCCTGGTCCACAATGTGTACACGCATGGACAGTTTGATACTATATTTAGTGCCAAGACCATTGATATCATTTCTAGTATATTTATACTTTGAAGATGAATGTTGCCTAAATAGCTTATGTGCTCTGTTTATCCCACACTACAGAATCTGTACACTGAGCGACAACCTTTTTATAGATATCAGACACACCTCATCCCTTAAATGGTGTCTTGAGTACCTCTTACAGACTATATCTAAGGCCACTCAAAAAAAAAAGTGGTTTCTCATCACCAAGGTCTGAAAAATGTGACGAGGGAGGCTTTTTTTTTTTTTTTTTTTTTTTTTTTTATACTCGCAGGCTAAAATGTGTGGGGATACTATGGGATGATGTAAGTTTTTCATGACCAAAATTCACATTTTAGTACTTAAGAATTTATGAATCTTTGAAAGTGAAGAAAATGTAATTTATTTCTATCCTACTGCTTTACTGGCAGTATTAGCTCTAATTTGATACCAAATATCGCAATATTTGTCCATTTATATCATATTTTTCATCAAAAATTAGCAACAAAAAAAAAAAGTTTTCCTCAAAAGCTGATTTGTATGATGCGCGCGGTGATGAGAAACCATTTTATTTTTTTAAGTGGCCTAAACATATCTGAAAGTTCTTAAGGTTTTGATACAATAATGGCACGAGTTCTGCTTGGTATTTGTTTGCAGGGCAGCGACCGCATGGTAGTCCCGGGAACAAGTTGCATTACGTTTTAGCCCTATAGCTGTATAGATTAACCAGTAAACAAATAACGTTATACACCATTTTATAACGTTATATAACGTTGTATGTCAACGTTTTTCTAAGGCTCTTTAGTATGACATAACGTCATGTAAAGTTTGAAACATTTTTTTGACGTAAAATAACGTTTTTTTGTTAGCTGGGTAGGGATGCAAGATGGGACCACTGGAATGTAAGGCCTAAACTATACTATACGGTTGTTTAGACCTTACAGTCCAGCGGCAGAACCGGCCAGATGAAAGGTGAACCATCATAAGCTACTATACGACCAGAGGGCGACGCACATGACTCTGGAAACTAGGGCTCCTGTCACATGACCTTTTATATCGACCAAACCCTCCTTCAACAGTGAAGAACGTCGATACTGGAAAGACTGCCCAGTTGTCCTCCAGATAGTGTCTCCGAAATGTTCCCAGACATGGATGTTACAACTAAATGGGTCACACCATTTCTTGAGTGAGGTTAAACTTTATAATTATTACAAAATCGATTATCTACAGGCGAATCCGAATTTTAGGAGCAGCCAGGATAAATTATCATTGTCTAAAGGATTAATATCATGAAAAATTTCCTTAATTGGCATTGCATAAGAAGATCAATCAAAGGTAAAGATGAATACATCCGCAATGTATAACATTCCACATTCTATTTATTCCATCAACACACTGATTAATTGGCAGCTCTCGTGAGGTGTTGGTTCTACCCTCGCAACTCAGCTTGTTCCTGTAACAACATGTTATTTTGAGTCTGGTCTCGGCCTGAACATCACGAGATATTCCAAGGACAGAACTATAATGGCTGCGCACACTGAGGAACCAGATTTATCCTCATATTGCTAATGGAAGGTGTCTAGGCAATCTGGCTGAAGTGCTACTTTCCCACACCATGTCAGGGACAATGTTAATCGAATGACTGGTTCTGCTCTCCATTTTGACAACAGTTTTCCGACCTATTATATATATTTCTTAGAATAAGTCTTATCGATAGTACAGTGTTGTCTGCAATTGTCAGAAGCGTAGAAAACCATTTTTATTCAGATCCGAGGTGTCTTGTTTGGGGGAGGGAGTGTTGGTTGCATGGCCATAATATATTTCTGGTAGGATTCTATCCTTTATGTGTACTGGAGAGCAGCAATGTAGTACTGTTATCTTCCCATCTTTTTTTGTAGTTCGAGCCTTTGGGTAGAGTCTTATTTGAGACTGTGCTGGGAGAGTGATTATTGGTTAAAGCCCCCCCCCCCACCTCCCGGGAGCTGCCTTTCTTTCTGTGCCACTACTGGTAGTTGCTGTACTCAAGCTGCTTACTCTGCCAGCTACTACTAGCTTTCTAGAGGACTTTGTTTCGAGGAACGGCATTTTCATTTGCTGAATGCTGTCACTACTATTGATTGATGATGTACATTACACTCTGATGTGCTCTGTGGCTGAGATATATGTGTCAGTTCATCGTTACTGTAATGATAAGGTTGTATTCGTACATGAATCCTCAAAAGACTAATTCGACTTCCCTACACTCCGACAAGTGTAGGGAGAACAGAGAGTGGAGAAGGGCCCGGCTTCTAGGATGCAGACTAATGAGCCTTGAAAGGAAAATCATTCAGGATCCCTGCTAATTTGATACATCACCCCCTCCCCCTCTACGCACACAGTACATGAGTGTGTAATTAGGCTGTAAGGTGTATGTTACTGATGAGACTGTCGTGACAATTAGCCAGTCTGACATGGATATGGTGCCGCGCACCGCACTGTTGTTCCTGATGTGCATAAGATATGGGATATCAAACTAACAGGCACGGGTGGTGTTTTATGGAGCGATTGATGTTGGGAATTCAATAAATAGCAACAGCGGCAGGAACAACTTATCAGGAACACAGGTTGTACAGACAGTAACAACTTTCAATCAGTTCCCAGTGTGTTAGTAGTATACGAAATTGTAACTTTGCCTCAGGGTCTATTCGTCTGATTAAATAACTTGAGTCATACCTCAATTTCCTTTGACCATCTCCATAAGTTGCAGGTGGCTAAGGCCGGTATCATGAAGTAAATCTTCTAGCTTCTAAGGTAGGCTTGATCATAGTTCAACATGTATACAGTGATAACGACAAACAAGATAAATCATGAATAGACTTCAGCTGAATGTCGCATGTAGCCAGTTACAGTAAGACACATGCCTTGTCAGCTTTTACATGAGGCCTCCACTCGAACCCAGTGCTGCCACCTGTCAGCAAATATCTGTATTAGGCAGCAGCGATACACAGATCCTGTCACTAGCGGGGAAAAGAATGTATACTCAACCCTCAGGTAGTGGCTGGTGGAAAATTAATATATATATTGTATGTTTTCTCTTCTCTGCTCGTAGCTAGTTACAGTGCCCCCATTTTTTGCTATATTTTTTAACAAGTTCTCTTATTTATCCCGCCCTGTGGTACCCGAAAGGCCCTCTATATGTGAAATATGGCACCCCGTGGTCCTGGTGTGCAGCCACCAACCCAGGTACCCGCCGTGCTGCCCCCTCACGGCCTGACACGTGGTCCCCGTGCACGCCCCCTGGTGTGGAGGAGGTGAACGGCTGCAGTACGTGTAAGTAACACCAGGGGGAGGCACTGCATCCAAATACCCTCGTGTGATTCAGCTCTCTACCGTGATACTCTTCATGTAAGGCTGATCAGAGATTGGGGTATGTCAGTGCTCAGTGGACGGTTTCAAATGCACACAATTTAATATGTATTTTAAGTAACTGATCCAGCATGGTTATGACATCAGTAATGTTACCGGCGTTAGCTGTGTTCCATTGAAGTGGTAAATAAATGACAACATTGAAAGGCATCAAAGGGGACTTTGGCTGTGCTGGACAATATGATAACACAATAGAGTCTAAAATACTAACTGCATAGTGATTGTCGTAACATATATGTACCAACGGTGAAACGGGTTGGGGCCCTTCATTGAGCCAGTCTTTCCCTATTTATATAAATGTACATTTCGTGTTACGTCAACAGGTCACTGACGTCCAGAAATGTTGAATGTTTGAAAATAAAATACCCCGACCAGATTACATTATCCGGTTACAAATATCCATGGAGGCCAGATATTAAATAACTTATGATGAAGAATAATTCGATTGGTATCAAAGGCATGCTAGGGAGGGGATGTGACAAAGGAGCGTCGATATAATTATGAGCCACTGACAACCGCACAGGAGACAATGTACTGAGAAGCAGCTAAACACCACACGCAAAGCATGTTCCGTGCAACAATCATGATGGCAATATCAAACTGAGATGGTGAGATGTAGAGATAGAGAGCAAGAGAGGGACATGCAGACAGACTGACAGAACGAAGACAAAGAATTACGGATATTCATAGAATATTTCCGTTTGCGCGTTCACCCATTTATTCCGTGGGAAGAATATTATTGAACCTAATATTATAGAACCGATGATGTCTCGTTGCTCAATACTTGTATTAGTTCCTAGGCTTGATGAATATTGAAAAAGAATAATTAGTTTGTTAATCCATGCCTGTTGTCACCGATGTGTGATTGAAGAGAAGCCAGATAGAGATCCGATAAGCGACTTGCTGACAGATGACAATCCACTAACAGCCATTGTCATTTTTAGCCGCAAAGCTCACACGGAGAAGCCCTGCATGGCCAGTACTCCTGCCACAAACAGTGCAGTATTATCCCATATCGGGACTCATCATAGTTCTGAAACAAATGAATAATGATATATGAGAAATAATGCAGAGATACAAAAGTATCACACTGTATACAGGTTCCTTGAATAGTCCCCACATTGTGCTGATTATTCCCTGTGTCTTGTTTCTGTGGGTGTATAAGTACACCCGAGTTATCACTCCCAACACGCCCAGCAGTAGGCGCTCAACAAGCCTCAGGCCATATCGGTTCTTAGATTCCCATCCAATATTCATACGCCACCCTTTGTTTTATGTCCTACTCCACACACGACTGAGATGGATCCTGGTGGCCGATAAGAATCTGACAATGGAAATATCGGGGAGTTCTTGGATTGATTGCTCAGTCTGCAGCGTAGCACGATAAGAGAGGTTCATTTAGCCACGCGTCCCCTCCAAACCCACCGTTATCACGGAAAGTCGTGCAGCTCCCGTTAAGATCTCAGCCAGATCAAACAGACACAAAAAGTGGACTTTTAAAGGTTCTTTATCCGTTAAGGCACCCAGCATGTCTTTACCATTTTACCCTGCGGCTTCGGCTCGGGGAATCAAAAGACGTCGTATTTGATTGCACTGGTTAGTTCTTCTGTGTTCTGTTTAGCACTTAGATTGATTGACTTCTGTGCCTTCTATATCTGCTCAATTACTATTTCTCTATCCCTACTTGGCTGTGTTGGATTTTTTGGGTGTGCTGGTTTGATTCTTCATGAATTTGACATTAAGTTAGCCATACTATTGTGGCGGTTGTGAAAGTATGAAACGAACACAGGTTCCAAATACTGTTTGACTGCAACAGGCTTGTTTATTTACATAGTTTTTCGAACAGATGCAGAATCACTACAAGTATGCAAAGTATATGATCATGGCCACTCAGGGGCGAAATAGATATAAAAGTTCAACAAGGTTGGCTTGAAGTAATGTTTCAGCATAGGCTGGGTCAAAGTCCAGCTAGGCTGATTCGAAAGTCTGTTCAGAGTATGTAGCAGAGGCTGCAGGGGCCCCTAGGGTTACGAAGGTTGCTAAGTGGTGCGTATCGGGTCTGAGCTCGTCCTAGGACAAACTCCCTCAGGTAGCCGTTTGCGGCTCCTTTTATACTGGTGTTGCGGACCACGCCATCGGAAGCCCGGTGTCAGTGACAGCGTGGCACCACAGATGCTGCCATCTGTTGTACCTCGAGCGAACCTAGCCTAGATAACGGTATTGACACAAACTCACAGGTGCCGCCATCTGTTAGCACCTGCGAGTACCGTGTCTTTGCTGCTGCAAAGCGACCCCGTAATACACCAGAATATTGTTGCCCCCACACTATATAAAATTTCCTCTCTTCCTTCCTACTTCGGATTTCCTCTTACTTCACTGCTTAGATTTACATATTGCTGAGGGTCGGAGCCTAGTCTAGAAGATTCAGATCATTTGATGTTGATGCCGCAGAGGTGGTGCATCCACCTTCTCTCCTCAAGGTTGAGTTCCAGATGTCAACAGGGGAATAGGAAAGGGGCTTTTGATGAAACTAAAAGCTGTTATATACACCGAAGCCCATCCATCCTAATTGCACAGCTTAATTGACATATATCATTGCCTCCCTTTCCTTGTGTAAACCACATTTTTTCTAAAAAGACTGAGTCCATCTGCTTCAAAGCTCAAATACTTGTATCTAACTTGGAAGATAGAACATTATGTTAGAGAGAAAGGAGTGATGCCAAAACATTAGAAAACTGCTGGATATGAGGTTCATGAAGGTAAAGTAACCATTTTACAAAAGGGTGCCAAACAACTTGTTCAACGTTTCCTGCACTTCATGTAATCATCATCGTTGTCAAGAATATACAATAATGATAGCTTTGTGTATCTATATCATTGTTAACTACCTGGTCATTCAAGGCTTCTACGTTTGTTAACGGATGCAACCACTTTGATTACTAACAAATTCCACCTCACTCTTCTCTAGGTATCTACCAGATGGATACATGTACATGTGCATGTACTTGTATTGACGAGAATCACACAGTTAACATAACCACCCTCAAAACTAATACATCCAATCATTAATTATACTATACACACTGCTATTATCATGTACTCGTATCTTTTTCTTTCTATTTTCGTCTCTTTTGATCATCAGAGCCAGGATCCTTAGACTTAAGAAAATCACCATTTCCCATTGCCATTTAGATTTAGCCCCTTCATGTTGGGATCCACTTTCAGCAAGAACTGTACTCTGAACTGAACTGAACTGCACAGTGATCGACCCTCAGAGCTCAACATAATGTGTCTTTGCATCTATATATCAGATTCGGAAGTACCCCTCCCTTCCCACACATTTTGTCTGTTTGTCTTTGTCTGTCTGTCTGTCTGTCTGCCTGTCTCAATCCCCCTCTTCCCTCTCTTCCCTCTCCTCGGCCCCTAAGAACCTCGACACCAAGCCGCAATCATCCTGGAAAATGCCTTCTGGTAAAGATCTGGGAATCACTACTGCAGGGGATTTCAAATCAATTCCACCAAAGACGCTCCATCCTCTTTCGCGAGCAGATGCCTTTTGTATTTCATCAAAGACTTTGGGGCTTACTCCTGGCTTTAACGGCTTCCCGCACCTTGCCTTGATGGAGACAGTGTATCGGCTTAGCATTCACATTAAGACGATTAGAAAATAACGATTAAGTGGTCATCATCAAAGGCTAGCACTCACGCCACGCCTCATGAACAAGCGCCTCTAAGTGCAATCAATTTCACTTATAGAGCTTTAAAGTTGATTTATAGCGGATTTAGAAGTGTATTCATGGCCAAGGGGGAGTGGAACGTCCAGTAAGTAGATTGCGATGGTAGCTAATAAGTTTGGATAGATATTGCTGCAATACGTGTTGACATACAATATATAGTATTATATTTCTCTCTGCCTTTGACAACAATTTCGTCAGCATGCCCTTGAACTACTGAGATCCAATTCAGTTCTATTTCTTCTTGCATTATTCTCACCCTCAGAAAAGTGAGAGTCATTGTCGCCAAAACTACCCTCACCTAAGCGTCAGGCAGTGCCTGACCCTCAGGTGAGGGTAGTTTTAGCGACAATGACTCTCACTTTTCTGTGTGTGCTGTTTCATGATAACTCATTCCTGCGGCCACAGCAGCATAAATGTAATAAACCAATTATGAAACTGTCACATTGAATTTTACTCAGCTTATTTCCGATTGCTCGGGGATGTTAAATGCAACGTAATAGCGTTTTTTCTCTTTGTCTGATACAGCCATCTCTATGAGGGGTTGTATAACACCATCTCTATGGGGGTTTATGAAATTCAGTATCTTCATACCCGATGACTTTTTATGTCGTGTCAACCAACAGCAGTGAGACAATACTGATGATTATTGTATATCTAGTATGTAGTTTCTTCCTCTACAACTATCCTCTACTCTATCGATGATCAAAGATCGATTCACACCCTATTGTCATAATAATTTAAAAAAAATGCAATGTACGTGTTTGACAATACTTTCATATGCAGACACCCTACGGAAACAAATGATGATACATTTTAAAACCCAACAGAACGTCATATATAGACTATATCAAAACTACAACAACATGACTAAGCAACCTGGGAGGCCTCCAGATGGAATTGGAGTGATGTAAGTGACTACGTATACAAGAAGGGAGAAGTATAGGGTTATTGATATTGCAGAATTTTGAACACATTCTATTCGTCTTTTCTGTCATCGGCTGGAGATTAATTGTCATCAAATTTGACTGTCAAGAAATTGCTTTAATGTCCTCCATGTCATTGAGGATTTCACATGTCTTTCATGGTAAAAGTACGGATATTAGATCCACCCCCTCCTCCTAACTGCAGAACTCGTCTATCATGGATGTGTTACAGGAGAACACATTGCCCCATGTAAATAATGGTAATTCAATAACTCATCATCTTAATGGCCTCATGAATGATGATTATACTGCAGCCTGGGGCGATCAATGTATCCAAATAGGGGGTCATGGCAGCAGCGGGCTGCTGTTTATAAAACAAGGGCCTAGTGCATCACCCTACTGCATGCAGCGCTGTTGGTAAAGAAGGCAGCTATACTATACTAGCAGGATGTCCACTGGACAGCGCCATATTTGACTGGTCCCAGTAGGCATACTCCACTTTCCAATGTCTAGCTTCAGCAAATCCTGTGGGGCAGATTAGGGAGTGTAAGATCTACTTGGAGAGTGGAACAACTCCATTCCCTACATGCTAGGACACCTGCAATCTGTTGTATTACCTGTCCAGGATAGGGTTGTGGTTAAAACAATGGACCCATGACCCATGATCAACAGTACCTAAGTTAGGGAACTTGCCTTTGAGTTGGAACATTTATCAACTTGGGTCAACCCCATTGGTTGCTAAAGGTCCCTATTACAGTGTGTTGTGGGTCTACCTCATTTTAATTAATAAGTTCATGACTACTTAGTGTTCTTAAGTTGTGTGCACAAAAAGACTCATTTCATTAGAAAGTAATGTTCACACATGTTATCGATGCTGCAGGTACAACGGTGAGGAGATTGGTGGAGAGGGTTGTGATGTGAATGAGATACTTTCCTCGGGCTGGGATCTTCCATAACCTTAAAGCTATTAATTGTCGTTATGGCAACCATTGTATCTGTTGGGGATGTTACAATAGTGTGCATTATGAAGAACAATGTTCCACGGGGATGGTCGTGGAAGAAGGAACTGCCTGCTTCGGGTAGCCCATAAGCTGATAATTCCATTTACATACAGGCATATAATACTATAAAGAACAATGAATCTGCTGATCTATAGGAAATTAGCCATTGAGACTTTGTAGCACGATGATGTCCGTTTGTGCTGGGCCATATTGATTACCAGAAGGCTGTAGTAAAATATTGGTGGTTAAGCATTTAACATTAAACCTGAAGCCAGCCTGTTATTCTTCACTAGCAGGATACCAGTACTGCCACAGTCATCTGGAGAGCCCCTAGAACTAGCAGTGTGGGTCTGAGGGCACCCAACTTTTGGGGGGAGAGTGGAGCAAAAATTACACTGGGCCTTTACATGTGGGTATTGTGAATTGGTTGTACCTGGACACTCCTTTTGTTGCCTGGTCCAAGATAGGGTTGTGGTTACCGTTGTTCAATACGACTGGGTGCGGTCGGTGTGTGTAGGATAACGTTTAAGTTACTCGTGTTCCCTCTGTATTGTGACATCTTGGCTATTATGTTGTATATGATAGACAAGATATTTCTTTGTATTACCTTGTTTTACCAATCATAAAATGAGAGCGGCAAGACACATTAACACACTAACCAAGACGTCCCTTCTATATTGGTGGTACAGTAGTAATAATGTTTAGTCCAACAATACCATGAGCCTTTTTGCTATTGACATGTCAATAGGAAGGTGGCAGGTCAAGTGTTTTTATTGAGGTCATCAGAAATCAACTGCTATACAGGGGCTCTCTTTCTGATATACCAGGAAGATTAACCCTTTGAAGATACCCCCATCGCGAAAAGTCATTTAAATTCTGAATATTTCACCCTTAAACAGGACATTTCCATGGAAATATCAAATTTACCTATAGAAATAGTGAGATGGTGGTTATGGGAATGGCACAATAAGATAGATTAAAAAGCCTGCTACAGACCTGCAATCTGCTTTAAGCCCATTAGATCAGCCCAAAATAAATATTGATTTTACAAGAAAACATTCTAACCCCCTCCCCCAATACCATAACAATCAACTTACCTTCCACCCTATCCAAAATACTTGGTGAATAGCCACCCATTCCACCTCACCCCTCTGTGCCTAACCCTGCTGTTGGGCTGTACTACTGGTGAGTACCACTCTGAGACTAACTCAGTAACTAAGGTTATTAGTCAGGCCTCATAGCCTTTGCTTCTGTCCATGGGTAAACATAGCCCAATGAGAGAATAGCATGCATTTATCAAGTATAAATATTGCTTATTCTTAATATATGAGAGGTACACTGTTGTGTATTTATGTTGTGAATGGTACATAAAGGTGTACCTGATACAATGGTAGCATAAATTCTGCTCCCATGCACATAATACATTGGTCATGAACAATAGCTAGCAGATTAATTTTGGTCTAATCTTTGGACAAATAATTTATTATTTTTTCTTGGGGAAATTCAACTAGAATTTTATGGTTTACCTTATGATATCCAAGATAATATTTCTGAAATCCCCATGTTATTAGCTTTGCGATGATATGTGAATAATAATTATATTCCTATTCTTTCGAATTAGCTTGTAGTCTCTACTACTACAATAGTAAGTGATACATGATGATGCAGCATGCTGTCTTGCCTGCATCATTGTTTCAACAGCATGCAAAAGGTATTGTCCATTGCAGTGGTTCAAATGGATATATTCTCATTATATCCCCATTTAAAATCCACCATAATGCCAGGATGCATTCGTCAGTGGTTTAGAATATCATTGTACTCATCCGTTTGGGCACAGACATAAATAGCAGAGTGCCTAGACCAAGGAAATGTATGGAGACTGAAACAAAGAGGTGCATCGACTACCCCCCCCCCTCACCCAAGGCTCCCTCCTCCTGTGTCTTTGTGATTGCCAGGGGAGGAGGTGTATCACACCATCCCGCAGACATTAATCAGATAGTTGTGATTACACCAGGCCTCTCCATGCCAGATCCATTAGGTGGGGGATACCGTAGGGTAGGGTCAGGTGCCATCATGCATCTGGATAGGTAAGGGGAAGGGGGAAGTAATCAGTCTTCTTTGGTGTGAAGTCCAGATTGCTAAACTCCAATCTATCTTTTTTTTGCCTAAGACAATGCTTTGTCCATTTTTCCTTCTTTTACACTTTAGTTCTTAAAATATTCCGCCTGTATCCAGGTTCTTTCTATTCCGTGATGCGCAGCATTTTCCCTTTTTCAATTCTTTCATCAGACTTCATGGCTTCCTTCCGGTTTTTATATTGCCTACTTTCTTGTCCATCTTTGTTTTCTATTGTATTCCCATCTCTATTTTCCTGTTTCTCCTCACCCTATCCCCCCTCCTAAATCTCTAATCCCCCCTTTCTCCCTTGTTGTGTCAGGCAGATGGTTCTCCTTTCATATCCCTAGATGACCGACTTGGGACCCTCACAATTAAGTAGCTAAAGGTCAATGAGACCAAGGGGAGCTGACATATCCCTCATCTCCACCCACCTGCCCAGCAATCACCTGTTGACGTCAGAGAGGCATCCACCGTCGGTGATCCACCAGGCGGTCAGCTATTACAGAGGTCAGCTTAATGCTGCATGCATGGTTATATCATCCAACTATACTGCCCGTGGCTTTGTCTTTATTGGACAGCATAAGTTGCTATTCAACGTGAGCCTGGCGCACTTAAACTAGTCTATCCTCAGGAACAATATACCTTCTGTCAAATATCAGTAGAATCTACCTGCTGAACGATTTCCCCAAATATAGACAATCCTAATCTAACCACGCATACGATCGTCCATGACGGCCTAGATTGTAATACACATTGGACGGTATCTTAATGAACATGTCCAGTAACCCAAATGGAAATGTCAGATTAAAACTCAGACAGGAGATGACCCGCAGAGGAGTACCATATCCAGTTACTACACGTCACAGGGTCTCGTGGGATGCGCCGTCCTGTTCGGTAATAGAATGGAAATGGAAGTCGGTATGGGTATCATTGATGCGTGTCACTGTCTCATACACTGACATTCGAGTCAAGAACTACCTGATACCACTTCATTTAACGACATTGTGGCTTCTCTCCAAAGAGATTTTAATGAATATTTATTAGAAGATATAGTAGCTGACCTAGTGGCGCATTGTCGTTATTCAGCGAGGGCAGTGGAAAGCAAATGTCATTTACCCATTGGTCAAATTGAGTCCCGTTAGTGTGTCAGCTTAGTTACTGTTGACCTTCTTGACTGACCGCACAATCATCCGAAGGTTGAATGGGGAGATGCTTCCCCTATCCGTTTGTAATTAGTGTTGCCAAATGGAGACATTTCCTGGTATAAAAACCACATTGAAACATTAGACGTCACCCCTTATCTATTACATCCAATGATTGCAATACTGTGCCTCTACATGGGTAAAATTCGACACGCGCGACACGGCGACACGGCCCCTTTAAAATTCGACACGTGCGACACGGCCTCTTTAAAAATCGACGGACACAGGGAAAAAAGGGTTAAAAATCGACCCACAGTCATTTTTCTCTTAGTTCTTATGTAGCTAAAAATCGACCCAGCGAACGGCCCTTTTGCTAAAAATCGACACGCCGACATGGTCAAAAGTTCGGGTACCCATGTAGAGGCACAATACTCATTCACCCAATCATTTGGCTTTAACACTATACGAATAAAGTTCATGTCTAGATCACTATAATTCTGTGAGTTTGAATATTTCACTCACAGGTTGGTCCGCATGGTTGCTACATGCCACCAATGTAGCTCTATTTCTATGTTATCAAACGTGTGTACATTTGATACTTGCAATTGACTTCCTAGGCCCATATTACTAGTTCTCTACTTCCGCTCAATTCTACATTCACTTTGGAGAAATAAAAGCATGACACCGTTCCAACAATCTCCCAAAAAATATATATTCAAACCAGTATCGAGAGAGTAAGAAAATGATAATGCTGTACTGCTAGACCTACCGGTATGTTAGTATTGGCGTATGGCGTCTATATTTTGCAGAACAGAGGAGGCCATGTGACAGGCCATCAACCAATCAGCAGCAGCCATTTGCCATCAGCGTCCTGTGAGTGGAGGCGGCACCTAGTGTGTGCCACCCTGTACAGCTGGGTGAACAATCACGTCCGCCGTCCTGCCCTCACCTCACGCCGCCTCATCTCTACATCATCGATCTCCACATACACACCATATGCTCTACCCCCTTACCCACATCACACACTCACAACACATTAGGGTCTGTACAGATCCAACCCTCCGAGGAGCTGCCTCTCCCTCCACTAGCACTGCCACTGGTGTAGCCGGTATACACTTGATGCATAGTTCCAGCATCTTCCTTAGCAGCTTTCAGGTCCATGTGGGTTTCTTGACACCATTATAGTGAGGGATATTCATCTGTGATGCGAAATTTGCTATGCTTAACCCGAATCATCCTCACCAGTACCTCATGACCTGTGACAATTTCCCACTTGAGGCACATTGTTTAAACTGCACAATGCACGTGGTCAGAAACAGCCTGAGGGTAAATGATTTAACTATAGAGTCACGGTCCCGTTATAGTGCGCACATCTGGTCGACTTTCCCAGTATGCCACTGATAAAAAGCATGGACAGGAGCAGCAAATAAAGGGTCTGCTAACAGGTAGCATGTGTAGTGCACATCCGGCCATGGGAACTGATAGGATCGAATGTCCCACCCAGAATCCTGTGCGCATTACCACATCCACCATAGATAACAACAGCAAAAATGAGCGTCCCTTCCTCCATTATCGCTCAGCTGTATGGACCAGCACACCGTTCCAGTCTTTCTCCCCCTTTTTGTCCTCTCAGCAAAGATTACTAAGAAGCTCCCTTGAGAACCCAGTAAAAAGCCCGTAGGGAACCCATCCCAAGCACGCCTTAGGCGCCTTAGTTTGGATTCCTGTCGTGGGTGGCGCGGGTGGTTGGTTAAAAGACGCCGTGGTGTTTTAGGAGGATGTCATTTGACAAACGACGCACGCATCAATCCCGGTAGTGTGTCCCCCTGGTGGAGTAATCAGGAGGCATAAAGGCAGACTAGTACTTTGTCAGTCACCCACCAGACCCGGCAGCTGACAGATAACATGTATAGTCCAGCCTCTACCACGGCCATGTTGTTGGGGATCCCCTGAGAAACCTGTCTGGCTTCGTGCAACTATGAATGCCATGAATGCAATCAAAAACACACTGGTTACTCTAGCTGTTTGTAGTTGTAGAAGAGAACTAGTAGGAGATGGTAGCTGTTAGAAGCTTAAGAGGGTGGGGTTGTACATAGCTGGTGGTTCTAGTTGTAATGACTGTAGAACAGTTGCATGGCGTCGTGGTACCAACGAAGGCAAAGGGGCCTGTTTCTATGTAAATGCCTTTAGGCTTATGGCATATTATGCAACTGTGGAGCGGTTAGGTTGACTAGTTTTCCTTCCCTTCTCTTGGCTAGGACTTCATGATCAGAAGCTGTAAACGTCCCATTACATTAGTCTGCTATGAGGACAATCATTGATCAGAGAGCCTTTGGTGATATCATAGAAGGACAACCCATTACTTTCAGAATATGATTATTGGTGGAGATCCAACTCTCTAAAGATTGGCTTTGGCAGTTGGGAACAAGATTTACTTTCCTACATTTTTCACTTAAATGGTGCAGCATAAAGCTAATCCCATCTGGGGGCGGTGCTACATGACTGTGCAGTGAGGCGTGACACAGCGTCAAAGTGTTTACAGTGGATTTAACGATCTACAGCAAATCAATAGGAAGCCACCTACAGACGGTCCACGCAGGCGTAGTAACACTTCTCTCACGCCGCGCGCGCGCGTGTGTGTGTGTGTGTGTGGGGGGGGGGGGGGGTGACAAGGTAAGGGCCAATCTCCAAGCAGAGAGACAGAGTGAGAGTTATTCGGCTCTCTCAACAGATCTAGAGTATATATGTTCGAGAAATGAGCCATGCCATGTTTCATAACGGTGTGAAAAAATGTATAACTTTGAGTAGAGTAGTCAGTCTAGCACATTGATGCGGTGCTCTGAACACTTTTAAAGGAGGCCCTGATAGTTGACTAGAACAGTCCTAGAAATACACTATGTAGGTCCTTAGTGAAAATGTCTGCTAAAATATAACTCAGGCCAAATAAAAGAAAAATGTGTGTTTCAGTTTACCCGACCCTACCTAGCAAAACAGGGCCGCCCTAGAGATTTTTATCCAATTTAGGAAAAATAATTATTATGTTTTAAGTGATTTTTGGGCTATTTCAGGGTCAATGTGATAGTCTATGAGACAACGCCATAGTCAGCGAGAAACTTTTATCCAATTTTGAAAAAATATTCATGTTTTAAGTAATTTTGGGCCTATTTCCGGGTCAATTTGATAGTCTGTGAGTCGGCACTGTTGTTGGCGAGTCGGCGCTGAACTTTGCGAGTCAATTTTGGGGTACTTTTCAGTCCAAAGTGAAGAAAAATATAAAAAAAAAAAAATCTGACCTACCCTACCTAGATTTTCAGACTTTGTAACCTGAAACAAACCTTTTGTTTATTTTGGCCTCAGGACCAGACACAACCCAGCACATTGGTGGCTCTCTTAATAGGTGAACAAGAAACAAGCGCACTCGTTAATATAACGAGATGATTGGTGAACAACTTTAACACTGCCTCATACAAAATCTGATCAACCCCGATGTATTACAGAATAATATCTACAATAATGATCAGTCAATATGGCTCTAACAGATTTATTTAGTGTCTATAACAAGGCATTTTTGTCAGTGTCTGCCTCAAGCTCACGGGTTGAAACTAGGTGGTGGTAGGTCACGATACTGGTCGGTGGGGGATTCGATCCGGATACAATTCTGTAGATCTCTCCAGTGTCGCTGACACGTGTAAACTGCTGGTGGTGGGATCACTTTGCTGGTTCCCCTTTGATGTCTCTGCTGGCTTCCCGTTAATGCTGGGCTGAAGCCTCTCTGAGCTACTGGTGCCATCTAGTGTAGCCATGTAGGTATACTCGGGCAAATACCATTTCATTCTATTCATCTATTCATATTCATTAAACAGCAATGAGAACCAGTCTAAGAAAGAAATCCGCAAGTGTCAGAAGAACAAATTTAATAAATGAAATCAATTGTCAGGATACATTTGTGAAAGTGCCGGGAAGGCCCCGTCAGCAGGAGCCTTACACCGTGTGATGGGTATACTTCATGTTATGGTTGTACACAGGATTAGATTCAGATCTAGATCTGCAGATCCACCCCTGTGTGGTTGACACCAGTAATCCGTGGGCGGTGGGATCACATTGCTGTCGGTGCCTTTGATGTTCTTATTTGTGTTGGCTTCCTGTTACCACTCATCTGAAACCTGCCTACACTACTGGTTCTGGTACCATCTAGCGTAGCAATGTGGGTACGTATTGCAGCAAACCGTACTAAAAGAGCAATGAAACAATACAAAGCAAGCTGCGTCTCCTCAGGCTAAAGCAAAATATTTGAGGATAACTTCAAATGATGGAGCCAGGGGATACAGCTCTTGAATGTAAAGCACAAAACTGCTATCCACAGTTCACTAGTGAGAAATTCCCTGTTTAAAATTGACAATTAAAATAATCGTTGACCATCAGGTATTATGATTAACATTTTAGCAGCCGAGTAGAAACCTCTCGAAAACTAGACATTTTTGAGTATTGAAACATGTATTATGTAGTCATACATGTATTACATTTTGATTACAAGTTAAATAGCACAAGAATTCATTTAATACAAATACCACAAAGTCTCATTGGCGACGGAATGCTGTTAGGCTGCGATGATTTAATCCCCAAAATGGTGAGGTAGCTATTATCTATATCCATAACTCATGCCACACCAACTCAATCTTGCCACCACCGTTTTCTTACCAGGTTTTTCAATCCCTTCAGCATCTAGCAGTGCCATCTTTCTGGATGAATTACTTCTCAATAAGCCGTTATCTGATCAGATTCTTATGATGTTGTACACCTGAATACACCCTGTGTAGTTTGATTGATTGATCGGGTAAGGTTATGCTGTAAGGCAGAGTGGAACCGCTTAGGGTTGTTTAAGATTAAATCTATGGAATTTAAGTTGTTATGATTATCATTCATGGTGCACCAGAAGAGACTGGTGATGAATTGCTTCGATCAGTCATTAAGGCATCACAAATTCCATCACGGATTTTGATATCTTATGGTATCAGAGTAAGACTTCTTAAACTCTTCTTAGAGCCCTTCACAAAAACCCTTAACTACCCATCCCTGCCGTCACCATACCAGTCCTCAACTACCCATCCCTGCCATCACCAAACCAACCCTCAACTACCCACCACTGCCGTCACCATACCAACCCTCAACTACCCACCACTGCCATCACCAAACCAACCCTCAACTACCCACCCCTGCTGTCACCAAACCAACCCTCAACTACCCACCACTGCCGTCACCATACCAACCCTCAACTACCCACCACTGCCATCACCAAACCAACCCTCAACTACCCACCCCTGCTGTCACCAAACCAACCCTCAACTACCCACCCCTGCTGTCACCAAACCAACCCTCAACTACCCACCACTGCCGTCACCATACCAACCCTCAACTACCCACCCCTGCTGTCACCAAACCAACCCTCAACTACCAACCCCTGCTGTCACCAAACCAACCCTCAACTACCCACCACTGCCGTCACCAAACCAACCCTCAACTACCCACCACTGCCGTCACCAAACCAACCCTCAACTACCCACCACTGCCATCACCAAACCAACCCTCAACTACCCACCCCTGCTGTCACCAAACCAACCCTCAACTACCCACCACTGCCGTCACCAAACCAACCCTCAACTACCCACCACTGCCGTCACCAAACCAACCCTCAACTATCCACTGTCGTGTTCAAAAGAAACCATCTATTCCGTTAAATTTAGCAGAATATGGCAACACCGTTGATAATTTATCCAGCTTTACTGGTAATTGAGATCGACTTCAGTCATACCTACCATGGTACGGTGGGGGGATTTAGTTTGGATTAAAATGCCTATCTCAGTTGAAACCCATGGCTGATAGTGATGTCAGTTCTATTCCATCAGCAACCCTTTGCTCACCCTCTACATATCGTCCAGTCCCTGTGCAACCTCTTTCAACTATCTTAAAACACTGACATCCAGCCATCCACTTACTCACCTCTGCCATCCCGGAAGCCAGTAACGGATAATGTTCAACTGTTTACTCCGCGAGATAGATCTGAAAATTACAATTTATTGCAACAATACCAAGGATCTATTGATGAGAATTCGACCCCCGCTATAGGTACCTATTCCTGAAGTAAATAGTTCTACCTCATACTATCTAGTATCCAGTGTAATTAACAAACGACCAAGCTTTTATTTTCACTTTCTCCCTGTACCCAAAATTATTTACCACATGGATCTATACTATCATTTCATTTATGCCAACCGACTTCCTTCCATCCATACCAGCCTCCCCATCTCCATATATCCATTAACCTATGAGGAACCTCTACTCTACCCTAGGGACAGACGCTACAGTTCAAATAACACAAAAGCGGGGCCAACTTTTGTCTCCCCCTGAAGCCGTGTTCAGTAATTTGTTCCTTGCCCGCTGGGTGGGCACCACGACCCAGCCTGGGGTTAGTTCCGGGGCGTCTCGCTAGGCAGTGGGGTTCTCTGATATTGTTAGATGTACGTTTTTTGATGAGTCTGTATGGAAAAAGTCTCTTGGTGCCCTTGGGCTTCAACCTCAGAGACTAGCGTCGGCTGCTGTGCACGCATTCTACGCCTCTTTGGAGAAAGTAGGACAAATAGGTCTGTACTATGATAAAGTGAGGAGACCTTCAGACAGAGCATATGATGCACCTTCTGCAAGCAAACCAACAAATTGGTTGCCGCTCAGGAGAAAGGTGAGGTTTTTACCTTCTGTGCAAGAGGATGGCTGTATCTTATCCAGTGGAATTATAGTATGAGCATCTTGAACTGGGAGTTTTCTGCTTGTTCTAAATGAATCCACGAGACTTCCATGCCCCAAATCCACTGCTATGATTTTGACTGGCTCCCCCGCCATTACCCTTGTGCTTACCCCTGTATTGCCTGTTCCATGTAGAAGCCTACCTTACGCCCACCATGTAGTGTCAAGCAGGCCGTCACCTAATCCGGCCAATTTCATGGTGCATGCGCCTTCTTACCGGACATGACGTCTACAGACATCGCGTCCCGCCCTCCTGCGCGCACCCCCTCTGAGCAAAACCAACAACAAATTGATGGCCGCTCGGCCAAAATACCCCCTCCCTCCTCCATTGCCCCTTTAAGAGATTGCATTTGGACAGGCCAAAGTGGGATACCTCAAGGGGATATGGAGGAATTGAACCATTACTATCGGACTGCGTCTGGCAGGGACGTAGGTAGGCAGCGTAAGGGGTAGAGGTAGAGGTAGTGGTTGTGGGAGGGGGGTAGGACAAAGGCCAGGCTCTTAGATGATAGGGGTTCACTACGAGGTCATACATGTAATTTCCACTGCTCTGAATGACCATGTCTTCCGTCCTGCCCAGGGCAAATTGTGCACAAAACATGGACTCACTTCTGTAATATGTACCTTTCTATATTCCCTTCCCATACCATGTTAGATTTTCGATTCTGTTCTCTTCGATCTGGCCTCTTTATATCATTGAAACGAGGAATCTAAGCTCAATATAGTATAATTATATATATTCAATATCTTTCTTTCTTCCCAAATCTCTCTTTGTCTCTCTGTGTTTCTGTCCAAGTATCTGTCTGCTCACACAAACCATAGAAACAGAACGACGCCACATCAATTGACACAGACTGATCCGGATTAGGACAGTCTCTTTCTGTTACCAGGATAAGGGAAGCTGGAGGGGGATGGGGGTTGGCCCTGTATGTCTGTTTGCTCGCGGTTCCCGAACCAGTGAGGGAGGCGGCAGGGATTGGGAGGGATCCCTGTGTGCCTCAGAGCTAGAGAAGGGTAGAAGATGAAAGTGGAGTAGGGAAGGGGACCCGTGTCCTGAACAGGAGTGGTGTCTGTGGTCACTGGACACACACCCCGACCCATGCTGATCCATATGTAAACCCCACACATCTAGCCCCGTGCTGATCCATATGTAAACCCCGTGTTGTAGAGGCAGGCAACAAAGCCCCCTCAAATGATGTTCAATGGAAAGCGTAGGAAGTTCATTCTCATTTTGACACACTGCTCAGTCTCACTAATCTTTCCATTATTCGATATTGCATTTATATTGAGTACACTGAAATAATGAATCTCACATGTTGGTAGGTTTTACTGACTTTTGTACAACTATTAGCGAAAAACATTTGCCCAAAGTTTCTATCCTATCTTAGCGTTAACGCTTAATGTTAAAAGGTTAGCCTTACCTTGGATTACCTGAAATTAGTATTAATCTATTAGTAATTAGTTAGTAATGGTCTTACAATTGCAATGTACATCTAATACCAATCAGTGATAGCAGCACATGGCCCTGGCAAATATGCAACAGCCACAGCATGAGCTACATGTGCAATGGTAACCCCATCCATTGAAGCCAGTCTGTCTACATAACAATTACTGCTCTCTAGCAATGGCTTTGAGAAGACTTGAGAGTTTGCTCACTGATGTTTCCACCTACCTTTAACTCAAATACCACTGCAAATCAAAGGAGTCTCGCCCATATTGTTCTAACTTGTGTTGTTCTATTTACCCGTGTCATGGAATAGGAAGCGCATTCCTGACATTATTACACATGACCATGCACAGGCCTGCGTAGCCCCCCTCCAGCTATTTAGGTTCATTTCCATGCACTACTCACATTGTCCCATGGTCAGGTGCCGCTCGCTGTATACTATTACATTCACAACACCATGCTACTTACTTTTTGCGTATGTGGTGATTTGTAAAAGTTAAATGTAAGAGATTTTTAGCTACAACATGTCAAAGATGATATAGCAGGTCCACAGGGCCCATACGGACCGAACCTGGGTACATGTCAAAGGGGTTCAAGCAGGGGTGTCGGAACAGGGGGGGCCAGGGGGGCCATGGCCCCCCCAATCCTAGACATGGGGGAGCCAAAGTATGTTTTGGCCCCCCCAAAACTTTAGAAATGTTAATGAATTATATTCATTACTCTATAATTATATAAAGAAATACCCCCAAAATCGACCTTAAAATGCACCAAAGCTTGTCAAAATTTCCCAAATTTTTCCTTGGGGGCCATGCCCCCAGACCCCCAATACATTTTTTAATGTGTCGCTTTTAATGCGCAGAATCGTGCACCCTTCTGAACTTCATTTTGTTTGGCCATGGCCCCCCCAAAGTCAAGTTGCTTCCGACACCCCTGGGTTGTGAGGGTATATGTACTAAAATGTGCACTGAAGGGACGATCGACTTCTGCACGACCGATCGTCACAGTTACCTCTACAACGTTGTATGCGTTACCCGTTATGTAGGTTGATTTCCAACTACTACTTACTACTTATACTGGAGGCCAGTCAATGAAACCACCTTAAGTTACTTTCTCTCAATGGTCGTCATATCTTCTGCGCTTCAGGTTTAAACTTTGAAAACTGTTTGAGATTCCCCAAACTGATAGCAATTAGCACTGAATGCTACAATGCAGTTTCTCACACTAACTTAGCAAGTCGATTTTGTCCTTGATTGTAGCAAATAACCAATCTACATTACAGGGCATATTAATATAGACAGTCTAAAATACCCTGTCCTCGGTACAAAAGGGACCCGTCCTGAGAGAATCAGCCTGCCGGGGGGAGGAGAGGTGATTTTCAGCTTTAGTTTTGGCACCCGGGGGACAGCAGAATGGCAAATTATTGAAAAATAGGTTTAGGGTGATTTCTGATAGAGAATTTAACTGTTATAAATAGTACATTTGGGTCTTCATCTCTTGGGAAATCCATCAGCTACTCAAAACTAAAAACAAACCTCGGTTCCTCCTAGAACCAAATATATACAATCAAATGTCACACTAGTTTAGGTTATCCAGGGCATTCCAGAAGATGTCCCCTCTGTACAGAGGGCTTCTGGCGAAGATGGCTTTCTTTAGCCTTGGTATCCTTAGTCGTATCTTGGTGTTGCTGCGTAGTAGCCTGGTTGGGACCACCACCATCTCAGGTACTTTTGAAATGGTGTACATGTGGGATAGCAGCTGTCTTCGGCGTGTTGATTCCAGATAGGACACCCTGTGGCGCTGATGAAGGTCATGGATGTGTATGTCGGGAGCGGATCTCACTCTCTCACACGCTCTGAGACAGTCATTTTGCAAAGTCTGCAGTTTGTGTAATGCCCAAACAGGGCCACTGTCGGCCATGAAGGCACAGTAGTCAGATATTGGTCGCACCATATGCTTGTATACCTGTACTGCTGTGGGCTGGTCAGTCTTGCTTCATACTCTTCATAGCTGGGGCAGCCTCATACGTACTAGTCTGATCTGTTTCTTGAGCTGACTCGCCATGTTTATGAATCGGTCAGACCAAGGTAGTTAAATTCCTTAACCACACTCAAGGTTCTGCCCTGTAGCGATAGGTTGCAGTCGAGTAGGTCGGGGATAGATCTTTGTGAGTAGATCCACAGGACCTGGGTCTTGTCATTGTTCACTCTCAACTTGTTTTGAGAGCACCACTGACTGATTGAGTCAAGATCCAGTTGGAGCAGCCGATTGACGCGCCCCAGGTTCTTGCCTGAGATGACCACTGCTAAGTCGTCTGTGTATAGGAATGCTGCACTGTGTTGAATGACCTTGATCACGTCGTTGATGTATACGATGAACAAGAGCGGCCCGAGGACGGAGCCCTGCGGGAAGCCCATTGTGACCGCTCGAAGTGATGACGTTGTGTCGTTAGCTCTAGTTTGTTGTAGTCTAGAGTCCAGGTAAGCTTTAAACCAGGCACATGACGCGCCGACAACTCCATAGTGGCCTAGCTTCTGCAGCAGTGGTCGACCATGTCCAAAGCCTTCCTCAGGTCGAGGAAGACCACGGCCGACCGCTCCCCCTTGTTTGCAGCAGAATAGAGATGGTTCACTAGACCGAAGATTGAGTCACCTGTAGACTTTCCCGGGATGAATCCTGACTGTTCCTTTGCGATTATGTCGTTATCTAACAGATAGTCCATTAGTTGCTTATGTACCGTCCTTTCAGAAATTTTGGAGACACAATTCAGAAGGCAAATTGGTCGCCAGTTGGTGACTTTGACCAGGCTGCCTGCTTTTGGTAGTGGTATGACGGTACCGGTCTTCCATGGCGTAGGGACCTGCTTGGCTGCTATGCTGGTATTGATCATTTTCTTGGTCAGCGCAGGTTTGGCTAATAGATAGTCTTTCATTGTGCTGGTTCTAATGTCATTTATCCCAGAGCTCTTGTTGATGTCAATTTTCATTGACAATTTTAATGCAGCTTCGATTTCTATTGGTTGTAGTGAGAAGTGCATAGCTGCAGCACCGTCTGGGTCTGGGTTAACATACGGTTGGTTGTGCTCGAAGGCAAATGCCAGTTTACTTCCTACGGTACTATAGTACTCGTTGATGTAGTCTGCGGTAAGTCTAGCAGGGATGTCGAAGCCGTCGTCGTCCACTAATCTGATAGCAGTGACAACTAGACTAATAATACCCCTATGACAGTGCCACTCAATTTACTGCATTCATATCAAACCAGGAGATATCTCTATACACTGTAACATGATATACAGGTCCTTGTACCACAATGCTAGCCAGCTATTACCCTCCACACACGCACCTGCATGATCACGGCTACGATTGGGTTTTCGATTCTACAATGGACCAATTTCCCTCCTCACACGCCAACAGTTTTAAAAAGCTACCCAGGAAAATGGGATGGATAGTGCTTGTTTGCATGTTCGTATATAGGATAATAGACGGCATTGCATGTGGTGTACCGAAGGGGAAGTTGGATGGATGCTAGATTGTTGTGATATCGATTATTGAGAACTCAGATGATGTATTCATAAGTGTATAATCAGGTACAATTCTAGGATGATATCTGCCTGCCTTACTGAGAGTACGCTACTTTACAAGTTTGCCTCTAAGTGTGGCAGGTACTATAGAATACTCTGACATTGCATACAATGGTGCCAGCTTGGATATGTTAGCCTCTTTACATCGCGTTCAAAATAGATGTCTTAAACACTGTTTGAAATTACCGGTACTAAGCTCGACTGATTTTGTTCATCAGGAAGCGTGTCTCCCCATGCTGTCTGATAGAAGAGTGTACCATGCCAGGCTGGTTGGCTTTAAAAGGTCAAAATTACCTGAGTACTGTAAGGTTACCCCAAGGCCCACTAGAGCTTCAAATTTTTCAATTTTGAAGTATTTAATGATAAAATCAGCTCCATACGATAAATCTTTACATGTGTTTGTTGCCAGATGTTGGAATTCCTTACACGATAAATATAAAATGTTAGAGTCAATAAGCCTCTTAAAAGAAGAAATGAAGAAATTGCTCGCTGATACGATCCCAAAAAACAAGTTTAATTTCCATGGAGAGTGGTGGTTGTAAAGGTCGCACAGGCCTGATTTCAAGAATCTGTGATACACATAATTGGAGTCTTTATATATAAATATTGAATATAGTTTTACGGTATCTTTGTAATACAGCATTGATAAACTAATAACAGTAGCGACACTGTAGTGTTAAATCGATTGGTTTATATAAATGTATAGTCTCAAATAACGAGTTTGTCCAATCAGTTTTGATTGATTTTCCGAGATTTAAAAAAACTAATAAGGGGGTATCATAACATCAGCTTCGCTGAAGATACCTCCTGGTTTGATGACCCAGTATAATATTAAAGAAAATGTGGATCAACAAGGGAAAAGGGACCTCCGCGGGGGATTTTTAGTACCAACTTTGGCCACCAGCGGGCTATATATAGCCAACAATGTTCAAAATAATTATCATAAAAATTGTTCTATACTACTTTTTGATGGAGAATACAATAAGCTACTTTAGAAAATTCCAACTTTAGTGAAAACCTTCCATATTTGGAATGTAAAAAGAACGTTTTTGGGCCTAAATTGATGTTTTTGCACTTATTGGTTGCCATGGAAACATAATTTTCATTCTAAATTGAGTTTTTCAATAAATTAATGATTACAGGCCCCACAAAGATTTCTATGCTGAAAACGGAATATAAATCCCATTTTAAAATCAAAAGCTGTGACCAAATGTTTGAAAAAGTTTGGATATTTGGGAATTTTCATAATTATGCTAATTAGATAGAGATATCTCTAAAACAAAGTAAGATAGAGCTTATTGGCATTTGAGATTGGACAGTGCCCACACATATTCAAGGAGCCAGTTCTCAAAAACTAGAAGTGGTACCTGCTAATGAAATATATCACTGGAAAGCTGATGATCTCAATTTTATCATTGAGTTTAACCTTTGGAGGACCCTTTTCCCTCGACTGTCCACAAATATATATATAATAAGAAAATCATGTATTATGCATGGAAATATTCTTCTAGTATGTGACGAGACGATAAATCTCTCGTTATAAAATTGTTAATCTGTATTATCTGTTATTTGGAGGAAACCCAATCGTGCATCGAAGGACTAAGTGTAACTGTGATTTATGAAATATGGTCAAATAAAACCGAATTGTTACAAAAAAAATGTTACAAATAAAGTGGTGTATATGCTGGTTGCTAAAGCTGTTTTCAGAACTCCCATAAGAGCCCCATTGTCAACCCATATATATATATATATTGGAGTAGTTCCTAACATTACCCCATTAGCTATAATGGTTGGGGTAAAAACAGAACAGGGGAAGATTGAGAGAGACTGAATATATCTTAAAATATGTGAGAATCACAATGCTGTCGTCGAGAAAGCATACTGTCCTATATGTGGATCTAAAGGTCAGAACTAACAAAAGTTGACGGTTTTAAATGGTTAATAACATTCGAAACCCTACCATTATATCCAAGTCTCTTTCACTATGGACAACATTCTTTACACGGACACCCCGGCCTTCCCCCTCCACCCTCCTCCCCCAAGGGACTGCGGTCTGCAGCAGTCAGCCTGATTGTCTAGAAGCTGTGCCTTATTGCTGGGTAGTGTATTGGAAGCAGACAGAGATCCGCACCGCCTGGGACCACTTCTCCCTATTCTTCCTATTCTCTCACCTCATTTAACCTCACATTGCCTTCAATCACGCCGATTTAGTCTCAGCAGTTCTCTCGCGCTCAACTGTTTTGCACCGATAGCCATGGCCGTTTTGTATTTTGATGATGTCTCACCATATGTTGTCCAGTTTTTCTCCTTCAACCATATCCTCTGAATCGTCTTTGTTCTCTAACCTATGGGTGGCTCGATGACCCTACACTAGACTATTGGATGGAGAGCCTGCTACCTCCCTCAATCCTCCTGTATCCCTTCTCCACACTGTATTAAGTGCCCCCCCCCCCCAGTCCCTCCTCCCCCTCTCTCTCCATACGTCTCTCTTCCGCGAGTTATTAACGCAATTTAAACTTGTGAAGTCTAAGCCTTTTGGCCGACTATAGACAATAGACCATAACCGCCTTCCTACTGAACCTTTGACCTGCAGAAACTGCCTCAATGCGGCTTTTATCCCCGTTCTGACAGGCCCAAATGCCTCTGCTCAGTCAACCCACAATAGCATGTGGTTGTGGCATTGTTCTCCGATCACCGTCCTTACATCAAGAGACCCTTCCACTGGCACCAGTGGGCACGCAAGCCTCGCAATACAGGAAACCAGCTCGTCTTTCTACCTCTAATCCCTGCTCCCTCTCTCTGTCTTTCTCCCTTCTGCTTCTCTCTCATTTTCTCTCTCTAGCTGTATGTATGTTTCCCCCGTGCTACTTCGCCCTCCTTCGCCATGTTGTGTTATCGTGATATACAGTTCAGAAACAGGTGTGAACAGCCAGACGGGAAGGACATCTCACTTTCTTGAATGTCCCTTACAAAGAAATAGTTTTTATATAAGGTGTGCAGCCAAGGAGAAAGGATGCTTTACATGCCCCTGCATCCAATCATCCTCTCGTTGTAGCTGTGGTGACGCAGCTGTCAGTGCTTATAAAACCGCTGCTGACCTATGTGATCTTCTCTTAAAATATTCTACTGTGGAGCCGACAGCAGTGTTTTAGTTGTTTCTTATCGAGTTTTACTACCCACGATGCTGCACAGTCAAAGGTCGCGTTACGCCAGATAAGACAAAAGTTAACTATAAGCTGTGAAGGTAGGTGTTAGGTGCACATGACCTCGTTGTGCTCCTATTGATTATCCATAGCAACCGTCAACGCTAAGGCTTCTTAGTGTCTCTAGTGCATCTACAGTACCTTTGTTTGTGAAACACTGCAAACAGCTTCCCGATAAATAAACACTGATAATAGCTGTCTTCATTATAATATATCCTCAGCTGAACATGCCACTTATGCCAAACACAGGTTTTCAATCATACATGGTGAATAAAGTTACATGAAAATTATCTAAACATGTAATAGACAGAGAATCCACGTACGTTACCACCGATATCAGGCATGTTTTAGTCCAAATATCATTGATATCAAGACATCAGACATTGCTATCGACTCAACCATATCCAAGCCCATACTAATCCTTGTAATGATACCTATATTTATTCTACTGCCATCGGTTACTGGGTCTTTAAATAGCAGATCTATTCTGATCACAAAGGGACAACTAGATGGTTTCTGTCAGTACTTGAATTTAGTATTCTGCACTGATATTGAGCTCATTTAGTAACTTTAGCCGAGCACTCAGCCTTTCATTTTGGTATTTATTCTTCTCCTCTGCCATCGTTCGTCTCTGGTGTCACAACATGAGTAGCGGAAGTCAGCCAAATACCGAGATTCAGAATAGCTGTGGATCCTTGACAGCATGTCAGGAGATGTCTTTTTCTGCCAATCTTCTGGTGATGATCTTCATTACGTCTGATCCGCGAGTAGCTCAGAGCTGCTCTCATGGTGCTGGGTGTCTGATGGCGAGTGACGCGCTGAATAGGATATTGAGAACATGGATAGAGATTGCTAGACTAATTACGTGCTAAATCTACTTAGATACTGTAGCTAAGACGATTTATATATATATATACATATATATATATATATATATATATATATATATATATATATATATATATATATATATATACATCCTAATGGCACAGTGCCCATGGCTTGATATAGAGAAGAGGGAGCAGTATCAGGTAACAGTAAACATTTTACTCTTGTTTTCGGTTTAAGCAGTTCACTTTGTAAACGTTTGCTGTAAGATTTAAATACACACAAAATATAGACATACACACAGCTTTGTTAACTTCTTCAGATTTTCTAACTATGTTCTTGAAGAAGCTAGTTCATGTGTTGTGGCCTGCCTGCCGGTCTGTATCCACATGTAGAGCTGTCAGACAACCTGGAGATCACTTACCAACATGTCACTCCATGGTAACTGACAGATGGTTATGATGTTAGCCCAGCACTCAGATAGTATGACAGTATGTGTACACTACCAAGATCACACTCAGCAACAGGACAGGGCTCTCTGTATGCTAAGAAAAATGATACCATCATTCATTCATTGGAACGGTCACCTCTTAAATTGCAACAACACTATCCCAGAATATCATTATAGTTGTTTTCACAACCGTTATTTTATAGAACTGATGACGTCATAATTGCGATAGTTCTGCGTTGGTGTGGCTTTTACAATAACAACATGTTGCCTCCTCACCTTCTACAGTTGTCAGACAACGTCAAACTCTGTTCTCAGGTTCTCATCTGTAGGATATACATATATATATATATATATATATATATATATATATATATATATATATATATATATATATATATATATATATATATATATATATATATATATATAACTACATCTACTAAAACAAGCCAATCTGATAGAAAAGCAACCACTCAATCCCAGTTAAATTTCAAGGCGTATATCTACCGAGATAACACAGTGGAAAGTCTAGTTCATCGGAGGATCCGCTAAGGTGGATAAAAGCTTTAAGTAGAAGTCATTAGCCTAGATATCAAGTCAGTGAATAAAACATATTGCAGATAATTGTACACAGAGATTAGACTTCATAACCTGGTTAGATACAATACGATTGTTCGTCTAAACACAATAGAGTAGATATTAGATTTTATGGACATTTAAAGTATTATATCCGGGATTTCTCACAGAGCAACGAGGATAATAATTATTAGTGTTGTTCAATCATCTTCTTGAACATCATAGCTTATTGTACTGGAGCATGTTGCTCCCTTATGCATATACATAGACATCCCTGGTACGTTTCTCCATCCTCTAAAAGGGTATAATACATAGTCCATTCATAAACTATGATATGATTAATGAAATACTATAAGCATCATATCAACATAGCTTGATAGAAAATATACCCTCTTCCCTTGTCCTGAAACAGAAAACCAAACCATCATCCCATCAAACATTTCTGTCCAACATACCAGTCAATTGGTCATGCACAGATGCAAAGACCTAAAGCCCCGTGGCTAGCTGTGTGGCACCCATTACAATACATCAGTACAGGAGTAGCCATAACTCAGCCAAACCCACACAGCCACGGTAATTATGTGCAGAGGTACAGTGTTTGTAAGATATTACAGTATCCATTAGTAAGTAACGACACCCAACTATGCTGCATTATAAGTTAATGGGACTATAGCTCGTCAGATAACAGTGTGGGTATCAGTACGAAAGTACCTGTGCTGTATCTGCTTCTTCTATCCATGGCCTGGTCAGATTTAACACCATACTGAGACGCTTTCGGTTTAACGGCAAACAGGATCATTATAACTCATGTTTTAGAAATTATCATACTGTTCCTTGTCATAGTCAAAGACTCTGGGGCCGTTCATATCAATGTATAGCAAACCTGGATCACTCGGAAAAGCAAACACATGGAATTTATTGGACCGTACTGGTATATTTTCAAGAAATTATATATATATATATATATATATATATATATATATATATATATATATATATATATATATATATATATATATATATATGTATATATAGTTCATCTATCTTGGGCTACATAAGATGGGGGACAAGCAAGGAGATCAATCCACCGAGATCCCCCTCCACCCACCTGCATAACGCCAAACCGTAGTCCTACATAGACCTCATCAACAGTATGGTAGAATCCTGGAAGCACTTGGAAGCACTGCTGCCAATTTCTTCTTGGTAACGCTCCCAGTGAGGTTTACATACAACAAGGAATAACGTCACTTTATTTAGGAATTCCTTACACCATAGCGTCTGTACAGTTTATGCAATAGTGAGCAGCAGTGGAGTGTGGAGAATAAGCGGTAAACTTCCACCGTACCCACTCACCCACCACCCCCGGGACTACTGGTGGTCAGTTCCCATTGCTGACCCTTTGATCAGTAGGCCGCCTACCGCCCAGGGACAGAACTAGACTGGCAGACCTTGCCATAACCCTCACCACTCACCTTCATCATACGATACCCCCCTCCTCACATAAGTCCACTCCTGTCTGAACTCCCCAATATCACTTCAGTATTGTGCTCCCTTCTCCATTATAAATCGCACTTTGAAATTCTCTATTATTTTCCACTGGTATTAGGTATCCAGAATTATATAAGTAAGAGCAAACTGTTATCAGTAGAAAATGTGACAAAGGCTATCAATGCATGTGTTTTGATTTCCATACATGTCGTAACGTAATATGTGTAATGAGCTAACCATTACTTCTGCTCTCGATCATCCTGAAAACAAACATGTTTGATGGTTGCATGATTGGACCCTGCCTCGCCGCACCCAGTAACACCATTGCGACATCAAACAACGCCTCTTGAAGTCATCCAAAGTACACATTTAAGTACTATGAACAGGGTTTATCTTACATACAGGTAATCATCTTGAAATGTCACAAGTACTAGAGAATTGGTATGCGATTTCTAAAGTAAACAATAGAGGCAAGATGTATGAGTAATGTCTTCAAGCTGTTCTCTAATGTGTGTCTTACTTGCCTTTGCAGGTGAGTAAACTTCGAATTCTACCATTCACTTCTTAAATATGTAAGTAAGAATTCGAATTTAACCTCGAGTATTTCTATTTTATTTCCTTTGATCAGTGGCAATACCACACACACGCTGTAAATGTATAGATACAACTATGCAAGTTGCATTTACATTTCCATATTGTAGTCGTAATCTAAGTCATTGGTGGCCTTGTCCACCCGATACTCTGCTCTTATTGTTCCTGTTGCTTTTCTCTACAGTATGTTTTTACCTGTACCTTACACAGGTACGGCTTCTGTATTCAGCTCAGGTACCTGGAGACCGCCACTCCATATACCACGCCAGCACTAGTCACTTACCACACACTCTTTGCTGCTGGAGTAATCAAACTCTGCTAGAAGTGAATTTTCCCTGTAGCACCAGATTTAGGCCTTCTGGTATCTAGGCTCCCTGAAAGAGTGTCCTTGCGGCCCGGGCCCCATGCACCAATGTTACCTAAACCAAAGCATATGGGATCATGTACCCCTATAAAAAAGGGATCCTCAATTCCATGCCATTGTCCAATGGACGATGCTCAGTTCTAAGCCTCTTCTTCCAAGTGAGCATAAACCCATGGGCCATCAATCTAAGGGTGTTAATCCTGAAGTATTTTGGTCTATATTCTCATGGACACTGGGACCTTATAATGTATCTTTTCTAAATTGACGTCCCTTTCCAATGTTGCAGCATTATAAAATGTAATGTATTTAGCATAGCCATAAGGTATATTCACACATAAAGGTATAAATAACACACGTAAAATACGATGAAATGGAAAATTGAATAGCAGTGAGTTTGTGCCCTATACGAGCATGCAGGAATATGGTGTCCGGAACTTCTTTTAGTTTCAAATTCTGACACCGTTCTGCTACCTGTACATGAAACTAGTCACAAAAAGGGGCAATCATTGCCTTTACTCAAACTTAAAGATTCGCTGTGCGCTAGAACATGACAGAGACAAATCACCCCTGGGCTATCTCTACCCTTATAGTGCACATCATGCAGTAACTTCCAAGTTGCTCATTCTATACACCTGCTTTACTACACCTTTATGGTCGTCGCACCTGCGGCTTAGGAATAATTCCTGAAAATGCAATTACTTTGTAAGGTTTCTGAAGCCGTCAACATATATCAGATCATCGACCTTGTTACGTTGTGCTGCAAGAAGAGGTTATCAGTTCCAGTTTCTACTTAATAGTGATTTACTTGGTTTGAGGTGCACTGGTTTTTTTTGTGACAGGTACGATTACTCACTAATACACACTAATGATGTCATAACGCAATAGCTTCAGAAGTCGCCCATGGGTCAGTGACCTTTTTGAGAGTAACAGTTAGATGACCGAGCAGCATACATGTACATACATGTAGACACTTAATAATTGAATCATAAATGAACAACCACCGCACATTAGGGTCAGTGGTATTATTAAAATCCGACCAGTCTACGTCTGTTAAAAGGTCCGGTAAAAGGTAAACAGGAGAGTGACTGTTCGTTTCCCTTTTCCTACATGCAAAGACGGAATAGTGATCATAAATCATGCAATTTAAAACTCCACTGTGATTTGCTACTCAATTAAGATATGATCTTAACATGATCCACCAGTTCCCCTATCGCTGGGCCGGGTTATATCCTCATTGTCCTCCTTTAAGGGGTTCCTCCACCAAAGACCGTCCATCTGTCCGTCCATCAAATCCGTCCAAAAAAAGCATTTTTTGACCAAAAACTGGACGGATTTGATGGACGGATGGACCAAAAGCACTTCCACCAAGGTCCGTCCGTCCATCCGTCCATCAAATCCGTCCAGTTTTTGGTCAAAAACTGGACGGATTGATGGACGGAATGGCCGGACGGATTCCGTCCATCAATCTGTCCATCAATCCGTCCATTCCGTCTATCACAGATGACCCAAAATGACCAAAAAATGGACGGATTCTGTAGAAAAATGGATGGACGGAAATATCAAAATTTTTTGATATTCCCGTCCGTCCTTTCTGTCCATCAATCCGTCCATCAATCTGTCCAGTTTGAGGTAAAAAAACTGGACGGATTGGTAAAAAACTGGACGGATCGGTGGACGGATTGGCCGGACGGATTCCGTCCATCAATCCGTCCACCAATCCGTCCATTTTTAGACCACAAACTGGACGGATTTGATGGACGGATGGACAGACGGACCTTGGTGGAAGTGCTTTTGGTCCATCCGTCCATCAAATCCGTCCAGTTTGTGGTCTGAAACTGCTTTTTTGGACGGATTTTATGGACGGACGGATGGACGGTCTTTGGTGGAGGAACCCCTTTACCAGCCACTGCAACGGAACTGAACTGCAGAGCTTTTTGTCCGGGAAATAACATTAAGGGTGGGTCTCATGAGATGGGACCAATGTGAGTCTTTGACCGAGTGCCATCTTCGACCTGGTGCCATCGTTGACTGGTTTGAAATAAAAGGGTTTATTTAGGGCAGATTAAGATATAAATGGACTACTAGATACTAATTAAAAGTGTTATGATATCCATTGATCTTTACGGCCCATTTTTATCTTCATCTGCCCTAAATAAACCGTTTTCTATCAAGCCGGTCAAAGATGGCACCCGGTCAAAGATGGCACCAGGTAAAAGTTGGCACCCGGTCAAAGACTATCACATTGGCCCCCATCTTATGAAACACAGCCTTAAGTTCATTGACTGACCCAAACCTCATCCAATCCTAATTCGAAGTCGCTCTGTGCTGATGAACTGCCTGCATGTTACATAACGTCCTGATATAAGACGCGCTGCCTTGGGGGGTGAGTTAAGTAACAAGATGGGAAAATTGGAAGCAAATGTCTGCAGCCAAACTTAGTTGTGATGTAAGGGAATGAGCCTGGACAAATGCGTTTAGAAGATGGCAGCTACATCTGATTACTCGTTAATGTCAAAGGATTAAATCGAAAGCAAATTTCATCACTGCTTGATGATTAGATGAATAAGGATACTGGCTGCATTGGCCGACGTCTATGTGTGTTCCTGAGGGTGTTATTCAAAGACATATAATCTGTAGATTTATTAATTTACACAGAGAAAAAAAAGTAGAATCACGGTGACTCCCAAATGAGAGTCTGGACTCGATCACTGTGGTATCTACCCATGACTCTAAAGTGAATCCCAATCATTAGGGAGTCTTAGAATAGGAGTCATTATAGAGTTAATATAGAGTCCTGCTAATGTTAGGGAGTCACTTTAGATTCCTGGGGAGAGTAGTGTTCAATGAAGTCACATCACAATTGTATATACGAAGATGAATCCACTAAATAGGTAGGCATGTATGAGAAGCCACGTAACTGCCAATTATGAAAACACAGTAGTCTGCACTACAAAGGTAGGGCTAGTAAAGGGGCATACCATCCATCTAAAAGACCTTAGGGTGATTACATGTAGGTGCCAATTGGCGCTGACAAATGAGCTTAATTGCGCAATTAGTCTTAGTTTACCCTCATTGTGTGTCTGTAGACTCAGGGTCGTCGTGCTAGAAGTAAATGCCCTTTAAAAACGGAGTCGCACTGTCTGTTGTTTCAACTAAGAACCATTGAAAGTATTATCATTTTAAACCCGCAGTTCTTACTGAACGTCCAGTAACAGTCAGAGCGCAGTCGGGACAGGTACTCAGCCGTATATATAGGGGCGCTGGGCCTTTAAGGACAGCATGTTTGTTTGTTGTCATGATGTACCACGTACAGCAGGCAAGTACCTCACTCCCAGTGCTGCCATGGTTGCCTTGGTTGGGAACAGGAAAAAGGGTTAAAAGGATAGCATCCGGGGAACCTTAATGTTTTAAATGTCATCAGACAGCCAATGCCATTTTGGACTCACCAAAGAACTATGTGTGTTAACCTAAAATGTAAAGACAGGGAGGAGGAGAGGGAGACAGAGGATGGGAGGTAAACATAGAAATAAAAGTAAGAAAGAGGAGAAGAACGATATAAATAAAAGACAGGAAGATAGAAGAGCAAGCAAGAGGGGAAACAAGAGAAAGTTCCAGAAAGATCAGGAAAGTGTATACGACGCACCACACGCGACCACCAGGAGGGACAGCTCTCCCCGTACAGACATGACGGAATGACATGCGCTGGGGCACTGTGAGATTCTATTTCAAATTAAACCCTGGGGTAAACAGACATCTGTGACACAGTAACGTGATCCTATTAAGATACCCCGGTTAGATCCAGACACATCAAGTGAGTCGGTTAGATCCAGACACCAAGTTGCCCATTGTACACAAGTGCAGTCTTACAACCAACAGTAATGCGTTATAGGGTTCAGCCGCTTTAACCCTTTGAGTCTACTTATCATTACATTGACCAGAGTAGAGGTGTGTTTTACTAACAGAAATAACTGCATTCTATTTTGAGTCAGTTATAGGCGAACTTCCAGTATTGGAAAAATTACTACCAGGTTCATATCAGGCGCCACGGATGCCGTGCATGTACTGAGACAGAAAGAGGCATCAGCCTATCTTTTAGAGTAATAGACTGGTACCTTGGCGTGTCACCCAGTGAGCCTGACTCCGGAAAGTGAGTCAGGCTGAAGCTCTTTTTATTCTCCGTGATAAAACGTTTCATTAAGATGGGGGAAGGGAGGATGGAGAAATAAATCAAGGCAACTGGACTAAGGAAAGCAGGTCCTTGGTGTAACATGTTAAAGGGACACGAAACACTAGAGGTCAATGCAGTACCACAGCAGGGAAACATTGGCATAACAACGGAAAAAGAACTTATCGCCTGGCTATAGTTGAAGTGTAGATGTTCTATGACCAACAAGAAATCTTAATCTGAAACCCAAAGAATAAAATCTCACCCGCAAATTATATCTGTGTTCCATGTTTGAGTTTTGAGTAATGCAAAGTGGGAATCAAACTTTTACAAATAATGGTTGAATTCTTGTGTTTACTTAAACCGGCGGCTACCCTACATAAGGCTGCCTCGGTACCAGTAATAATACCATCATCAGTGGCAGCAGCAGCAGCGGCGGCAGCCATGCTGAAGGTGGTGGGTAGCATGGACAGCACAAGGAGGAGGAGGAGGATCAGTGGTGGGACTGGCTTCACAAGGAGTCAAAACGTTTTGTGGATAGAGAGGGACACGGCATTGCTGCTGCAGTAGCACTGGACGCGAGTCGGCCACGCCTCCAGCGTCATCCCGGCTCAACCCTCCCTGCCTCCCGGTCTCCTCCGGCACCAGTTACTGCCTGCCCCACTAGGTGGCCACCACCGAGTCCCACAAAGACTCTGCAAGGAGAGTGTACCTGTGTATGGATGAGCGTGCACGTGTAAGGAGCGTGATAAGGTGGTCTGGGAGACGCAGGCATCATATTACCACTACAGCAAGAGGACACTGTGAAGGACATACACTCAGCAAGTAGCTGGGAGCATGTATGGCGGACGGAGATAGCTACAGGGAAAAGGAGTCCAGCGAATTGGTCAACTTGCTGCTTCAATGCTGAGTATACCACCTGAACAGAGAGCACAGAGTGATCTGGAACTGATATGCTATCACATCATCACCAAGTTTACATGTGTGATAAAATCATTATATTCTCAGTACTCAAAGATAATGGATACAAAAGTAAATGGATGAGCTAGAAGTACATGAATATGATGGGATTGCCTGGAGTCAAAATTGTTCAAAGCAAATACCAATACTGACAAATATATATAGGCTGGTGTGTACATCAAAACACAGGGTGACAAAGCAGCAGAGACATTGTTACCGGAGATAGCGGCAGTAGCGGCTAGGTAGACCCAGTTTGTGCGATAGGGGAATATGATACAGTGACATCCCAGAGGCGTATACAGGTCTCCCCTGTGAAGCAGTCAATACCTGGAAGCCACATTCCTCTGGAGGATATTGAATTAGAAGCACACGGTTCTAGTGGAAGCACAGCGTCTGGGCACATGACAGGGACCTATTCGCCCAAGGCTGCAGCTACAGCGCCAGTGAGTGGCAGACACAGTTCTTTCTGCCCATTTTCTTGATCCAACACTGTATATGGACGGCAGGCAATTTAATTGGGCAAGCACAGAGCCCAATTTTTTCAGGGAGTCCTCATTAGTGATATACCGCGAGTGCCTGGAACCCTAAAAGTTTCTCACGGTTGAAGATCTAAATAGTCAGATTTAAGCTATATATCAGAAAAATATCAACATTGGGGATAAAGCACTTACCCGTACTCCTAGTAGTAGGATTGCGGCTTCAACACCTTATCAACTCAATATAAAGAACGCCTCCAACACTGTTGGCTTTTAAGATACTATAATTAGCTGATTATAGCTTTTGCTCTGGAATATATAAACGGCTATGGCGGTTATTTAAAGGTCCTTATCGACATCGTATAATGTGTTTGTATGCTATTGTGGTGAAGTGATGGAGAGTGGTGTTTAGACTAAAGGACACAGGTGGTACAAGTCGCCCACTAGGCCACTATCTCTGTACCTGTCAGGCACCAGCCACCAGCCACCACAGCGCCACCAGGCGGGACGCGGCTACACCAGGGGAGGAGGTACTACAAGTAGTAGTAGTGGACTGGTACCTGGGAGTGTCACCCAGCGTCTCATCCAGGAGGAACGCTGCTCACACACCAACGGGTACCAGAATCTTCAAGACGGGAGAGAAGGAGGATCTGGGTATCTGAATCATTTAGATAGAGGTTTAAGACTGCAAACACGGAAACTAAAAACTAGTGTTACTCTGGGCTAAAACCACTTCCATTGAGCATCTTTTGTTCTAATAGCGCAACTGACGCAGTGTAGACCAGCAAAGTCGAGTTCGATACTACATCGATACTACATCAAGTAGCGTTGAAACAATCATCAGAGTTTGATGTGGTCCCGCTCGACCAAACACCCAGAAGGAAAGCTCCAACTCTCTATACTACTCAACTGCCCAACAACTGCTGTACACCCACCTCCCCATTGTTATGGTTGGCAGCTGAGGCCTGGAGGCAGGAAGCACGTCTTGGCTGCTGTGTGCCTGGAGGTTGTTGTGTTGACTTGTGGACCAGCACCACTCAGTGGTAGTGGTAGTGGCAGTAGTAGCCATGCTGCCTGTGGTGGAGGGCTTGTAGCAGAGGCACTGCAGTAGTGTGGAGAGGGCTAACGGAGTCTGACTGGCGCCTGGCAAGTTTACATAGTAGCCGCTATGGAGGACGCTCGAGTGGTTACTGGAGTATACCATGGTCAATAGGCGCTACTAGAGGAACCACTGTAAGGTAACAACGCCAATAGTAAAGGCCTACTTCTGACCACTGCTGCTTCTACCAGGGCAATGTGGCAAACTATCTGTACCTTTTTCTGAAGTAGCCCGAGCTACACATGCTGGGAGACTTACCAATTAATCCACCCATACCATCTAATATCAAACCGAGTGGTACTCTGAGTTAGAGGCACGTCCATCCTGTAACTTCAACTCCGACTGGCAGTGCAGGCCCAGAGAGGAAAGCCCCAACTCCCCATACTTCACAACTACGAACCCCTCTAGCAGCTCCAGTACAGCTACTAACTACATTTTGATACCAAAACTAAGGAATATCTGTGAAGTTTGGCTACTACAAATCGAATCATCTCTCCATTGTTCATATCCAATCTTCCAACTGCCAATCAACTCATTTGACACTTATTATGGCCTCACTACTAGGACACCCCTGTCAATACACAAGTCGTTCTGGGGCCCTGCCACTCTCATCCTCTTGATACTACTGCACACGCTCTGTACTTCAAGAGAACCCTTCGGAATCATATCAATCCCCTCTACTGCCATATTAGTCCTCTCCCCTCCCCTACATTTACACCCCATCCCCCCCCCCACTATCTCTCCAGACATCGTCAACAACCCTATTACTGAAAGACCCTAACGAATCTACTTTTCCTAATCTATATTCCACAAATCCAAATAATATTATAAGGGTGCCCGTAACACCTAAAACCTTCCAGTCGTACACATACCACTGCCAGAACACTCCTCCAGAATTCTAATACCACTCCTCCATATAATAAGCATCATAACCCCAACATTCCCTTTCCCTCCTCTTGTCCGCTGCTTAACCATGCTAAACCTAGCCCTAGTAGGAGACAAGGATGGGGACTTATACCCAGAGGACGACGCCTCTAGTGAGAAGGACATCATCTCCCTACGCCGCAAGGGGGGTGACTCAGATGATGAAGATGATGACGATGATGATGAGGATGATGAACTTAATACAGATGAGGAGAGCTCAGTGGGCGGAATGGACCCCGCTGTGGCCTCTACCTCCACCAGAGGGGTCAAAGAACAGCGGTCTTCAGGGACCAGCCTAAAGGGCTGCCTCAAATCCAGGCCCTGTACTATATGTGTGTACCTCTGTCTGGCGCTGCTTATCCTAGCCAGCGTGGTGTCTCTGATTGTGGTGGGGGTGTTAGTAGTGGCCCCTTTCAGAAAAGCCATGGACTTTCAGGAAACGCTGTGTGTGGCTACCCGAACGCTGGAAGAGGGTGAGGACAGGCGGTGCTCCTGTGGTAAGGGGTGCAACTCTAAGTACTCGTGTATAGAGATTAAGGTGGCTCTCCCTGTAAACAGGGTGGTTAGAGTGGCACCTGTTGGAGGCAGGCAGGAGGATACGGATACTTCTACTGATAAGGAGGATAAGGGGCAGACGGACGAGAAAAAGGAGAGTAAGAAGATAAAGGAGGTGGTTATGTACGATAATGAGGCAACGTTAGCGAGAGAGGTGAGTCTACAACCAATTGATGCTATACATTTAAGTGTGTACATGCATAGTTTATACCATGAGACCCATTGATATTGATACATACAGTATAGCATCCAAGAAGCCGTGTTGCTCATCCTGGACAATCTTGGATTTACATTGGGCTAAACATTATTGCAAAACCATTGTCATTACATCAGAATAGTTGCCATGGTGAGGCCTATCTTGGTTGTATGGTGAAATGCCAATGGGTAACTACAGTTGATAGGGTAGGCGTTTCATGGTAAGAGGGTCTGAGCCTCAGGTGCGGTAGGAGCTTCACGGCTTTGGGAATGTTCATTAGGCCAAAAAAAAGAAGGTGTGTTTCAGGCAACATGGTCCAAAAATTTAGGGTAGGTATGTCGGATTTTTTTTTTAAATGTTGGAGGTACCTGGAATGAGTCACGCACTGCAACATGGACTCGCAGGTCATCAAGACGACTCACTGATTCTTAGGCCACCCTTTTTTGATAACTTGGATTACAGGCTTTTGGCTCCAAATTTTTGGAAGGGCAGAGGCAAAAAAAAAAAAGCTGCCCTACGGGGGGCACCAGATCACAAAATTTACCGAAGGGCAGAGGCAAAAAAAAAAAAAAAAAAGGCATGGAAAATCTCATTTCTGGGCAATTTAATGAAGATACATTGAGAATTATCCCTAATCTGAGAGGCCTCATTCTACCTTTTGCTGGTCAACATGTACTTTTTTTTTTGGTAAAATTCTCAAAAAATCTTGGAGGGGAAAGGTAAAAAAATAAAATAAACTTTTTTTTTTTTGCAAAATGCCAAAAAATCTCGGCGGCGGATCCGTAATCCAAGTTATCAAAATAAAACGGCCTTACAATGACTAGGAATATCATGAAATTATTGAACATTCTTGTTGAAAAGCAATTTCCTGAGGCTGGACAGTTACTTAGGCATGTGATCTGTTCTTCCTGACCAAAAAATTGCAAAAAAATAAAAATAAAAAATTCTCCAAAATCAGAAAAGAAATTCTAGGGTCGGCCCTTTTTTGAAACTAGGGTCGGGTTGCCTGAAACACACCTTTTTTTTGGCCTTATAGGAACTGGGTTTAAGCACTACGTCTGGGTCTACATACTAATACTTGCCTTGATTTAATTGTAAAGGGAATGTGGCCACATCAGTCAGGAAATGACAGCACAGAAAGCAGAGGCAGGTGTATTACACAAACATTATAAATTGGCAAGTTAGGAAGCGAGGCAAATACATCAATTATTAAAGCAAATTATGTAGCAACTGCTTTAACACTATAACTTTCCACCAAGAGCCACATACATTCCGCTTGTAATCCCTATGTGGTTAGAGCCCTGGGACTATGGGGACTTAATGAAATGCTCAATTAAGTCGAGGTACTTTTGCTGTTAAGGAATTCATTACAACGCAGAACATTAATAGTAATTTCCAGAAGGCGTGCCCCAGTCTACTCTGTAATAGCAGCAGTGATTCATGATTGCCTAAGCTCTATTAGGGAATTATAACTGTGCATACACGACACAGCATGAGGCACGTCAGCATGCAAACCTACCATTTCCACCACTTTAAGTTGCGGTGTATAAAGGAATATATAGATACCTAGCAAAATAAGGCGAGCATGCGCAAGCTGTACACATAATTATGCTAAGATGAATGACTCTAATAAAAGGACTATTCACCCTACAATAAGTTTGATAGCTAGTTCATAATTAAGGTAACTCGCAGGTTGATTCTTAAAACACTCTTAAAATATGCCGAGCCCATAGCATAACAAATACTGGTCATTTGAAGGGTGATGCATATTTCACGAGTCACATAGCCTAGTTCGTATCGTTCTAATTCCTACCCTTCCCTAGCTCCCTACCCTGACATATGGATATTGGAATGGCTGATTAATCTCCGTAATCTCTTTATCCCCTGACATTTGTCATCAGAGTAATTACTACATGAACTACTACACAAGGTACCAGGACACCCGGGGAGAGATTACTACTAATCAAATAGGGTCAGGTTGCACCATCTGGGTCTCTGAACTTATCAGAAAACTAAGATTTATTCAAAGGTAATATTCATGTTGATATACAGAACTCCAATATTTAAGAAAGACCACAAAGAAATAAAAAGAAACGTTTTGCAGGTTACATGCTCAAAAAGTCGAGACCAAGTTATTAATTACCACATGCACATCTTACATCTATCATGTTTTAGACGTCATTAACGTGGAATTACTTTAAGCTAAATACAAATCATGTTATATGAGGCAATAAATATATCACTGTCCTTTTCACCAATGATTTCATGACTTATCTTTCTGCCGAACCGACCAGTTATAATCTATGTATGACGAATACTTTTCATAAGTTACTTCATTTACACTTCAATGCAGCAGCGGAGGTTATCCACTTGTTGTATTGATAACAACTATCCTGAAATCACAGTGGTTTTATTCTGAAGTCACTCATATAGTGCAGCAAAACAGCCCTGTGAAGCTGCTGCGTCATGTCCCCCATGTTGGTTGATGGCAATGACTGAAAGTTGAGAAGACCGCAGGCCTGTACTTTCGATCAACTGCTGTTGATCACTGTCCACGTAGCTAGTAATCACGGGAATACATAGATTGAACCCGTATATCACTACTCATATAGTGTAGCTCGTCCCTGTGCATATTCACATTCTGACCCTTCACATGACGCACGTCCCATCCGACAAAGAAGCAATTTCATTTGCTGGTTCTAACCCCGAGAGTAACTTAATCCATTTTCTAACTGCATCTGTAGAAGAGAAACGCATCATCTGGCCTTATATACGGAATAAGATTTCTTACTATAATTACTATAAAATAGGGTCTTCTCATTAAGTTAAAGGTCGTATAGTGCTCAATTACATGTGCAGTGTACGTCATCTAGATATCGATATCTACCGCAAACGGATACCCCAACAATGACATTGTGTCAATTATGCTACGCCATTGTGCATCATTACACTATAGTCCGCTCCATATATAGATGCAAATTAAGGTGTAAAAAAGAAGAGCGACATTCTCGGTATAAACATATATGTTGACAGTGTAATGTAAGAAAATGTAACTTCGGTAGGGTATTAGATACCATTCACCTTTTTATAAAAGACTGTTGCTTCAGTAGAGCTGGAACATGGCGAAGTTCACCCAAAGCTGTTTGGTGATCATTACAAATCGGGTACTGATATCGAACTTATTCTCCTCCTAAAATCGAAACAGTCAAAGTTTTTTCCCCTTCTCTTCATTGATATCACCCATGAAATGCTGGTGGGCATTAAAGCTTAGACAATGCCTCCCTTATCCCCGTTCCTTCTGAAGCTTTTGTGAATGTGAGTTAAATGTTCGAACTGGAGAGATAGGTGTAACAATCACCGAGGCAGAGGCGGGTCCATTTTGGATCAGCCTCATAAAAGGTAGGAGATTGCTCTCCTCGGATTAATGATAAATATAAGCCATACATTGGAAAGTAGGAGCCATCTCTGCATCATACACCTACTGTTACGTCTGTTTCAGAGGTAAAATACAATTGCTATCTACGCAGTTTAATCAGCGTGGTAGTGTCAAGCATGCAGCCTTCAGGGATGTCACTCCAGTCGCTGTTCATTAACAGCAGTCCTTATTAAAGGTGCTATAAAGTAACATTTATACAAATTAAATGAGGTGCCATGTTTCAAACTCTAATTAACACAGGCACGCAACACAGAGGATTACTCCCCCACACACCCCACCATCATTTATCAGTCAGGGCACCCTTAAGTAGGTATTCCAGTGTGACCGTTACTGTTGGACGGTAAAGCAACGTTAACTGGTTAATATTGATCCAAGGAGTCTATTAAAATGGGCATAATGCTTGTATGAGGTACATACAATGTAGGGTAATTCATGTTAGGACAACAATGGGATTTGACTTAAAGGCAGTCATAGAATCAAAGTAAAGGGCAGCGGATGAAATCCAGTAACATTTTGACCCCACTAAACCTAAATTAGTAACAGCACCCACTGTCACCCAGCCCAGGGGCAATTCATAGTCTGTAATATGGTTCGGAAATATCAGAAACATTAGATATTTTCGACCTGACGAAAACGTCGTCCCGATTTGTGATCCCGACTTCAAAATTAGGTGAAGTGGAATATCTGCTCATCATAATCTCTAGAGAAGCTTTCTTATGCCACACAGTACCATAACGCGTCATACATACAGATGCCATTGAGGGTTAGACAATAAATGGAGATGTTGACATGGACGATGCTCTTAATACATAATTGTATTGCTGGATGCTGTAAATGGAGTGTTTACATTCGAGATTTAATTTTTCCCTGTTCTGCTGGAACCTCTCTATGAATACAGTAAAAACACTGTAGTCTGGTCGACAGTCGTTGGTTATTTCCCCAATCAGATAAGGATATGGATTGACAGTTATACTGACATGATGTGAGAATTGTGCTGTTTTTCCCCAGGTGTCTTTCTAGTCGGCTCTAATGCAAGTACATAATTATGTGGAGCACGAAGCATTTTTGCCTGTAATGTGCTGCTTTGGGGGGCAATAGTAGAGACAGGACATGGGTCTCTATGAGTGGGTGCTGGTTGGAAATGACCAACATTACGTATACACTAAAGGGGAGAAGTAGTACATTGCTAACAGAAGGAAGCCATAAGGTATTACCAAGAGAAACAGTTTATAGTATTCTTTGAATGGAGCAAAAATTCCACATGAGAATTGAAAGCCAAAACGCTGTGAACGCCATATTAGCGCCTGATGTAGAATCTGTTGACAGACAAATCCCTCTAATCGTCTTTGGCACAGGCAGCTCTAGCCCCGGCTTGATAGCATCAGGTAGTTGATGAGGTGTGGGGCATAGGAGGCCAGGGTGAGGACCCGCCACCCCCCCCCCCCTCCACCCCTACGTCCATTCACGTGAATACCCTGATCTTCACACATACAGCACTATATCTACTACGGTGTACCAGTGTAGGCAACACACACACACATAATAATAGTTGTAAACCTGGCTATAACGAACTTAGATATGACGGTGACTGGTTCATAAGTAGAATAATCTTTCTGTCCAATTGAGATACATTATTTTGATTTGATTTATCTTTATTTCTTGTTCATCATTAGAAACAGTTACAATAAATTATTGTAAAATGAAGTACAAAAGAATAAAAGGTACATCTATAGTCTTTCCATGTTAGACAGTTCACTGTTAATGCTCTGATGAACAATTAAAGAACGGCTGCTTCTTACTCTGTTCAAGTAGTTTTAATTTTGGCAGCCTTACCTATTATTTTTATCAACCTTAGTAGAGTTGGCTCACTCAGCCACCCATATCAATACTTAATAGGATACATACATAACATGAACACTGGTCGTATTACATGATACAACAACCAACACTTAACTATTGTCTTTTCCGTTGTGTACTTGGTGAAACACATAAGGGTGCGTGATGTGAATTTATTAAAAAGAAAATACTTAATTTTAGATAAATAAATACTTAATAAAGGTTGTCGTCTAATATTCAGTATTGCGAACATTCATTCAGGTATTTTGGTGCTTTGGGGGAGAGAACTAAAGGGTGGATACATTATATTCTGAACGGTTGGAGTTTGGGTTTCTTAATTTGTAACTAGTTCTTTTGTGTCAGCATAAAAGAGTCGAGAGATTCTGAATTTCTTTCTGGTGGGTCTAAATTATTCCAAAGATTTGCTATTATATGTTCCAGACTTCTTGTGTATGCAGCTCCATTTGGAGTATGTGACTTTAAAATCGGTCCATCCCAGGCCCTTGTATTCAAGTTTCTATTATCTCTATACCGATTCTGTTACAATGAGCATTCGCACATTCTTCCCTATACAATGGTTACCACTGCAATATTATTTTAAGACACCAATCCGACCCTTTCCTCCGTCCCACCTACCCAGTTTTCTCTCTTTCTCTCTGTACTGCCTCGTAGCTATGTAGTTTTGGCTCAGGCTCTCCTTTCTGTGGTTACCTCTACTCCCCCATGTCAATTCCAACTGTGTCATTTAGTCATGTCTCCTTCTTTCATTCGACCTCTCACCCTGGCCACATTAGTGTGATTACCCCACAGAACCAATGGGCCCCAGACCCCCTCCACTGCTCCCCCATCACCATTATTCCCCTGGGAGGTAACACTGGTGGTGGGCAGCTCTTTACACCTCCACGGCGGGCTGCTAGATGAATGGAGTAGGTGCAGGGTGGGAATAAATCACCATCAGTCAGCACAGAGCAGCCATAGAGCAGCATGGTGTAGCAGTCACCCAGCCGTACCTGCCGCACCCACCTATAGCGCGGTCATTAGGGCAGCTGCGGCTATAAGATGCCAAAACTACCTCCATATTACAATAGCTCTGCCTTTTCACGCCTACATACAGTCATACAATAACCTGAACTACATTCCTCATGTATTTCCAAAGACCTATAGAGTGTTATAATTCACTGGTATTTCAATGTGCCTTTTAACCCATTACCGCCTCATGGTATTGTAGGGAACAAATGCCTACCATTACAACTGGGCAATGATTACTTTAACATATAGCTGAGAGTATAGCCGTCTGTTGCACACTCATTTGTCATTTTCATCTTCATTAGCGCCCCTCCCTTCAGATGTTCCCAGCCCTGCATGAGCCAAAATAGGAAAGCAGCTCATGTTGCTGGCACCAAGTCCTGCCTGGACTCCTTCTGCACCTAGGTGACGAAAACAGTTGGGGTTCCACAGTTGGCTTCAACACAAAAGACAATGACGTACGTGTCAGTTGGGTAGGGAATGCCAAATAAAATGTCCAAGGTTCCTCCTAGCCCCTTACATAATGCTGCTTACAGGAGCACCTTTCAGGTCTAGCTGGTAGCCAGCTAGTTGCTGGTACCTGGAAGCTAATCATCTCGGTGGTTTCCACGAGGGGTGATTTGGCGTTTGGCTGCTATCTGGTTTGTTTGCTGTCTGGTTATTATTGTATCTCCTGGTACCGTGCCAGGTTAGTGCTCGGCTGAGGGTGTTCTGACGGGGGAATAAGAGGGTGGCAGTTATATCCCAGTTATGCTGACTCCTGCCAACCAACGTTTGCTTATCTATAATCTAGCATCATGGTATGTGCTCCATCAGGATCTTATTTGTAATCTTGAGGCTGTGCCAATCTTACATGTTTGTACTAGCCATCGATTAGGTACACACGGTCACTATACTTCAAAAGTAATTTCCTAATTGATTGCTCTGTCATGATTACTCGCTATAACTGCAGTACACATTTCTATTGATCAGCAGTCGCGAGTCCTCAACATGGCCTGCTACGCATAAATCATGCAAAATACTTGATTGATACATCTCAGACAACAGTCTATAAACCAACCTTTTTGACTCAGCATAATATTATGTTTCAACAACCGTCAGTAATTTCAGTGTATCAATCAGGTGACAGACACTAATGGTACCACAAGGTGCTGAGAAGTAGTGCTCCAGCTTGAGAGACTTGCTTCCAGACCCCCAGGGCAAAGTGTTCACAGGTTCTTAGTTCTCCGAATCCAACACACAACCAACCTCTCCCATTCACCTCATCACTGACTAAAGCCTCCTAGAGCACGGGATTACAGCAGCTTATAGTAATTCCTGAAGCCACAAACGGTAGGACGAAGCCAGGTGCAGGCTTCACGGGCTTATCCCATGCCATGCACACAGCTCATGAGTCAGCTTAGAGTTCAATATACCCTTGAGGAAGTCTAGATTGGATTGTTCCGTACATTTAAGCTGTAGTCCAACAAATGCAACAAAAACGAGATGTATCTGAGTAACAGTGTAATCAATTGGAGGTCGATTTGAGAGCGGCATGAGGAGAATGTTCAGCAGAGGCGTCACCGTACTTACATGCATATCCCCTCCTCTTGAAATCATCGGAGAGGACCAACTGCTTTGTTAAAAGTTTGAGCCACTCGAATTGTAGCGCTGGTATCTAATCACCAATAAACCCTAGGCCAATAGATAAGCCACGTTTAATCTCAAATCTTATCACATGTTTTACGATGTTGATGTGTTGTTAGCAGTACATTCCTAGTCACTTTAATTATCCCTAAACCTAACATATCTGCCCTAGCATCAATCAGTGAAATATGGTCCAGTTAAGCCTTAATCCTCCGGCCTTGTTATTCCTAAGCCAAGGAAATTTGACATTGTCATCCACATCACTCCATAGGCATTGTACTGGTACTTCCTCCATCATGCTCCTCCACCCACTACACCAACTATTGCTGAGCACGTAGAGGTGAACTGACAGGTCAATAGTGTGTGGCAGACGGCTGTGTGTGTCTATGTAAGGTGTAAGGTGTGTGTCGGGTGGAGGGTAAGAGAATTCCACCCTTACCCTGGTGCTCTACCAATGTACATGCCCGAGAGTCAAAGCGACAAACCACATTATTGGCAGGCCTAGCACTGCCTTCAAAATCTCCCCTGAGACCTCCCCTTTACAAATTCAGCCTCAATTCCCTTGAAGTCCCTGGGTAGGTCTTCATATCAATGCCCTGCCCTTCTCTGTGCCATTTTGTACATCGACGGGTGGTGAGGAGAGTCTATAATACAGAACACAGGGATAATGAGTGTATAGCCGGCATGATACCACCAATATCAATAACTACATAACGATTTACCTCAAAGCTGGAGGGGTTTTAATGTGAATAATGAATGGTGGGCGTGTATGGGATAGTGAATGTGTTGATATAGCTATAGAAGTTTGCGGTATCGGAATGTAAACACTGCTATGCCTACCTTGGTCGATACATTGGGGTTTGCATTTGGATGACATTGTATATGGGAAGTGCATCAAGTAACCTTCATGTTATGAAAATAATTCTTATTTAAGCTAGCTACTTTCTGAGTGCAGACTGCAACATCTAATATCAAGAGGCTTCAGGACAACATTGGTATATACTGTGAGGATCGCGTCATCCTGGAATCCTGCCTTTATCACAGTAGCTAAACGACATATTAGGGAATATATTAGCAGAAAATGACTGCCTCATGACCAATGAGATAAGTTTCACTATACTCTAGCAACTGGCCATTCAGGTAACCCAACCGTCAGGTGCCATTTTGTAGCAGAATCCCAACTGTGATTTACCAATTGGCATGGTTTATCTGTTCGCGTAATGCTATCTAGTGTCATGCTACTCCTGCGAGCGGCAACAAGTACGTCTATCATGCTAGTCAAGTTGTGGGATGGGTGAGACAGCACTGCCTATCAAAGGATACGAGTGTTAAGCTAGATAGTCTCAAAATTGCGAGATAGTCTCAAAATACTATAGTTTCGTTAGTACCTCCCAACCCTCAGGCTAGATAGTCTCAGAATTGCGAGATAGTCTCAAAAGGCTGCAAGATAGTCTCAAAATTTCAGACTATCTTGCGATAGTCAGGCTAGATAGTCTCAAAACTGCGAGATAGTCTCAAAATACTATAGTTTTGTTAGTATCTTGCAATGGTCAGGCTAGATAGGGGTAATTTTGAGACTATCTAGCCTGAGGGTTACAAGATACTTACAAACCTATATTATTTTGAGATTATCTTGCAATTTTGAGACTATCTAGCCTGAGGGTTGCAAGATACTAACATAACTACATAGTGTTTTGAGGCTATCTTGCAGTTTTGAGACTATCTGTCAGGATTTTGAGACTATCTCGCAATTTTGAGACTATCTAGCCTGACATGTGTTTTGAGACTATCTCGCAATTTTGAGACTATCTAGCCTGAGGGTTGCAAGGTTGTCGCAAAACCATAGTATTTTGAGACTATCTTGCAATTTTGAGACTATCTCGCCTAACATACGAGTAGTATATAGTTGCTAACCAGGTAGTATGACAACCACTTTCGCTGCCTCAGTCTGGGGTTGTAAGACAGTGGTTCTGTAGGCTGCTGGAGGTAGTAGAATCTATATATCAGTTTCCCAACCGTGAAATCAAACCAATGGTTGGCGACAGGGGAGTGTAGGTAGGGGAGTACTTTACCCGGGAGACAAGCAGCTGGAGCCCAGGGCTGCTCCACTTAGAATCCAACCCCTTCTATGTTACATCTTAGTATGAGCAGTCAATCGGTGTGTCCTTCCGACTGGCGGTACTTTAAGAGTAGGTTTGAGAACCTGCAAAGACGTGGAGCAGGATTTCGTGTAATCGATTCCTTGACCGATTTCTGTTATAACCTGCCAAGACTCGCAAGGTATCATCCATTTGATACATTTTGTTTGAGAGACTCAAACTATTTTATATAATTATAGCTCTGTTAAAACATTGTGCAAAATTGTTATGCAGTTTCACTGCCCTATACCAAAATCAGCTAATAACATAGCAGGTAACCCAGCGTGACATATTCTTACCAGTTACTAATGGTGTTAGCAGGGGCTCTGAGGACAAGGGTGTAGTAAACAGACAGTAATTGACAGTAAATCATAAATAAGCAGCATCTATAATGGTATTTGCTGTAGGTGTGATATAGGGGGCCAAAACGATGGCCTGCAGTGGACAACAGTATAGTATACAGAACAGTGGCCGATATGCAAAAGGCAACTTCAGGACAAGTAGAATTCAATCTGTCCATTGTAGATCTCCACCCATCCTCCGTTCTGTCTACCGCCACTATTTATATGCAATATACCTATAGTGTCCCTGCCGGGCAGAGGAGTCTGGATTGTATCTACTGTGAGAATACGTTATTGTAAGCTGCCTCTGCTATATGCACGGACGGATAGACTGTCCTCCTATCATTAGCTTCTTTTTTTTTTCACGAAGGTGAACTATGAAACATCTGACGGAGAACGTTGGGTTGGTACACTAGTGTAAGCCCATAGTATATTATAATAGTGTACTGAACCCTGAACCAAGTTCTAAACTCCATATACTACTTGCAGTTTAAGCAGGTGAATAGACATCGACAGCGTGAACCTATCCTGGTGTGCTAGGTTCGTTTAGGTAAGGTGGAAATTTAGGAAACTGCTAAGATGGTGATAGGTTGACTGTGGATGGGGATCATATGCGGTGTGTGGCTGGATCGAACGGACTGAGTTGGTCATCTTAGGCAGGGATCAGGCCGGGTCTACACGGGCGGCAGCTGTGTACACAGCGGGGCTGCATATTGACCCTGTCTGATCCCTGAGTCCAGACTCCCAACAGGCTAAACACTCTGTAGCGGCACCCATAGCCCACAGCTTAGTAGGGTGTGGTGGGCGGCAGTGTGGACACATATTGGCAAAGATGAATGATACAGCGGGAAAATCCCCTACGACCATAGCCACAAAGCATCTAAGCTGTCTTTTGTTTTTAACGGCAGAGTTAAGTGCAAACGATTGATTCAGTAGGGATCAAATTCAAGTACCAGCTTTGAATCTAAATCAAGCACCCAGACCAGAGAGGACGCTTAGTCCCAAGGTTCCAGAGTGCCTTGGTGCCTGGTACGATCCTACTATTCACCTCAAGTCCAAAGCACATCCACCAAAGCACATCCAACCCCATCCTCACCGACTACCCCCTAAAGCTCTGTAAAGTACTGACTTACACAGGCTTACGGTGAATCCTGAAGCCACACTAACGGCGGGCTGATGCTGGTAGCAGGCTTCAGCGGTTTAGTGAAAGCCAAGTGCACAGCTCTGGACTCAGCCAGTGCTCAATATACTGGGAACAGTCCTAGTAGAATGTGTCTGCACTTTCAAGCTGGTCTCTAAAAATGGAGCAGCATATGCCTGTTATTAAAGCCTGGCGGCAATTTCTTCTGGCGTGTTTAGGTAGCACGTGAGGCGACATCGTCGTATACATGTAAAACTCTATATTGGAGTATAAATACTAGGTACTAGGTACGAACTGGTCACAATTGGCAACAAATAACAACATGAAAGAATTTCAACTGGATCCCAAGATGGATCACCAATTACTCAAGGTAATCAAGAGAAAACAGATTACGTATCTTGTTACACTGGTGCTGTGTTGATTGTGTAAATTTGTGGACTGATAAGGGCTTTCTTTTTCCGTCCAAGCCAGGTTTATTTGACATTCTCAAAAGCACACCACAATACCACCACCCACATTTCTCCACCCTTTTTGTTATACTACTGCTTCACCCTAATGCTTAGACATTCCTTGGAGAGACTGCTTTGTATAGAAGTGCAGAGTGTGTTTTTGTAGCATACTTCTGTTCCAAAGTAAATAACCAAGAGTTAAAGGGACACGCCATATTATTGATAGAACATCAGAAATTCCTTTTCAAAAGCACCTCCTTACAAATTCACCCCTAAGATCTCAGCCTCGAGGTGTGTTGTTAAATCAATGTTCTATGTACGTCCCCCTATCTCTCCACAGAGTGCCGAGAACATACTATATAGATAATGAACAGAGATAATAGGAACTTTATACCAAATGAATGACAATTTCATCTCCAAGCTGGGTTTATATGAATGATATATGATTTCCACTGTGTATCGGATTGTGGGTCTGTCGATTTGGTTTCAGCTGATTGCCTGCATTACTGTACATACACAGCTGCGTTGCTCCATTATAGCATGCTAATTTGTGAGATCGACCAACAATAAGTAAGGTATTATTAGCTGATCAATGGTAAAAGAAGGTACTCAACCTATGCAAAGCCAGCTTGTTGTTGTGGCCCGTGACCAAACTCGATGTCATAAATCCTGGATTTCTATTCCAGCAAAATAAAGCATCATAGTAAGAATCGGTATCCCATTGTGTATTCATGCGGGTTAGCTATGCCGCAATCTGTATAGCAGAATAAGTCATGAATAAGTCACGTTATCTACTATTTTACAGAACTGAAGAATAGATGCAGAACCATTAGGGAATATGTTAGAAAGAGCTAACAGCCTAATTTGACTGCTGGAGGGACCCAAGCCGCCTAGCCAATGGCGCAAATGTCTCCTTTCCCCTGTGCTACATCCCTTTAGAAGTAGCCTTCTACTGTGGTCGAGCAGCCTCCAAGGACTCTACCCAGTATTGTACATTCTCTCAGAGCAGCTAAAAAGAGAACCCTTAACTACTCTACCTGGCATGTAGGGCGTGGACTACAACGCGGCCATTTTGAAAAATATTGTGGTATACGACTGCAGTATTCATTGTACTTATTCTGCTTCGTTACCTTGACTGGCTGATTGTAACACTGCTGCAACATGCAAAATGGTCACAGTGCCACCAGGACTCTTTCCAAACCGTGGACATAGCTCACTCAGGACGGCCGCTGCCTCCCCCAAGAGCTTAATGGCGGCCATCTAGTGGTGTAGTTTAGAACCTGGTCACGTGACAGCCACCTCTGCCTCAGTGAGTCTGGGGTCACATAACTGTGGTTCTGGAGGGTGCAGCCGGAGGGGGCGCTGGTACTTCTGTGTCGGTTTACCCGACCATGAAATCCAATGGTCGACGACAGGCAAGCACTGGTAGGGGAGTCGTTTACAAGGGGAGCTCCTTCCTCCATTAAGACTCCTCCCTCGGGCCAAATCTATGTAAAAGATAAAGATAATCTACATATTTCCTCTAGGTAGTTATTTCCATTCCTTCTATTTTGAGCAGATCACAAACAAATTAACTAAAAGGTTCATTGCACCTGGTGAAAACGATGCTATAGTTGTACATTTGAAAGACTTCAAATCAGCCATAGTCTTCATAGAGAGAGGTAACGTTTCAAGGCGAGTCAAGTACAATGTCTGGCCCACAATACCCACTGCTGCAGGACATTTCTGTGGGTATAGACTAGACGTTTAGTGCCTAAAAAGCGTCTTGGCTTATAACTCTGCTGGGATCATCTTAAATCTATCCCTCTAGAAAGCAGATACTGTTCCGTAACTCTCAGACAACCCCCGGTGCCACACCGAGCGTTACACGCCGTAACTAGGCTGGCCTAGCTAGCTGGCAAACTATACTGACCCTGGTCAATAGTGAGTGATTGCCTACGTTAACCTAATATGACCTCATAACATGTCCTGTATCGCCCGACCTTATGTTGCTTTAACCTCCCTCGTTTGGCTACTGACCCCAGCAATGTCTATTGTTATGACCGTCTTTCCTCGTTCAAGACCTTGTGTGGCAGTTGATCCACACTGCTATGTCTGGCTACAGAAACCAACTCGGCATTACCATTAGCAGTCGACCTACCACATCTTCGTATAATCATATCAAGTGTGTATACATGCTTATATCCAGAACTCCTAAGGCAACTGAAATAGGAATCTTATAAGCTATAATACTACACTACCTTTCTAACATCTGTTTTATTTCTCAATTTACATAAAAGAGGAGCTCATTGTATCAACGAGTCTGGAATGATACTGTTTTACATATAAAGGATTTAATCTGGCTTAGACATGCACATTTGTAATTATTATGCAATGTGATTCTCAATATAGCAGTAAGGTAATTGTCCACCCCATTATACTTGTTTTGATCGCACAGCAGCTGGGTGAGGCTATGAGATGAAAGGAGTGAGGCAGTGCCTATAGGTATGCACAGTATATGGTGACTTGTACGATGGCCTTAAGATTAGCTTCGTTCTGCTATGTATAAGATGAGTGGACACGTAAGGCCCCCATCTGTCATCCTAATCACCTTTGGCTGAAGGATACATCGGGGATCAGCGAAAACGATCCTCTTCTTCATGGAAGTACATGAAATTGCGTCGGAAAGCGCTGTCCATGTTGTTTTGAGAATTTGAAGAGAATGCTGCTGGAATAAAATCTAACAGATCATAGATGTAGAAAGGGGGCATTTATTTGGTGTTTTCCTCAATGCCACGAGAAGTGGGCCCAGCCACTGCTGTTTATCGAAATAATGTCACTGTTTTGATGTGTAGACCTACACGAGATCTTATTGTATGGTTATTGCATGGAATATCAGAAAGATGAACAGCCGCTGCATGGCGGGCAGGTGAACCCATAACCCCCCCCCCCCTCCACACACACATGCAGGCACAACCACCCTAGTCATGCAGAGCGCCACCCACCTGCATAAGCCCCTTAACTAAGCCAATCAGTCACTCTACCGTTCGCCCCTGGTCTGTTTGCCTGCTTGCTGACTGCACTACTGACTAGGAACGGAAAATGTCTAATGTTACACTCTGCTATTGTAATCTGCTCTCTTCTGTTTGAGGATCATCAGGGAATATTTCGCTTTATCTCTGGGTCTATAATGTTCCTCTATCTATCCATCTCCCTTTTCTATTTCTGTTTTTTCTTTCTGTATTGTTGTCTTTGTCTGTATCATAGCCTTCATGCTGGGTGTCTTTAGCTCATCCCCTGTCTCCGTCTCTGCCCGTCTCTGTTTGTCGTTATTAAACACTCTCTCTCCCCACCATATCCCCCATAATCATATTTGAGCTTTCACATTTGATTATCACCTATAAATGAAAGGTATTACACTAGCATTGGCACTATGATGATAGCACCACTCTACTATGTTCACTCATACATCATGCAATGTGAAGCTCAATCTCTGGACGTCTTCATGCTCTAGCTACTCCCCTGCTCCTGGCCTAGGTATCTGCCCCACACTGAAATAGCATGCACTCATACAGAGCATTATCATGCTTTAAAAGGCTATTGGGTAACAATACGGGGAAGCAATAAAAGTCATAAAATGTACAACGGACAATATATTTTGTCTATCAACTAACATGCTGAGGTAGGCCAAATTACGTGTGCACCAACAATTGCCTGAAGAATGGCGTCGTAGATTGTCATGTTAATTACTCCTGCAACCACTCCCGCGCTCTCCCTCTCTCTGGGCTTGATAATATTATCGTGTAAGCAAAGGCATTCAGCCCATAAATGCAGCATATCGATCTATCTTACATAAGGTTGCATCTGTGAACAATACGACCCTCAGGGTTATTAATGATGTGTGAATAATCACACCAATACCTAACATGTAGACCTAGGCCTACCATAATTGCAACTTCACTACATGAACTGATGTATGTGGTATTCTAATGTTCACAGTCGAAGTGCAATAGTAATCAGAATTGAAGCGTTAACCATTAACAATGAAGTAGACAAAAAAGAACCCTGAGACCAACTTGAGAAAATAACATGGTATCCACAGTATATACAAACAATGGATTTTATAATATGATAAAATTCAGTGTTTGTTTCCCCTATATATAAAACGGCATTTGTTGGTTCGCTGGTACCCACCCATTGAATTTGGCCTGAGTGCTTGACAGGAACAGATAAATTAAAAGAGGCCAGATAAAATTATGTACTTTTTGGAAAATAAACGCGATTTTTCTCCCCAAATTTACTTTAATCAATATTTAGAGAGGCCCATATGTTGAAATCCTTCTCTTCCCTGAGCAATTTCTGAAAATCCAATTGTATTTAAAAAAAAAAGATATGATGAACCTACTCTCGCCCAGAGTATAGTAGGCCTACCTGGCAACAAGAGAAGACTGACATGAAATATCCGCCATTGTTTTGGCCTCAACATAACCATACAATAAGATAATTACAGAACAACGGTCATCAAATTCGATGCTTTTCTACAGTAAACACCCTTATAATCTGCCTCTGCAGAGATGACATTAAAAGTAAGTACAATTATTTAGATGCATCAGTCTAAAGTTCTGAGTCGGGGCCTTCCAAAAAAATCTGCTTGGAGAGTGAGGTTGCTACATCCTACACGGCCCGGTAGATAGGGATGCGCGTAACTATTGTGATCTTCAGAGGATAACTGGGGCATAGGAATGCTGCACTGTCCTCTCCCGCGGTCGGCGGTACGATGGATTGATACATTTCAAAACCTAACTAAGAGGGCAGGCACATAATGCCATTCATAGGCTATATCAAGCCGTACGATCCTGCAGTTGGCGTTGGTAGTGGAGCGGGGGGTGGGGTAGGTGACTTTGTCCTGAAGATAGGCCCTAGTCTGCCGAGAGGATGGGTACCAGTTTGTCATGTAGGCCACCCCCTTATTTGCGGTGAATTCATGTTTTCTAGAAAATTTGTTTTTACAATATCCAGTCGCTGAAGGCGCTGGTATTATCATAAAATGATACACACAGATGCATTTTTATACGAGACAATTACTATTGTGGTAAATATCAAAGACACATAATTGGGTTTAAAGTGGATTTTATGAAAATTTTGACAGATTGAGGTGTGGGCGGGTGGGACTTGGACTAGAACACTTTGTAGTAGGGGTCCACCATGGTTTGAATGAAAATGAGACAGTTCTCAAGAAGGTGGAGGTGACGTCACCCGGAAGTAGCAGAGGGTGTCCAGCATCTATGTGAGTCCATAATGTTTATTGGTTGAAATGATTTTCACCAGATGGCGATACTGATGCACAATTAACCACTACTGATCAATGATAACACAATTATACCAATTCCTTTATCCAAGTATCAAATCCTTGATTGGCAGACTTAATTACAGGTAGAATGTCACTGAGGAACCATTAAGGAGTCCTACCCAAGTCTACTAAAGGTCAATAGGCCTAATTACCACAGACAGCTAGACAGAATCCTTCCCTCCTGGCAGACTTCTTATGCCGCTCCCGTCCGCCTTAAGGTACTTTACTTCCGTCTCCATGCCTTACGGGGTTCTTGTTTTCCAATGAATAAGAAAAGGGAGAAATCGTCATCGACCTTTTTTTTATCGGAAATGTCACGACCCATTTAAAAGTCACTAAAAATGCTGGCAAGAGTCCATGCAATTTGTGTTTGGCCTCAATTTCGTCGATGGAGTGAACGCCAAGGCTTAAAAACTGTAGTTTGGGGGAATTGGTGCCAAAGGTGGGTTTAAAGTAAGGGGAGGGGAGTATTGGGTCTCCCTGAGTCGTCAGCGGAGGTGGGGCAATGGAAGCTGCCAGATGGAATACAGGGTGTTGGGTAAGTGGGTCTTATGGTGGTGGATGGTGGTGGTTATAGAGGCAGACGCTGCTGAGGTAATGTGGACAAAAAGGCTGCAAGTCCACACACTGAAGTCCTTCTCAGACCCCACGGTGAGGCAAGGGTCGGGAGGCCTCTGTGAGAGGCCTGGTATAGCTGCATTGATTGCGTGTTCATAGACAAAGTTGTACAAATTTGTTGTCTCCCATTTGAATACCTAATGTGGTATTCATAGCATCACATGCCGCAATATTATCATGCATGCATTCACTGCCTACCCCTGTCATAATTGTCAAGTAGATCCCTTTTGCATGTGCGTTGGGGCCAGGAAATTCCATACTTTCAAGATGTGACCGGGCCGTTATAACAGGCTGTGACCAGGGAGAAGGGCTTTACGACCTGTTACGGGGGACTATGTAGAATGAGCTCACCTGGCAGCAGTGGTTGCGGATGACGGGCGGAAACGGCCACTTTGGGCTGGGTCTGTGTGGACTCTGACTGACAATTACTGGTGGCACCAGTGGGCGGCGGTCGTCCTGAGCCCGTTCTGCCACCTCCATTCATCTCCATTGGTGGCCGAGGAAGTCCTGAAAGCTGCCCCCAGTCAACTGGTCTTGGTGAAGTACACTCTGTGGGTACCCCTAGAGAAAGTAGGAGGAACATCGAAGGATGGTATTGTGTGGAATACTGTTACAGTGTTTCAGGATTTAGCACTAAGGATTTGTATATGATCTATATTATAATATATTAGCTCTCGTGGAATCCACACTTAAAATAAATGAATGCTAGATGAAATAATGGGTTCAAGGGGATGAGACAAGATAACTGCTGTATCAGTAGATATAAGCATCAAGCACGATTCGGGTGGCCAGGAACCTATTTATTGGTACGTACTATTGCTACATGTATCTAAAGTGTAAGGCAGAGTTATATGTGCCTTATCTGCTTAAATCAGCGCGTAAACATAAAGGCCTTTTAGCTGCTCTCCTTATTATGAGCTGCTCCACCCGTACTGAGGTACGAGACTGAACTTGCTCCACAGGCCTTAATTATGAGGTTCTCCCCAGCCACTGTCCCACCCCCCAAACCTCCCTAATTGAATAATGATACATGGATTTCAAGATGCCACCATGCAGTCAGCTTCTGTAATCGGTAGCCGCCCTCCCCGCTAACTGCACACCTTGTCTCAGCCGCTCTGCCATTACAATACCTTCTGTGGCTTCTGCTAGGTGACAAGGCACGGCTTGATTTAATTGGAACCTGTCGCAGTCCATATTCTCGTATCTTATCGTGTGGTTAGCCAGCCCCATGCCACAAAATGAACAAGGAATGGTATTATGAAAAGAAAAGAAAATAGATTGAATATGTTGGATTATTCTATCTTTCCTTTGACAATAATGGACATTGTTGGAGGGAAGAGAGTACTATATTTACCATCTGAGACTGAGTTCAGGTCAAGGATGACCAGGGGACGTAGTCTTGGCTACCCCTCTCTATCATCACGACCCCCATATACAATCTGTCGAGCTGCAGCAACCTCCCCATCTCCGACAATTACCTATGTCGTTAAGACATGCAGTTAACGTACCAGTAGACGAGAACCACGTACTTAGTAGCCTAGCGATAATACTTTTACAAAAGGAATGATGAAAAACTGAAAAGGGAATACTATACAGGTAGAAGAGAATAGACATACATACTTATACTGATATAAATGGATTCAGGAAAGTAACAGAGGGAGGCAAGAGGGACAGAATTCGTAATGGTATGATGGGATGACATGGTAAATGCTACGATGGAACTCGTTCCTGGATGCTTGAATGTTACTTTAATTAAGCGTTGATTCCACAGCCGTCAGTGGGCCGTCAGTCAGGCACTATATATACTATTTCACGTGACAGCTAGATCAGTGACAGATCGCCGAATTGATGACAGTGGAGGAGCGTCATCAGATAAAATATGATTTCAAGGTTTTAATCATTTGATTCTAAATGGCACATCGAATTAAATAACACACGTATTGCCGAATGGGAATTAGTCTATGGCATGATCTGTCTCATTTATAGGGCAGGCCAGCCCTTGATGGGTTCTATCTACTGATTGATTCGGGGAGGGAAGGGGGGTAGGAAACAACGTTGGCCGGGATCATTGCTGATTGCATCAACCCATTCATCTGTGCATTACATATGTTACTGGTGTCCAGTTTATAGCGATGTTTCTGCTTTCTCCATATGCGCAACCATGTTATATAGTTCTGAGCTCGGAATTTCTCGTGAGATTTAGGCAGTGACCATACACTGACACACCATAGCTTCCAAGGAACAAGCTACAATACGAGAGCAGAACCAAGGTGTCACAAGAGTGCTGGTGTCAGTGTAAACATTGTGGTTGCGGGAACTAGTCCACTCCCGGTAGAGGCATATACTGTAGTGGACCAATGTGCACATGTATCATTCATGAACACTGTAGGAACCGATCCGTAATGGTGTATAGTAGTGTTTGTAAGCAAAACTACAGGGGGTGATTGCACAGTATTTATAGGGAGTTGAACATTGTAAAGCTATGTGTTGGTGGCTATAGCTATGTATCATGTAGTGCACTAAGGCTTTTTGGATATAATGGTCTGTAAGAGCAGGAAATAATGATTTTATCATATGGATAACCAGCGCCTTTGGCGACTGGATATTGAAGGAATAAATATTTTAGAAAACATAAATTCACAGCAAATAAGGGGGTGGCCTACATGACAAACTGGTACCCATTCTCTCGGCAGACTGAGGCCTATCTTCAGGGCAAAGCCACCTACCCCCCCCCCCCTCCGAATGGGATCATGTAAGAATATCAAGTATTTACATTACAAATACCTTCTAGCATTGCTTGCTCACAATCCGCCATTACGGATCAGCTAACTCAAGATTTCAGGTCCAGTGTTCATACAGTAATGAAGCAGCGGTCACCTAAAAGGGGTAGACACTAATGCTGGCTAGTTACTACGGATCCGGGCCCCTAGTTTTCTGAAAAATCTACCTTGCCATGGGCCCTGATTGCCACAGGCATGTAATATCTCGTTTGATAGGTTGAAACGGGAGGAAATTGGCGCTCTTTTTTTGATTTAATATAGTTGAATCCTGAATATCAATGATCTTCTCTTCAAAAAAAGATCTAAGATCTATTTGTGTGTTACATGTATGTGTTGTGCGTATAACAACAACAGGAGAAGTGATTTCTCTACACTGTTAGAAGTAAGTAGTGTTCCTGTACAGCAAATACTCGGGGCAACTTTGGTTCCAGTAGATTGTGCTGTAGACCCCCTACAGCAAGTCAGCTTATGTATATGTACAGCACATATACTGTACAGTAACAGCAAAATCTACTGTTATTGTACAGCAGAATTAATTGCAAAACCAAATCTGAAGGTCCTGGGCTCGCCTCCCAGTGCTGGTGATATTTTTAATCATCCATGTGAGGGAATTTTAGGTGAATGTAGGTAAAACAAGAGAAGTGGCTCGACCAAGGATTGAACTCACGACTTGCAGTATTGGAGACGGGCGCTGATCCGTTGCGCCACAGAGCCGGTGTTACAAACAATCATATTGGGATATATCTCTACTCTACTTCTAAACTGATTGATTATAGTTAGTAAAGGTCTGGGGTTCGCCTCTAAAGTGCTGGGGATATTTTTAATCATCCATGTGAGGGGAAAACGAATTTTAGGTGGATGTAGGTAAAACAAGAGAAGTGGCTCGACCAAAGATTGAACTCATGACCTGCGGTGTTGGAGATGGGCCCTGATCCGTTGTGCCACAGAGCCGGTGTTACAAATGGTCATATTGGGATATAAACTACCTCTGCCATGTGTGTTTTAAATGAGCTACAGCCTTGTTGCTAAAGATCCCTAATGAGAGGTGGCTAGAACAAGGATCGATCCCACGACCTCTCGTGTACATATTACAGGGAAAAGTGCTGTAGATCTACAAGTCACTACCGTAAGCTGCATCGACAGTAACAGAATTGTACATGCACAGTAAAATTTGCTGTATTATTCTTTACAGCTAAAGTACTGTGCATTTACAGCACACTTTGCTGTTCACGAACAATAACTTTTTACAGTGTAGATGGATCCATAAAGCATCAGCCAATGTCAGCCGACCACATGGAACGAGATTTATAGAATCGAGTCTTAATGATTTGGTTTACGTTGTCTGAGGACCATGGACTAGACACAGACGTAAAAGGTAGACCGGGAAGGCTGCTCATTTCAAACGTTTAGAAAAGCCAACAATGAATTGTAATCATAACCATGCACGTCATATTCATGACCTTTATATAAATATTGTTTACTTGGTTCCAGGCCCTAGGGCCCTCTGGAAAAGGGGCCCCCTGAACTGGGGCCCTCAGAACTGGGGCCCTCTGAACTTGGGCCCTCTGAACTGGGGCCCCCATGAACTAGGGCCCCCATGAACTAAGGCCCCCAGGAACTAAGGCCCTCAGGAACTTGGGCCCTCGGAACAGGGGCCATCATTTCAATTCAGTGACCGTCAGATTGCTAGATCTTATTCAGCACCCGTCAGGTTGCTAGGTTTCAGAGCCCGCTAGATTTTTTTAGGTATCAGAGCCCGCTAGATTTTCTCAGGTATCAGAGCCCGCTAGATTTTATGGATTTCAGAGCCCGCTAGAATTGCTTAGGTTTCAGAGCCCGCTAGAATTTCCCATGTTTTAGAGCCCGCTAGATTTTCTCAGGTTTCAGAGCCCGCTAGAATTTTTCAGGTATCAGAGCCCGCTAGAATTTCTTAGGTTTCAGAGCCCGCTAGAATTTAGGGATTTCAGAGCCCGCTAGATTTTTTCAGGTATCAGAGCCTGCTAGATTTCTTAGGTTTCAGAGCCCGCTAGATTTTCTCCGGTTTCAGAGCCTGCTAGATTTTCTCTTGTTTCAGCCCGCTGTTGACTGGGTTATTTCACGAGTTGACCTTGGGCCGTATTTCACAAGGCCGTAGGCCGAGTGAAATGCGGCCCAAGGGTCAACAAGTGAAATATCCGAGTCAAAAGACTTAAACGAGTGTACCTTTGTACTTATTTTCTATCTTTTTCGATTCAAAATACCAAAATTATGGTAGGGGGGGAGCCTAACAGGGCTAAATTGGCATTTTTCTAGGCCGTTCAAATGTATACAAACTGCCATTTTGATGACGTCAAAGGGCCGTGAAATATGGCCATGGGTTATTTCATGGGGGGTGTGCAATACGGCGTTCTTTGGTTAAGTCAATGGAACTGTTGTATATCATAAAAAATAAATATGTATAATAAGTTAACACAGTGCATTATAGTTTGTTGCAGAATATTTTTTTCATTAATGATTATGTCCCTCGGTATGTATTAACAATGTCACAATCACAAGCTCTCATTATCACAGGCACTAACGAAGAAAATGTTACACAACTTCTTTGCCATGGTTAGTTGCCACACAAACATATCTGATATTTAAATGGAATAACAGTAGCCAAACTTTGGATACTGAAGGCACATAAAAGAAAACGTTTTTAAGGTGTCAATCCAACTACACTTTGGTGTTCGGTGACCTCATCAAATACAATAACACCAATTTCCCAGGTTGTGGAGAACTAAAGTGTTGTACATGAACAAACAGGGTTAGTATTCAAACATGCAGACACTGCAGACCATATAAATAATTATTTTTGTAATGTTGGAAGTAATCTAGCTCAGAAGTTGATTCATGTTCCTGGCAACCATGATTGCTTTGGTGGACTTTCAGTAAGAAGTGATGAGATCATACAAGATGATCTACCGCTGCCAACTCTGACACTTGTCTTTGAAACCATTATTACTCTCTACTTTGGTTTCATAGTAGACCACATTGACACTTCAAAGTCCTCGGGTATGGATAATACCAGAGCCCACGTGATTATGGATACTATGAGAGGTAATGCAGACGTCTGGACAATGATGGTAAACAATTGTATTGAGGAAAATAACTTCCCTAAAGAAATCTAGCAGGCTCTGATACCTGAAAAAATCTAGCGGGCTCTGATACCTGAGAAATTCTAGCGGGCTCTGATACCTGAGAAAAAATCTAGTGGGCTCTGATACCTGAAAAATCTTAGCGGGCTCTGAAATCCATAATATCTAGTGGGCTCTGAAATCTAAGAAATCTAACGGGCTCTGATACCTGAGAAAATCTAGCGGGCTCTGATACTTGAAAAAATCTAGCGGGCTCTGATACCTCAGGAAATCTAGCGGGCTCTGAAACCCAAGGAAATCTAGCGAGCTTTGAAACCTAAAGAAATCTAGCAGGCTCTGATACCTGAAAAATTCTAGCGGGCTCTGAAACCTGAGAAAATCTAGCGGGCTCTGAAATCCATAATATCTAGCGGGCTCTGGAACCTAAGAAATCTAGCGGGCTCTGATACTTGAAAAAATCTAGCGGGCTCTGATACCTCAGGAAATCTAGCGGGCTCTGAAACCCAAGGAAATCTAGCGAGCTTTGAAACCTAAAGAAATCTAGCAGGCTCTGATACCTGAAAAATTCTAGCGGGCTCTGATACCTGAAAAAATCCAGCGGGCTCTGATACCTGAGAAATTCTAGCGGGCTCTGAAATCCATAATATCTAGTGGGCTCTGAAACCTAAGAAATCTAACGGGCTCTGATACCTGAAAAAATCTAGCGGGCTCTGATACTTGAAAAAATCTAGCGGGCTCTGATACCTGAGAAAATCTAGCGGGCTCTGAAACCTGAGAAATTCTAGTGGGCTCTGAAATCCATAATATCTAGCGGGCTCTGATACCTGAAAAATTCTAGCGGGCTCTGAAATCCATAATATCTAGTGGGCTCTGAAACCTAAGAAATCTAACGGGCTCTGATACCTGAAAAAATCTAGCGGGCTCTGATACTTGAAAAAATCTAGCGGGTGCTGAATAAGATCTAGCAATCTGACAGTCACTGAATTGAAATGATGGCCCCTGTTCCTGAGGGCCCTAGTTCCTGGGGGCCTCAGTTCATGGGGGCCTCAGTTCATGGGGGCCCTAGGTCATGGGGGCCCCAGTTCAGAGGGCCCAAGTTCAGAGGGCCCCAGTTCTGAGGGCCCCAGTTCAGGGGGCCCCTTTTCCAGAGGGCCTGGCTCTGAAACCTAAGAAATCTAGCGGGCTCTGATACCTGAAAAAATCTAGCGGGCTCTGAACCATAAAAAAATCTAGCGGGCTCTGAAATCCATAAAATCTAGTGGGCTCTGAAACCTGAGAAAATCTAGCGGGCTCTGAAACCTCAGAAATTCTAGCGGGCTCTTAATCCTAGCAACCTGACGGGTGCTGAATAAGATCTAGCAATCTGACAGTCACTGAATTGAAATGATGGCCCCTGTTCCTGAGGGCCCTAGTTCCTGGGGGCCTCAGTTCATGGGGGCCTCAGTTCATGGGGGCCCTAGGTCATGGGGGCCCCAGTTCAGAGGGCCCAAGTTCAGAGGGCCCCAGTTCTGAGGGCCCCAGTTCAGGGGGCCCCTTTTCCAGAGGGCCTAAAGGCCTGATACCGTTTACTTCTACATTGTTGTATTATACAATTTTGACTATCACAACTATATTACATATTCGTGTACATAGCGGACGAATAGCTCCTCTGGTAAAACAAAAGAAATTCAGTAGGCACCTCATTTTTAAAAACTGACTGTGTTATATGAAAGGATAAACATCACCATTGAGTGACATTTGTGACATTCGGTTCACTTTTTTTATATCAACTAAAGCACAACGCTATGACCATCCTTCCACTCTCTGCAAGGTATGGCTTATTGTGTCCAGCTGTTCTAATGTGATCATCAGAGCAATACAATAACAGGAATATAGAGTACAGTATTTATTCATAGTCAGCCAGATAAGAAGGAAATTACCATAAGATAATATCTAATTGTACCCCATGAGCCCGGATTATAACATAGAGCCGCAAAATGCATTGTATTTAACATGTAATGATTTCGATAAGGGGAGTGATAGTTTAAGAGGAATTAAGCACGTGAATAGTAAATAGCAGCACGTTGATAGAAAAAAAGAAGAGGGTTTGTGATATAGGGAATAATCATTGTTAACTAGTAGAACAGTCTTTGTCTCTATACACAGAATACATGGCAAACTTGATAAGGGCAGATTAAATTCGATAATTGAAGGTTGTAACGAAGACCTTGATGGCAACTGCATGCACTCAGATGCTAACTAATGGCCACAAGAAGGCAACTGCATGCACTCAGATGCTAACTAATGGCCACAAGAAGGCAACTGCATGCACTCAGATGCTAACTAATGGCCACAAGAAAAATGGACTCCCAGCTGCTTTTTAGAATAGAAGAATATATCGGGAGTATCCTATTGAGAGCAGACCCGTTTTCCAGGTTTTTTTCCCCCTGACATGATATTAATGGACGTACTGAGTTGCATATTGTTTTGCGTATATGAACAAGCTAAAAAAAAATAGCAAAAGGATGCTGTTAGTAGAGATACAGTAACAAGTTTGCTTGTGTATGGATATTTAGATAGGAGTGCACATGAGTGCAGTGAACGATGCCAATTAATACTGACTGACACAATGCCTGCCCCCGTGCCTGCATGCCTCTCTGCATGTCTGCACGCCTGCCTTCCTGTCCCCTCCTTCCATTCCTCCTTTCCTGCCTCATCACCCTAGAACATACCATTCATCTAGAAGGGGAATACCATGAACCAAAGCAATCAAGCAATGACAGGGGCGGGGGCGAATATATTTTATTTCTCCTCGTACCACGTCTGTGCATATGCTACTCTTAGTCCGCCCAACCCTTGGCATTGACTTCATCTATGTTATCCTGCATCTTGCATCCTGCATCTTTCATCTTTCATCCTGCATCCTGCATCCTGCATCCTGCATGTGCTTTTCTCTTTACCCCAGATACCTGATGCTCTAAACTTTGCAGGGCATGACAATGTGAGGGCTTCCGTAGGGGAATTAAACTCGCACATCCAACAGGGACAAGGAAAGTATAAAAAGTCAAACAGCCTGGCAAGAAAGAGCACTAGTCAGTTGGAATAAAACTCACAAAGGTTCTTTTTATCCGCACGTTATGTGATAGAGAAACAGTAGGACACCAGACTGTGGCGCGCATGCTTACATTGCTCAGGCAATTTCCCGAAATGCCAGGCTTTTTCACAGGCCATGTCAGACTGCATGAGTGAATCGGCCAGACATAGAAGTGGACCTACCACCCAGGTGTCAGTGTAGATGAGGGGAAGTAGAGATGTGGAGTATTATCCTACTCACTCAAGATCTGTATCCTACCCACATTCTTTCCATAACATAGTAATATGTTTTGGTAGTCACACAAACAATATATATCACAAACTACTGACTTATGCAGTTTGGGCTATTTCTGGCCTTTTTCAGTCTTATACCCCTACAAAATGTAATAAAAGTATTTTATCACACAAAACCCAACACAAGGAATTTCATTTTTCAGTTTTTTTTGGAAGTCTATATTTTTGCAGACATTTTTGGAGGTTTTTTGTTGAGTGATCTTATGTTGCTACGTTTCGGATCATCAATGATCCTTCATCAGGCAAAGATACTTTATGCTTCAAATATGGCTACTGAAGTACCATAAATGACCACATAAATGTTAGTTGCCATGGTAACAGTAGACAACAACAATGTATCCTAGTTACATGTTCAAATGATCACATTTTCCTACAAAATAAAAACCTGTGCATCAGTTTTTTCAAATTTTTGGTATATGTGAGGAAACATCCTAAACTTTCAGAAGTTTCAATTTTTTGTGTATTTGCCCAATATTTTCTGTTAACATGTTTTACATGTCCCCCCCCCCCCTCATGTCCTATGGTATCGTCAACTGATTAATGAGATTTCCACTTGTTAAGAACCATATTCTTTTCTCTGCAGCCATTTAAGTGTGCATTGTCAGCAAAATGTTCAAAGGTCTTTTCAGGTTGATATTAAAGATATTACTATTATAATTCTGAGAGAAACGTCACAAGTCTGGTACCCCTATGTAGTAAATAAAAGAGATACACACTGTATCCATTGTACCCCAGATCGTGAGGCTTTATGTCCGACTGCTGGATACGGGTGATTCCGAGATGGAAATCAGGAAATGAGGTACATATTGGAAGTGCACATAGTAAAAACGTGCCAAATGCTGTCAAATATACCCAGGACTCAACCAACACATGTCTTGTACTTGTATAGATACTTTGAAGAGGTTGTGTAGACTTTGCTTGTAATTGGGGAACTTTATGTATTGGTCCATGGGTGAATCATAGGGGCGATTCCGAGATGAAAAATCAGTACTGTGCATAGTAGGTACAACCTGTGGTCTTAATGCTCCAAATATATTAAAGTACACATGATGAGGACATTGTAGAGTGATTTTGAGGACTAATTGAATCATTTTTAGGAAAACAGCATAAAGTTGATAGTATATGACGGAAATTTTCATAATTTTGATTAATATTCAAAATTGATCGAGTTATACCTCAAAAGGGTTTTTTGAGGATAATCATTCTTGGTATGCCTTAAGATACCTGTTGTACCAGTGATAGACAGAATTAGGAATCGCCATGATGTATTTAAGACCAACAAAATCAATATCCATGTATTTTTCGCCTCAGATTCAGAATCACCAGAAACAATGAAAATCGACTTCGTGAGGCGATAAAAACTGAACCGCTAGGGTCAGAGATGTATGAAAACTGTTCCAAGATATGTACCTTTCAATATAATAAACGTGTTTTATTAAGAACTTCCTGATTTGCCCTTCCTCAGTCCCAAACGTGCATATCTCAGGAGTTTATGCCATTTATGTGTAAGTGCTGAACCCCTGTCAGGCTGACGGAAAATGACATAATATTACAACGTAGGACAATAACCTAATAATAAGTGTGCAATTACTTCTGAATTGTTGCCCAGCAGCGCTGTTACCATTCAATGGACGCCACTAAAGTCCGTTGAAGAATCCCCAATATTGTGACGAAAATAACGAAATTCTCGAGTTTTCCTTTTGTTACTATTAAACAATGTTGTGTGACAGGCATTGGCCTTTTGGTTCATACATTTCTAGGTATGGTTGTAATTGGTAATCTATGTACCATCTGATGAGTGTGCTACTTTCTTTTGGATAGAATTCGTACAGATACCGATATTGATTTACTGATTTGACTGATCGAGACCCATCAAGGTGTAAGCAGCTTCTCCTTACGTCTCAGATTGCTTTTGTCAGGACTGTTGGGACCTCTGACCCATTCCCAATGACAATAGACCTCCTACTAAATATAGCCAGCAGTCACTACCTTAGACATCCATATTTATCTAGTTACCTCAATTGTACGTTTGGGAGTAAGGTGTAAGTCACTTTTTACATATACTTTTCCTTCTTTTTCTTTACTACCGTTGCTCATGATAACATAGTCATTATCTATAAAATATAGAGTGTCTGTCATTTTTTGCATTATAGGTAATCTAATCAGAATAGGCTTATTCCTCAACATAGCCGAAGCTCTTATATCTCCTTTTAGCTCTTAATGGATGCTCGTTTTGTCACTCACAGATTCCCTCGGGCATTTCAAGAGAGTAAAACATGCAGATAGATAACTCTGTAAGTTGAGCTGAGGGCCCTACCAGGCAGGAGCAGAAGATAGAGTAGGGGAAGTAAATCTGTGGCTTATACTCTAAGCCTGTGAGAAAATAAATCCATGCCTGATAATCTAAGCCTGTGTGAAAGTTGATCTGTGCCTGATACTCTAAGCCCATGTGGAAGTTAATCTATCCCAGTAAACAAAAAACGTTATATAACATGTTATAACGTTATATAACGTTAAATAACGTTTCTCTTAAGCTGCTTAATATGGCATAACGTTATATAAAGTTTTTAAACGTTATTTTAACGTAAAATAACGGGGGGTTAGCTGGGATGTCTCATACGTTAGGCCTCTAAAATTTACCTCTTGCTATTTTATAATCTCCCATTATAGTGCCCCTTTTTTGGTAATGGCCAGCTATTTGCCATGACTGTTACAGGACATATTTGATAACAGTGATGCACTTCAAATTCAGACATTGCGCACAATGGAGAATATATACTAGTACATGGTTTATCAATTACAACTATAGATGTGGACCTCTCTAGCGTTGTTGGGCCACAATAAAACCTAGGTTGTAATATTATCAAGCAAACGGGCTATGGCATTATTAAACCTAAGGATGTATACAATACGTTTGTGCTCTTTTCTGTACGCATTTACTTCGTTTATAATCATGTTGACACTATGGAACGCAATAACTGAGTAGACAACCACAGCACTAGTACTGTCAAGAGTATAAGTAGCTTATAGAGTGAATGATGTCGGCACCTGGTAGTATTGGTGTGCAATGGCTAAACGAGTAATGAAATTTCTTTTTAACTAGATGAAAAAAGAATATAAATCTGTGTGGTCAAACAGAAATATTAACAGGAGTAATTCAGTATACTTAGACTTAATGGTTATTTTGATAGGACCTCAGTCAGTAAATCTGATATTGGCAAAGTTAATGCATATGGTCTTTCCTGACCAGCTTCAGCTGTTTACTACAACTTGTGATTAGAGTCGTCAATTAGGAGAATTCTTTCCTGCAGTTTGAACTTAAACTTATATCATTTGTTTATCCACTTTTCATATCTATAGACTATAATATTGTATAAACTATATATAATGCAGTCTCGAACTTTGTATGTAACCTGACATTAAAAGACTCTACTCGAATGGTTTATGTGTAGTATACTGCTTAGTATCAAAGTATTGTTTTGCTAGAAAAATCATTCCCAAAACAAAAAGCATCAACGTCGCCCCCATGTATGCAGTCCTCCCTGAGGTCAGCATCGTACTCAGCAAACTGAGATTTCTCATAGAGACCCGTTGATGCCTTAAACGACAGATAACCTAGGTGACGAAGGAACTTTTTCATATCTTCTAGGGTTAGAAAAATACCCTCATCCACCCCAGCACATGCCCAATTAAGGGATACATACATGAGTTCTTCATAGCATAAAGACCTTGGCTCACGGCCCCTAGTGTAACGTTTGAGGTCGAATTTTTTCTTCATACGTGACAGTCTCTCTTGAGAAGTATCTCTACCTTCGCGTCCAATGTCGAACCGGGGTGTACTTGTGAGAGGATCTGGAGGAGAGTTGTCCCTGGAAGGTGGTGGTGAGCGACGACGCGGCGGCGGCTTTGTCTCAGGTTTCCCGCCTTTGACTTGAACGCGTCCCCTCAATCGGCCACGGATCTTCTCCTCCAAAGCTTCTACCCGTTCCTGCTCTTGCTGGTGGACGTCTAGCTCCTCCAGGTATTCCATATACTCCTGCCTAGAAGCAAATTTTTCAGCAGGAAGAATTTCTGCCAGGCCTCTGCCTCCTCCACGGTCATCTTGGTAGCGTCAATCTGTTTCTTATCACGGGTTTTCATAGGTATATACCCTTCAGTACGCTCCTGCTTGCATTGCTTTCCTCTTGGGGGGACATGCTCCCATCCACAGCGCCAGCACCAGGCATTAGTAGCCATTTTCCCGAATAACCGTTGACCGCAGTCCTAGGGTGAGCCTGTAGCATACAGAGCTCTGTTGGAAGCGTCCAACCTACCCAAAATTTTGAAATGGACTGTGAGGAAGAACCGCGGCGGCGGACCACTAACCCTACACCCTCCAGGTGGCAATAATCAGAACTAACTCCCGCGCCCGCAGGATAACAATGGGCGGCGCGACCATGTACCTTATGTATATACTCATATAAATGTCTCCAACCTTTATATAGATATAAAAGACTCTACTCGAATGGTTTATGTGTAGTATACTGCGTGCTGTATGCTAGTATAAAGACTCCCTGGACATGCTCCACTGCACCTACCACTCTCCCACCTATCCTACACACCTAGAACTATACCTGCAGTGTGGGGTGGTTGTGTTGTGGCACAGCGCCAGCACCAGGCATTAGTAGCCATTTTCCCGAATAACCGTTGACCGCAGTCCTAGGGTGAGCCTGTAGCATACAGAGCTCTGTTGGAAGCGTCCAACCTACCCAAAATTTTGAAATGGACTGTGAGGAAGAACCGCCGCGGCGGACCACTAACCCTACACCCTCCAGGTGGCAATAATCAGAACTAACTCCCGCGCCCGCAGGATAACAATGGGCGGCGCGACCATGTACCTTATGTATATACTCATATAAATGTCTCCAACCTTTATATAGATATAAAAGACTCTACTCGAATGGTTTATGTGTAGTATACTGCTTGCTGTATGCTAGTATAAAGACTCCCTGGACATGCTCCACTGCACCTACCACTCTCCCACCTATCCTACACACCTAGAACTATACCTGCAGTGTGGGGTGGTTGTGTTGTGGCAACCAACCAGTGGCTCTCCCTCCAGCAACCACACACCATGTTGGTTATGCTTGACTATAATTTTGTCAGTAATTGCTGATTTCAGTAATGCCTGAGAAGTTTTGCATTAAATGTGGACTCTACCATGACCTGCCAGTAGGTAACCTATGTGTAGGACCTATTCTGGGTGATCTAGACCACAGAACAAGAAGGAGTACTACTGACATTCAAAGACTCTACTCGAATGGTTTATAAAAGAAACATGACCTCAACTTCCTGTGCCCTAACTTCTTGAAGTCATAGCTGAGGTCAAATACAGAAGGACGTGTTTCAGAGAACATGCCCCCCTAGATTTTGGTGAAGATAAAACACTGTCCTTCCAACCTCCCTTTGACTCAGCATGATAGGCCATGTAATGTGTTATGCACCCCAGCAACATCACAGATCCTCTACTAAACTCATGTCGGGATCACTGCGCCAGCATTTGGTATGCAGATCTATATTAACAACATCTGTAACTGGAGTGCACCCAACACACGTCGGGGGCCTTTATTAGCCTTTATTCCCGTCGGATGGTTTGGGTATATTAGGTCTATAGACCATTGCAGCAAGAAAGGGTGACTTTATAGAAAGGTTGGTGATAAAGTTTTTGAACATTTCTGACGTGTTACCAACAAATACATCTATATAACCCCCAAATGCTTCATTTGAATAATTATACACAATTTGAAAGATGATTGTCCTGTGAATATCCTGTTATGAGATGTTTGCAAGCGTAGCCATCACAGACAATGTTTTGAGGATTCTGCTGAAATAAGGATGAACACATGCAACTTTATTATGAAAAGGTCATCTTTTGTTTCTGCACTAGTTTATAGTAACAGTGATTCAAACAATAGTATAGCTACGTTATTTTACAATGGAGGAATGTTTCAAGATATCATAAGTGTAGACATTTTACCTACAGCACCACATTGACTTCCGACAGATTACATTTACATTTTACAATTTTGAATAACACTATTCATTTTTTGCCTTTACACAGTGATTCATACCATATTCTAATCCATTGTTGTCTTTTCCATTGTTGCAGGTAAGAACTGATGATTATGAAAGTACGACGGAACGGTAATTAAAGTAAGAAAGTAAAGGGGTGCCTCCACCAACGACCGTCCATCCGTCCGTCCATCAAATCCGTCCAAAAAAGCATTTTTAGACCACAAACTGGACAGATTTGATGGACGGATGGACCTAACCCACTTTCACCATGGACTGTCCAGCCATTCTGTCCATCAATCCGTCCAGTTTTTTACCTCAAACTGGACGGATTGATGCAAAGAATTGACGGACGGGAATATCAAAAAAATTGATATTTCCGTCCGTCCATTTTTCTACAGAATCTGTCCGTTTTCTGGTCATTTTGGGTCATCTGTGATGGACGGAATGGACGGATTGATGGACGGATAGATGGACGGAATCCGTCCATCCATTCCGTCCATCAATCCGTCCAGTTTTGGACCAAAAACTGGATGGATTGATGGACGGAATGGACGGACGGACCTTGGTGGAAGTGGGTTTTGTTCGTCCGTCCGTGAAAAAAGTCCATTTCCCTGCTTTTTTGGATGGTTTTTATGGACGGACGGATGGACGGTCTTTGGTGGAGGCACCCCTTTATCAGTAACTGAAATTCCTTGGACCCCATTGCATGAATTCTGTCCAATCTCTCAGGAATTACATAAGGATATCCTATGGAAACCATTTATATTCAATCGGGTCAAATAATTTCTGGAAACAACTATACCTATAATTTTTCATGATTTCCGTTTTTTATGTTCCCCAATACACCAAATAAACCACCCCCTCCCCATTCCCGCCTAATGTACGAACTCATTTAATGTGTCTTTTTCATGTCCTGCTTTGTGACCCTTCGTCCAGCACTTGCTTGCACTACTATCCATTCCCTTCATTCTCACATCCCCACAGCCCAGGCCAACAGTCGACTGCCAGTGCAAGGTTCTGGTCAGTTGCTCACAGAAGTTCTTTGTTGCTCTGCTCCATCCCTACTCATTTGGGGATCCTTCTCCAACGTCTGTATTTCGTTCGCATAAGTTCATTGTTCACCCCAGGCGGAGACATTTTGTTTGAATCAATCTGTGGCCCTTGGGAATTGCACTTATCCAGAACAGCTGAGCAATCCTTTCTTCTCACCACTACAAAAGAAATTATTCTCATCATCCTCCTCCTCCCTTTTTAAATTATCTTTGAGAGACAATTAAAATGCAAGGTAGCATCAGCATTTCACCTGTCCCAATAGATTGGTGGTATGTATAATGATATTCCCTTGTCCTTGTTCCCTCCCAAACAGGTTCCCGTGCTTATGGCCTCCTTTGAATGGTTCTCTGTATACCGTGTTAGGTATGCCATGATCGCCTACAAATACGAAATGCTTAGTGCAGGGTGGAGATGTGGAAAGAAAAGGTAATACAATCCCCCCCCCCCCATACATCATCGGTAAACGGCAGAGGCTCAGTCTAAGTGAATTATCCCCATTGTCTGTGAACTATCCGCATAGATCTAGGAATGGTAGGTCCCATATCGCTCCATATTTTGTGCTATAGTTAAGATTGAAAACGGACCTGCTTAAAGAACTGCCTTTGATTAGCCCACACCGTTAACTTAAATTAAGGGGTAGCATTTTCTAATCATTCAGAATTCAGAGGATCATATTTACCAAAGATATCCAGGATACATTGGCCTATCTTCTTAATAACTACAGATAAAGTCTGAGATGGTCACCTGGGAAGATTTCTTATCTGTGGTTGCTTACGAACAGTTACTATATACCACCCCTCCCTTTAGTTAGCTTTGAAACTGTCAAATATCCTTGAAACTAATAGATATCAAATGGTCCCAGGCATACTTGTGTAAACAGCCCGCCCTACACGTTGAGAACGTTTGGCTTACAGCTAGCCTCATGCCTCTAGACGGGGATACTCTCCACGAGATCTGTGATGTTACAGATTCCCGTTGACGGACACACTGATGCACATCATAATCTTAAAACCTTTATTCACATGGTGTGCACTGCTAGAGGTATGACATAATATCCGATTTCTCTATGTAAAAAGTGTATTGATCAGATGGATCCATGGATAGGTTCGAACAGAAAAAAACGCAGTTATCAAAACTGATGTGATGGACAAAAACCTGTCTCATTAGGTGTGATTGTTCCCAGTATCATCAGTTACATCGATTAGGGTGGAAGAGCCAGATCTGGAAAAACACCAATGGAGACAAGCTGTCAACAGATTTGAAATGTCTTAGGGTTTGCTTAAAGCGATTTGGTTAAAACCGTGTTTGTGTCTGTGAGAGATACAACACTTCTTTAAGAGGTAACACATTGTGTTACCTATACAAAAGCTGAGGACACATTTTGGAGATTCTACATAGAGTATGGCACATTCGCAATGTATACTAGAGTACCCAACCCCTGAAAGGTTCTCTAATTTCAAGTTCTTGGCAAATTTGCACTAAAAAAGGTAGACAGAATGGAAAACCACTCAAGTGACTGCAAAACTAAAAACAGACAGCAGTTTATAGTGTAATTCCCACCCACACTATCCACCTTGCTCTCTCTTGCTTCACACCAGCAACTTAGCAGTGTACCTGCTCAGCATGCTAGTTGGGGGGATGGATGGATAAATGGACGGCTTAGCACTCTACCTACGCGTCCCACAGGGACCAACTTTAAGCAAAGGAAAAGGGCAAAGGAACTGGTCTGCCTCTGTCATATCAGTGCTGACGCTCTTATAAGAAACTTATGGATATCAGTATTCATCTTCAACTCCCTATGGATAGTCTACAATCACATCTACTCTATAATATATAGAGAAAGTATAAATTACTTTAGACGGACTAATGTTTAAAAGGGAGAGCAGGGCCTATGTATTTTGTGAAAACATCCCCATATAATTTACTGATGAATGAATTGTCAAAATCTATACCACTGCATGCATGGATTGTATAGAAACTGGTTTAAAAACGGAGACCTCCATTGCAATGTTCTGTTCTTAGTGCAATTCAGACAGGCATCATTCATCAAAATGATATCTTGTTGTTACTTGAAATGTCCGGCGGTCAAGCTTTCAAAGAACAGATCTGAAAACTGTTCCAGATCATCATTATTTCATCAGAACTCCAAAGGTTCACAAAGAAACTCGGTAGAGCCTTCTTAGTTTTGGACCATTACAACCCCCGCGCCACTCTGGGAGGTTATGGTTGGAATTTGCAATGTTTTAGGGCCTCGGCAGTTCTGTTAGTGGTTAAATAATCGGGTGTTAAGAACCCTAACATTGTCTGCCAGCCATTGGTTGTATATAATCATTGTAGGAATTTATTTTGGCTAGGGTTATACTGGATGTTGATAAGTCAGAGACTGGCGAAAACAACAATATTTATACACTCCTCTACCGATATCAAACTGCCTATCTTTCATGTCAGATGTAGTTCAACACTCTTGCAATTGATACAAGTAAGTAATACTCTTCTGTGCCGCTCATCAATTACCTCAGTAATAAATGCCACCCTGGGATGAAAGTAAGGATGATGGAGGATAGTCAAATTACACGAGGTCCTAGCAAATATAAAATAGTCACTACCTACTTTTTTCTACTGTACTGAACGATACTTTTGATTAGCATATATTTCTCATTTTATTAAAGCTGCCGAGGAAAATATGGAGTTTGCGTACTTGCCCCTCTGCCTGCCATTCTTCCTTACTTACCTGTCCCGGCTCTCATCTTCGTCCAAGTCTTCCTCCCTTACCTTCCAACCCTCTGCTTCCTTTCTGCCTCATCTCTATCTAGAGACTTCACATAAGCCTGTCAAGCAGCATGTAAATGCACTTCATGATCCGGGGTAATGTGGCAAGAGGAAGACTGTTTTGTTGACAGGGACTTGAGGGCAAAACCCTCCCCACCATGCCCTGCCTATCTACTTACCGAATACAATACCACTCCCACTCCCCTAGTATAGACTCATTTAGCTGGCCTGACTATTGGACTAGAGGTGTTCTTCATATAGGGTAATAGACGGCCATCCACCATAGCTACTTAGATATATGCACGGTCTAAACTGGACAGTATTTATTTAGGATGTGATTCCCTACAGAATTCGCTACTATATTGGTGTTTCCGTCACGCAAATATCTGGAAACTTGTTTCCTGCAGGCCAACTATTACTAAGCTTATTACCTAACCTTACATATATAATGGCTATTATTAGGAGCCTTACCTACTTCTGGGGGGGGGGGGGGGGCTATCGACAGATAGAGGGCTTGTGGCGCTATCCTTAGCTTCCCAGTATCACGAACATGTCCTGAGGCCCAAGTGTTTACCAGCTGCTTGCTCATTACTTCCAGGCAGCCATCGTGTTCCTGGACTCATCTGAGGAATAATAAAGTTGGATGTGAGTAGCAAAGTGATCCCTGAGGGTGATCTGGACAAGAGGGAGCGAGTGCTGGACTGGGGAGGGGAGGCATGAGGGTTGGCTTGAGTGATGAGAAGGTGGACAGGAAAAGGGGATTTAGAGAAGGAATTTAAGAGGGAGGAGGAGAGAGGGCGCCTTGGGCAGGTCGATGGAGTCGCCATGGCCATAGACTAGAGTTATTAGTCCCCCCCTCCCCCATGCCCTATCAATTCAGCAGTGCCTTGCACAACACAAGTCCTTATCTTCCCCAATCTCCCCTCCTTCCCTTTCCATCTGGTCAGTGTTGCTGCCCTCTAGTTCAATTCATTTGCAGTCATAGCTTACTTGGGCACCTCCCATCGGCCCTCAAGTCCAATGCTCAGGCTAGTGTTAAGGCACCACAAAGAATACCACATCGCATGACACTTCAACTCTGCATTGACCACACTGTTTATAACTAGTAGAATCAGATTCAGATTCAGATTCTACGGCAGATCTACAGTAGAATGTACTGTGGAATGGATTTACAATAGGTTCTAATGTAGGGCCTACACTGAACTGTACACCTACAAAAACAGCAACCAACTTTTTACAGTGTACACCTTTCCCTCCTATACATCTCTGTCCAGCGCAACATCTTCCCAAACATACACAATAACGTCTGAGTCCTAAAGATAAATTCATTTTTCTGATGGGTCAGTAGTAATGATATAGCTCAATCTGTGTTTGTCAATGCCAGATGAGGTTCACGCCCAGCACCCTGCTCTGTGTTATAGCATATTGTGGCCACACGAGGCTCCACCACACGTGCACCCGAGAGGAAACAGTGTGTGGCCTGTCAGTTCTTGGCACGGGACCGTCTCAATGATATCCCCCGTTTCCACCTTGAAGGCTAACGTTGTAACATTATTGAGTCATATATAATGTAGAAAGGTGGTCTTCATTTCCCAGCACTCCTTCTTTCAGAATCTGTTTCAATTCAATTATGCCAAAGTTGGGTCTGCTTACAGGATCCCGTTGCCCGTTTAGACTGATCTATTTATTTTTCCGAATTTGGAAAATGTGACTTGTCCCCGTGAGGCATGCAGTTCTATCCGGCTCCCGCTTACGGAGACACTGCTTTCACATACCACTCAGTGGGGTTATCAGATACACCAACAGCCAGTGCAAAGGATTGTGAGCACAAGGAACAATCGAAAATTATCCCAACAAAATGAGTACATTACCCCAGGCCATGACCCGACCCAGGCCAGACACATAGGTTGGTCGTTTGAATTGGCAGAACCCCCCGCCATCAATATGTCTATAGGTCAGACCTTGTCCTTGGGTTACCCCCCCCCCCCTAATATAACCTGGGGATAGAAGGGATCTCTGTCATGCTGTCATGTACAAGAGCAGGGGATGGGACCTAACTCCGAGGTGCCCCTGCGGCTAGCCATGGGGGCTGGACAAACATGAGAAGGCACTCCTGCTGTCTTCCTTGGACCTCGCCGACACCACCAGACGCCCCCGCAGAGGATGAAAGTATTTGGGACTGAGGTCTGCCTCGGTAACCTTCACAATGCCCTCATTACTGGTACCTCTATACTATTGCAATAGTTCAATGGGCACTTCCCTGACTGCCTTCTGAGCCACAATGGACGTCCTTGAATCTTACTATACCCTGGAACTCTATACTCTAGTTACCTCTCCTACCCCTTTTCTTTTCTTGCCATCTTTGCTGACTGCTGCCAACCACTGATTTCTTTTTCCTTTCTCTCTCCATCGTCGTTCGTCCCCCAGTATTGTCCTACCGATTCCAAAGCATCCAAATCTCCTTCATGTTCATACATATCCATGCCGTCTGACTCTGTTGCATAGGCCTTCTTGTCATCTGTAGCAGACACACAGCCTTGATTATACATGTATCACCGGGGTGATACACTCTATAAATAACGTTTCCTGTATGTGTGGTCAACGTTTGAAAAAAGGAAATATAACGTTATTCAACACAGATTCGTTGACTCTAATTAACCTAATTAACGTTGTAGCAAAATGTTAGAATGTACAACCTTTTTATAATATTATTTTACATTTTGTTAGAATGGATTTTGACTTATAATAACGTTAAGAAAAGTTGTTTTTCGTTATAAAATTGTAACGGAACATCTTCTGTAGATACTGTATTATTTGGGGGACAGAAAAGGCTGACCATATAGGTATCAGAACCCAGGAGGGTGGCAACCCCATCTATGATTCAGTCCAAGACCTTAACCATGGGTTATGCTCAATGATAGAAAGCCTGTAGGATCTGACATGTTAGGAATTCAGCCTAAATATTTTACGTTACCTCTATTCAGTATATATCTACATTAGGAAGGAAGGACATTCAAACGCGGTGAGCCCTTGATGAAATTCAACAGTGTAACTCTATTTTAGAATAGTAATCATGTGAATTTAAAATGATGTAACCGCTGACGGATAGATATGCTCATGTAGTTTGGCATACACTATACAAGAACGTGATGTGTTTTTAATCACTAATTCATGTTTGGAAAATAAAAGTACTTTTCAGACTTGAAGCACTGAAGGATCAGTATCATGTATCATGTAACAGAGTAAAGGATTGAAGCTTTCAGATGTCAACCTTCCTCTCCGACCACATTGGTAGAGTGCTGGCATTGGAGTTGATTCATCATTCATGATTGGTTTCGAATCCCACCAGGGCTCAGCTTTTAAATGATTTATGGAGTTTTCACTGGTAGACCTACAATTTTACAGAGAGTTATCAATTATGCATCCCCCTTATACCACCACTGTTCTATGAATATATACTTACTAAATACATAAATATTCAGGGTTATTCCCAACATTTGTGCGATATACCATAGCCCTATAAAACGTTATAATTATAACGTTATGAATACAAACGTTTCTTTGTGGACCATAAAATAATATAAAATAACGTTTTACATATAACGTCGAATAACATCATATATTGAAATGTTACAGAACGTTAAAAAAACGTTTTTGCTCTGGGAGGTGTGCTCAGTGTGGTGTGTTTCAAGGCTGGGTCTCTGGGTGGTCCGCCTACCTGTTACCTGTCCTACCTCCCTGGGCCCTCTCTGCTCCGATTCACTCTGCCTTCACTCTACTCTCCGATAACTCAGATCAATAGGGGTCTATGTGTCTGTGAGGGTCACCTTACAGGTCATCACACCCTCCCTTTACCCGTCTACCCTCTACCACCCCCAGCTTAAAGGCCCCACCCCCACATCCATGCACTAACACTATTACTTTTAGCCTTCTATCAACTGGTGTACCTCTCCCATCGCCCTATATACGCCATGTCCTATACCAAACCCTAACTGTTTGATCTAACTAAGAACTTAATGTAAACGACGTGACTCTACGTGATCTTTGGCGGTCTAATGGGGACTAATGGACGTGCACGGTCAACCTGCTTTGTAAAAAAATGAAGGGATAGTGCTTTAGGGAGGATGATCTCCTGTGTATATATAGACGGAAAGCTACCAGACCAACGTGATACGATGCGTCAACGATTACTACGCCCAGTTATACGCAGCAATGGACGCGTTAGAGTTTCACATTTTTGATTACTAAGTAGTTCAATGATAAAACATCGCCCCAAGATAAAACATCGCCCCAAGCAAAATAGGAGGATACAACTGTGGTCAATATAGATAGATAGTTTACAGTACTTGGTAAAGGCTAAACAGGAAGGAAAATATTGTGTGTCTCCTGTCTCTCCTTTAATCCCATGATATTCACAGACCCCAGCAGACTCTTGATCATCAAGATGATGTATGGGTATGACCATGGGTGCCCATTTTAAAAGTGTAGTCTGACAGTGTTGTGTTCAATCCAATGTCTATGGGCCACTACTATAAAAGGAATGAACCTCTAAACAACTGAAATTCCACTCAAACGTGAACCGGCTGTACTTTGGAAAATGTGATTGTAGAATTCTAGTTTTACAGTGAAATCAAACATGTACAATTGGTAACACGTGATTGCGTTCTCATGAACTGGTTCTTTGATTTTCTTCAGAAAGGGAATACTTTTTCTAACTTCATTTGCTGGAAATTTCGATAAAATCCATTCTGCTGGGCAAAGGACAATAACTTATTTTAAAACAAAAATTGTTTCAATACAAGCTTGCTTCGCCCGTCTGCTCTGCTCCCCAATCAAGCCCTTCACGGACCCCTAGCCTTTGTATTATTTTGTTAACAAAGGTTCCATGTCCACCCTTCAGGGAAGGGACACGTTTCAATCAATTCCTGGCCCATGGGAATTTACCTCATCAAGAACAAAAGTAACCCCGTCTTGCCACTCTTGAAATGAGATACCATCCACATTGCACCTTGGCAAATGGATTGGTAGCCCCATTTCCGTTATCATGCATACATTTAGGGCGTATGGCAGAACGCTGTATTCTTATTAATCATGAAAGAGGCGTTGTCTTTTCAATTGGGGTCAAAGTAATAAACCTCGCAACTGGCATGGTCAATATCAATGTTCGATTATGACGTTTCAGAGTAATCATAACTTTTGGCTAAACTGCACAAATTTGGCATGGACTAATGCAGCCAAAATTTTCCCTAAAGCTTTCCTTCCTTTTCATACATCATATTTAGTTTCACTGATTGCTGGTTGTTGGTAAGAGGAGTGAGTTGGGTGTTTGCCAGGGGAGGGTTGAGGACAGCTGAGGGGAATTGTAATGACAGCTGCATTGGTGATTTTATACTCCTTCTCTCCTCCGAACTCACAACTGAGTACATTATAAGCTGACACCAAGTGGTGCTGGCAGTTGATGAAGGGTGGGGGCATGCCACTTAAATGGGCTAAAAGCAAGTCACAAATGAGCAAGAAAAAACTATATGGTGAAATAAACAGCAAAGCACAGAGAAACCACATCGGTGTAAGACCGGTACTAATAGGGACTTGCTGTTCTGGGTAACCAGGTATCAGACTACCACATTGATATGCCTAAACTGTAGCAGGAAGCCATTTAGTATGACATCTATTCTGTAGGAAGCAATCTACTCTGAATACATGAATAACAGCATGAATATCAGTACGGAAAGATAGAATAACTGCACAACTGTTGTGGAACTGCTACTAGGATCTAGTATAGTGTCAGTTGGTGAGGAGATGTAGAAGGGTATTACAGGATAATGAGACGTTGTGGGAGAATGTGCTGAGAATAGCCATCTATTCCTTCTTCTTTATAGATTATATTGAAGCGTTGTCTTTATTTGCGAAAGCTTGGTCGCATACACTCCTCATTTTCTACATATTAATTTCTTTCCCACTCTCCCTCTCTCTATCCACCGACCTTCCATCGCTACCTCGATCCCTCTCTCCTCTTTCTGTCACCTTCGTTTTCTACATTCTCCTTCTTTATATATGTGATCATAATAAACCACATTCTTTTGTCCCCCATTCTTGCTGCGTCATCTCCTCACACAGCTGGTACAGGTTGATCACCTAGTGACTGTAAGTAGTGGTTAGTGAAGGATGTAGGTGGTGAAAGATGTGTCAGTAACAAAGTTTTGAACCTCTAAAGGTCATACTCATGTGAACTGTGGAGTTATGTTTGACTCAAACAGTTATGGCAATCACACTGTCAGACGTGTTACATTATTTCTATGATTTTTCTGCATGCACATTAAGCGCCGGAAATGTGTCAGATGGCTACTAGGTGTGAACAGAAAACCCAGTCATTAAAACTGCTGTGATGGACACGTCTCAAAAAGGAGACTCATTAATTGTAATTGTTCTCAGGTTTTATTAACAGCATCGGTTACATCCTGATGGGGGTGGGAGAAAGCAGTTCTGTGAAAAGCAAAAGGAGAAAGATCGCCATTAGATGCAAAGTGCAATGGGTTTACAGATAGAACTTGTGCAAGTGTGTACGTCCAACAATCGTTTTTCAACACTGCACTATCTAGTATAGCAAGTGAAACTTGTCTAAAAATTGATCATAATTATTCACAATTTCTTGAGGGGGGTCTTCCTACTGAGGAGTCCCACCTTGCAGATCGTGCCACATATGTTCTGCAGGATAAGGATAGCTTTGGAGGATAATGTATCATACGCACCCACCCCTTCCACGTAAAGTGTTGACTGAGTGGACTTGTAAGGAATATAATGATATCATTATAGATATCTGTTAAAAAGAGATTTCCTAAACTCAGACAATAAATTAGGCCACTGAAGTTAGAGCTTGTTCTTCCTTTTTGTTAGAACCTATAAATATTAAACGAAAAAAAGGGGGAAATGCTTGGCCTGCCTTGTTTTGAATAGTGTCGGACGCATGAAAAACCTATTTTGGCCCAAGAACATACTGTAGCAACAGAGGGGTACCATCCATTGTCAGCCCAATGGGAAATGGTGTGTGACCTGTCACTTCACAGGGAATTTGCGAGACAATTTATATTTCCCATTGCCCGTTTTCATAGGCAAAAGGCAGGGATAAAAAGTGTTACCTTTTAGCCGTTGCCATTGCGGTAAATGTATCCAATCTCTCCGTTGCATGCCCCCTTCTTTCTAGGACCACAGTGTCTCTGATCTTCTTCTGTTTCCCTAATGTAACTAATATTTCAAGTTCTTTAAAGTATACAGTGTTCTGGATCCCATTTCAAGTCCCCAGTTGGGTGAACTTACGCTCCATGTCACTCTTGCTTCGTGTCTTGTGACGCCATAAAAGGCTTTGCCTCCTGACAATATCTGACAGCTTATCATTCTTGTTAATTTTGTTCACCTATTAATGAACTGCCATCCTGCTGTTCCTCTTCATCCTATCCGAGAAGACATTATAGAGGGTTCAGAAGTTATACAGATAGTTTTGAGAATACCCCAGTGGGCACAGAAGATCGAATCAACATTGATAAATGGTTGTCAACATTGATTCAATGTTGATTCAACGTTGATTCAACATAAAACAGAATTTGTGCCCACTGGGACATAGAACTAGCCAGTAAACACAACGACGTTGGTCAGACGTAAATCTACGTTGAATTTTGGTCTGAACTACGTAATTTTAGTAGGTTTATCAATGTCAAAACATTAAGGTTTATTTACCAATTTCAAACATGCAGGTCTGATTTACGTAGCTCCTGAAGACGTAAATCTATGTTTAACACATTACATATAATTTTATATAGTGGGACTCAGACAAAGACTTGTAATATATTCAGACAAATTTACATTTACAAACAATATTCTTACAAAGTAACTACTTTAATTTTCAATCTCATTTCATTCTACATAGTATATTCTTGTAGTTCAATTGAACAGCCTGACAATATAGATCTGTTGAATAGTTTCTTCTTTCTTCTAACTTTTCACCCCGGTCCCGAAGGGACCGGCAGGCGTATATCGCCGCTAAGGCTACGCCGATGAATAGTTTTGGCTGCAGAGAGGCTTTGTCTTTCTCCCATTACCACCAATGTGGTGTCCTCACAGTAAAGTGCCTCAAAGCACCTATTCATGCACGATACTTTGATCACTTGTCCTTTATATATAAATGTACTATTGAATACGGTTTATTTGCATGATGTTGAATTCATAATTGATGAAAATTTACTGCTTGAATGTGGTGGTTTGTTAAAGAGCTGTAATATTCTCTCCATAATTGATAATGCTGCCACCTAGTGTGACACGGAAAAGTCATCTACCCAAGTGAAGTTGAAAAGTTACGTCTTTTAACGTAGATCTACGCAGAATTTTTACTTCTGAATGAGGTAGATCAACGTAAATCAGATGTCTACATCTGTTGAACGTAAATAAACCTTAACGTTTTGACGTCTACAAACCTTCCAAAATTACCAATCTCAAACCTTCTGGTTGGACATCTACCTAGTGAAACCTCTGAGCTACGTTGGAACTACGTAGGGTGTTTACTGGGTATATACCGGTAGGTAGCATTGAGCAAGACGATGATCAACAACAGCACTCAGACACATACACCATCTGATACATATTCCTCTCTCTATCTCTGTCTCTGTCTCTCTGTCTCTGTCTGCCTCTTTCCCTCTGCAGCTGCTTTGTCTATGATTCAACCAAGCCAAAACAAAGAATCGGGTAAATCACCATTGTCAATAAATAACTTTTTACTGGAAAAGTTCAAGAGATGGGAGTCCAGGGAGATGGTACCTAGTGCAGCGGACTCTTCCACCACCCTTTCTTCAGAGCCCTGATTACAATCACAGGCTGTTTTATTTCTCCATTCCTCCCTGGGCTTTGGGTTGATTTCCTGTGGATTTCCCAGACCTGTCACGGTGATTGGACCGATTACAAGCAGGAGTGCCACTACATTGTTACTCACAGTCAAATTGCTTTAACACGAGAGACCAGAATTACAACCGGTTTCCCTAAAACCCATGGCAGGTTATTTTACCTCTTTGTATTCTTATTGTCTTTTCAAGAAGCTTTTGGCTCAAAGCTCTTCTAATATTGAGTAATTATAGGATGTGTCCATCAATGATGACTCCCTTCACAGATACGGCTTATTCGTTCCTCCTTTACACACAGGCCTCAATATCTTACAAACAGTTTCGAACTTTAGTTTAACTGTTAAAGGTAGACGTGTTTCCATCTCTGACGTACTCAAAATGAGCCTTAATTATGCCTATACTATGGATATTCCGGCTCTGGAGGAATTGACCACCGCCAAAAAGAACTAGCTTTTAATTGTCACCAAACAAGACCCATGTAGGAAAGGTTTTCATGCGTTGGGGCCAGCTTGCTTTTGAAGTGAATGCTCTATAAATGGTTTGGTTAAGTTGGGTTATGCTGAGTCATGAGCATCAGACAGTCTGTCAGAGTATCTAGGTTTCTTTTTTTTGGTAGGGGCCACTTTTTCTATTTCCTTTCTGCCTTGTTCCATCACAGCCATTACATAAATTTGTCACCCAGTGTACCGGCACAAGCGTTATTCGCATGAGCTCGTCGTGTGAATAACGTCCGCTATTCACACGAGGAACGGCGAGAGAGGCGACATGGCGAGAGAGGCAACAAGGGCGAGAATAATTACATAATTATAACATATTTTAGATGCACATCAACAAGTGTCACTACTGTCTCTCACATGGGAGGCCAGGGTTCGATTCTCGTGATGAGTTTATATTTTAATGACATAATGATGAGAGAGGCAACATGATGATGAGGGAGGCGACGTGACAATGAGAGAGGCGCCGTGACAATGAGAGATGCATCTGCTGCAGCAGGTGCCGGCTTTTGATTGGTCAGTTTCTTCTGTATCTCAGATACACTTCTACAAGTGTATCTCAGGTGCACAGAAAGCTGAACATCGGCCCCACTGCATTCCGACGTGACAATGAGAGAGGCGACATGATGACAGAATGGCACATATCTACCCCACCTAGTCATAGTTTAACACCTTAGGAATAACCCACCGCTGCTGCAGACTATACTTATGAGGTTGATACACTCCTGAGTGATTGGCATGCGTGATGCACCAATGCAAGTAGGGGCTGAGGGTCCAGTTGGGGGGGGGGGGAGGGGAGTACATGTCTGCTCACCCCCCGGGATGTGGTGGATTTGTAAGGGAGGTTTGAGTAAAACATTTCGATCCTCGTGCAGGTCGCTTATCACGCTGTTTTCTCGTGCAGGTCGCTTATCTCGCCATTTCCTCGTGCAGGCCGCCCATCCCGCCGTCGCCTCTCTCACCGTCGCCTCTCTCGCCGGTTCCTGGTGCGAATTTAAGGGCCGCGCCATTCGCACGAGCTCATCATGCAGATATCATCGGCCCCCATTGAATACAATGTGGCTGTATTACAATGGCTAAGAAAAAGCTGTCTTTACTTCATAAAATGGCTTCCAATCAAAAAGTTAATGCAAACTGCAGTGATACCTCTCTGACTTGCGGGGGCTGGGGCATATCCCACTCAGACGCAGTTTTATAGGGCCTCAGCCCCCACTCATTAACTACAGCAGAGATGGTATTAATGGGTGTTGGCATTTGCATATGTTTCAGAGTAAAGTGGCACGATCTGCATCATACGATGATTGTCCCTTTCCCCTGTTATTACATTGAGCATCATGTACTGCATTGCATATAAACATTCAAACCGAAAGATGGTGAGGAGAACACATGCAATAATGTTCATTGGGTTGTGAAGTAACTTCGGAAACAATGTAGCAGAATGCTCCTCCTTATAGCTCTAGTTGCGCATGTGTATAATATCCATACACCTATGATGTATTTCGTCATGTAATTTGTCAATTCACTCAGCCACTGCACTCCGATATTACCCTGTGCTCACATTATTAGGTGATGTGGGCCGCTCCTCTCCCATGAGTGGCAGTGTAGTGTCACTCTACCCAGTTCTGTAATTACAGCAGTGAAAGGCTCCATAATGTGTTAATACGGACTCTTCCGGGAGTAGGGCTAGGGAACTGTTCAACTTGATGATATATAATGCCAACGATTAGTATAATATGGACAAGGATGGCAACAAGATTGGAGTCAATGGAGCCACCAATAGAGCTACCATGTTAGAAGACAGCCCTGACATCTTTATTCTATCAAATGCTGCCTTAGAGAAAGGTGGCATACATTGTTTGTCCAGGAAGACCTCCCGGGGGATGGATGGATGGGGCGATGCAGGGGGGATAGGGGCTATGCACCAGGCTTTAGGATACCATGAAAAAAGGAGACCCTGGAGGATAGATATATCTATACATGAGCATACATCGTAGTAATTCAACACTTTACACTCACCATTCTTTTGGGATAGAGGAGAATTTAGGTAAAACAATGTGCGAAGGCAATATCTCATAGAGCATGTGCCAAAGCAAATCGGATGAAGCAACTTATGAAGCTTGAATGGCACTATATCAGATCCGCCTGTGTAAATATCCGTCCTGCTCATTATGTATTAATTTTGTTAGCCTCATAAAAATCACTATATAAAATAATTTGTTTCCACTTTTCTGGGCCGTTTAAGCAAATTCTCAAAAAGTGATTTTTTTTCACTGTCAACCATGAAAATTCTTCCTGCCAACTGTCAACATTGGCCAAGGATGGTCACTGCTTTGCTGTCAACCCTGTGTATTCATACGCTGCCGGAAATACATACTCTCCAAGCACATCTTGCTTCGGGGAATGAAACAAGGCTTCCTATTGGCTCCAGGAGAGTGTTTTTTTCTATGCATTGAAACAGGACACAGTCAGCAGGCATGGCCCATTCCTGTGTGAATATCCTTTCTTTTTACCTTATTTGATGCTAAATATAATGAAATGGTGTTCTGAAGATAATAAACAAGAGATTTGAATTGAGCAGTAAGGCTAGATAAGAAGAAATAACAGAATATTCACACATGAATGGGCAGACTATTTCTTTACCATGCCTGCTGACTGTGCCATGTTTCTATACATAGAAACAGGGCCGTTTTTGTAATCAAAACGGCGGGCGTCGTTGTAGGCGTCATAGAGGTCGTAGAGAGCTGCGGGGTGTCAGCTTTTAATGGCCTAACTAGTTTTTCAACTTCCCAATCCCCCCACCCATTTTCTCAAGTTTTGCGACAGGGCTGAGCCCCGCCATAACTATTGCCAGTTGAAACTGTCAATAACAATAAAATTCCCTCATTGACAGTTCGAACTGCCAATACCAGGATAGGATTTTAACATTGACGGGGGACATCTACCCCCCAGACATCTTCCCCCTTCTTTGTATACCCCCTTGGACATCTACCCCCTAGGACATTTACCCTCTAGGACTTCTACCCCTGGGGACATCTACCCCCTCCACATGATGTGACCGGTCAAAGCAATTTATGTTTTGCCGAAAATGTCACAACCAGTCTTCTGGAACGTCATCTGTCAACTCTTAATTCATTCAGAGAAAAAATTGACGTTTGAGTGGCAGAGGAACATATAAAACAGTATGTTTCATATTGCTGGACTAATCAAAACGATAATGATGAAAAAACATTGAATCAATATGTTTTGTTTTAAGTCGCATAACAGTTATACCCTTTGCAGACATTTTATAGTTGATATGTTGCTATTCACCTGATTAAACGTATACAGGTCACCGCCGATAAGTTATCCTGGTTTTGTTTCTTCTTCAATGCAATGACACCTCATGTCACCTATATGGTTCCAATATGGATATGGAAGGCCCCATCGATCTTGGCAAATAGAATTGTTTGCAGAAATGACATCATTCCGTATCGATTGCGGGACAGGGAGCTTGCCCGATTGACCATTTGCAGAACAAATAACCTCAAGTCGGATTCAAACATACATGTTGATCTGCGGTGTCACATGCAGAACCTTTCAAATATTTACTAGCACATGCCTTAGAGGTAGTAGAGCTCGCGATATCCGTATAGGACTATTGGAGTAATGGGATAGAATTGACAAAGGTTTCTGGTGTGTTTGGCGGTCACCTTTAGTTTTAGCAAAATTCTCATTGTGACCAGATAGATAACCATACTCTGGTGCTTCTCATTCCACCAATCTCTAAAAGATGGCGAGCTGAGTCAACTCAAAATGGGCCTCAAACGCATGATGCAATCTGTAGGGGAGAGCACTGCTGCCGACTGTGCAGTCCCGTCCCTATATAGTCAGGATGAGGGCAATTATATAGCATACGGGCCTGACAGATGTCTTGTAGGATTATGGCAATCTTTTAGGATAAGAACCAGCCTGTCAGCCTTTATCCTACATATCTATGCGTGTGCGTAGGATAAAGGCAATTATATAGGATAAAATGCGTAACACTCTCCCAGTTCGTTCTTCAATCACCAATCAATCCCGGTCCAACACTGCTTCATCTGCCAATGCCGCAAGCCTTACATTGTCCCGCTGTATTGTAAATCCCTGATGCGCCGTACCTTCGGGGATCCCAACCCTATCCTCTTCGCAGATGTCCAATGTCGACCCTTTAGGGGAAGAAAGATCCACATTTTAATCAATTGCAGCTTTGGGATTTCGGCTCATCCAGAACAGCTGAGTAACCCCTTCTGTGCATGCGTGGCAAGTAAAACGTACTTTTTTGCATCCCCCTTTTTGCATCAGTTGGATTGGTAGTCCCTGTCACAACCAGTCTTCCGGAATGTTTCAACTGGCTGCCTCGATAGAAAGGCTATGGGACATCTTTTTTGGTTGTGAAAAGCTTCCTTGTGTACTTGACTTGTCATTGTAAATGACAGAGATGCAGCCAAATACTGTAATTTAATAGGGGAGACCGGGGCACGTTGAACCGCTTTGACACCTTTATTTTTTTCCTGACCTTGCTAAAAGGATCTGAACTTTGATTTTGTATCAAGCAGTTACCTTGTATCATTGTTATATTAAGAGATCCTATTGCAAGGCAAATGTGGTCTTTTCTTGTATTTTTCTTGAATTTAAAAAAATAAAATCTAAGGGTGGCTCAATGTGCCCAATGCCTGGGGTAGGTTGATCCACCCACTGGGGCACCTTGAACCACATGCGTTGAAAAATCCAAATAATCACCAACATAGATCAATAGGTGAAATTTCGGTTGGATTTAGTTGCTATTGTTACTTTTGCATAGGATTGAATGTAAAAATTACATATCTAATGCACGAAAGTGACTCAATTATAGTTTCTATAGAAGTGACTAAGTTTGTACCTTACAGATTTTTTAGGGTCCAATTAAACCATTTTAAGAGTATTCCTGTTATTTGTTAAGTCTAGATACATCTTTCTGCCTCTGAAAAGTGATAAATCTGGGAATAAAGACACTGTAAATATGTTACACAAGATTTTTTTTCCACAAAACCGCAAACTATCTTTTCTATCATAATTTTATGACCAAATTGTATCGAATTTGTTTATGTCATTATCCATATTATCTTCCCTTGATACACTACTAACATTGCATCATTATTCAGTCATTTAATGATCTTAACACCATTGCCAAAGAGCCCCAAAATCGGGGCACCTTGAGCCAGTCTCGGGCCCCGACTGTATGTGTACAGTCTGGGAGAGTACTTATGTACTGACTTATACCACTGTACACTGGATACCAGCAATCTGGACATCATGGGTTCGAATCCCACCTTGGCACAATGGGTAGTAATTTTTATATCTGTACAATGCACCTCTATTACACTATTGTTCCCATCCAAATATGTAATATATAATAATACTATGCCACTATAGGGGTATTTATGCTTCAAAAAGGCAAAATAAAAAATGTGAAAAAACGAACCTACCTTTTGGCAAGGTGGGATTCGAACCCATGAGGCCATGCACAACCTCATGCATGGTCATGTGACCATGGCTAACCAATCAGTGGTTGAGCTATCTCATTAAGAAATGATCCAGGATCCTGGATCATTTTCTAACTAGGTTACAGTTATTAGATACAAACTTGTCCAGGCCCATTACAGCCGTCAGGCTGACCTTGACCGAGGCTGACCTTGAGCCGGCCCAAGGTGCCCCAGAGCTTGGAGCACCTTGAGCATGGCTCAAGGTGCCCCGTTTTTTGTGGCTCAATGTGCCCCATGCTGGTCATCATACATAAGATTGATGTTATTCAAATTACATAACACACCCAGCAGTAAAGTTGGGTTCTATTCAAGGGTTTATATGTATACTTCAACCTCCATAGAGATCTTAGGTCAGCAATGTTTTTTAACGACACAAGAAAAAAAGTTTAACAATTGCAAATATTTTCTTTCAAGGCCATAAATCTTTAATGTTGTCTAACTTTCTCATCAGCATCCTAAAATCATCATCATGTTGCTGATCTGAACTGTCTATGTAAGGGGGTAATGTGGTAGGCATACTGCCAGAAAATGCCCAAAGGAATAGCAAAGACAGCGGGCGGCTCGACGTGCCCGGGTGGTCACCATGCCCAAGTCTCCCCTACATCTTTAAAATGCGTATATCATGGACATTGCACCACGTTCAGACCATAAATTATGTGTGTACAATGTAATAATACAAATCCCAACGCACCCAAAGTGCAGAATTAGAATGCAGTTACACATACTCTGTTCAATTTACCATGGACTATTGCAATCAAAGTCGTTGTTGATTGATGTATTTTGGAATTAGGACGGGCTGGTTGTATTTGCCAACAGAGAGGCGATAGTATGTGTGTGTGTGGGGGGGGGGGGCAGTGGACGTTTGTACTGCAATCCCTGCTAAAACTGAAAATTGACTAAGAAGCTGTACATCAAAAGCTGTTGCTTTTTACTGCTACTGCCGATACCGACCTCTGACCTACGAGCGGCCCCAGTGGCCGTGATTTATATGGACCCACACCATCAGATTCTTTGATCATGTTTGCTTTTTGAATGTGTTACTCTTTGGCCATTTTAATTTTATAGTAAACATTTCATTCAATGTTTTGTAACTACACTCTTTTTTACACAATATAGATTAGATATTGATAACATAGGTCTATATAACCACTAAGTTACAACAACTGTTCACCACTGAACACTTTTTAAAAGGTGTTCAGGGTGATGATGACCTGAGAGAGCACCCTAGTTGGTGCTCACAGAGTGGTCATGTATGTGATCACCCGGAGTGCTCACAGTGACCACGTTACACAGTTATCATGGGATCTCTTACATTCTTATTTTCATTTAGACACATTTCTGAGGACGTCCAATGTAAATAATCACAGATTTACTTCCAATGGCTTGTCATCGAAGCCCTGGGAGCTGTGAGCTCACTGTAGTGAACAGGATCCAGATGCAGTCACAGTGAACACCTCAGTTGGTGTAGAGGCCATGACCACCCAGTGATCACCCAAAAACACCGAGAGTGGTCAAGAGTGAACACTTATGACCCACCTAGGTTTTTTTCAGTGTACATGTTAACAATATAATCATGCATAAATGTCTTTAGAACCAGATCTAGATATGGTTTCATACCAACAAATAAATCATAATAAAGACATGCCTGACCCAGTTCTGCGGTATGCGGATTGTTATTTCATAAAAGTTACATGTAGAATTTGACAGGTGTTATTTATTTTCAGTATTGGCGTTGGGACCTTGTCCCCAAAGCCATTTACACCACATCACTCAAAAACGACAAAAAAATACCAGCATAGGTCCCCTTGTTCATTGTTGAATAAAACCCTAGCTCGCCCTAAAACCTTGCCTAGGACTGGTGTCCCCATTAATCGTGTCCCTACAGGTGTGAATAATTTACTCTAGATCTGGTTTTCAGTTACTGCATGTAGACCCAGTATACCTTGTGGTAAGGCCTAGACATCTTGTGAACAGCCATATTTTAATTTCTCAAATGTGGCTGTCAATGGCAAGGATAGGTACCAGCCTAATAACTATTGACTCCTATGTCAAGCCAAGCTGTCAATGTCAATGCCAATTCCTATACTATGCACATACAGGACCTATACTAGAAGTTGAGTGGTCCAGGGTGGCTCTTGGAATCACTCAGGCCCGCCCAAAGACAAACTGTGAAGTCCAACATAATTATCCCTTCCCCACCCCACACACACATGCAACAACCCTGAAATAATATTTTGCAGTATTTAAATGATGGCCATCACAGGTCCTTCTTCTGCCCCCTCCTCCTCTTCCCTGTGACCTCTCCACCTCCATGTGCCCTGTTACCTCCTCCTCCCTCTGCCCCCCCCCCCTTCCTCTGCCCCCTCTTCCTTCCTCTGCCCCCTCCCTCTGGCTGCCAAGATGGCTGCCGAAAACTCAAGATTGTCTGATTTCCTTGTATGACACATGCATAACAGGGTCTTCTGGGGTGTAGAATCTATTTTCAGGCTCAGATCTTTGATGCAGGAGATTTTCAAGATGGCTACCAAGATGGCATTTGCATAGGCATCAATGGAATTGCTTCACCACCAACAGAATTGCATTGGTACCTATTTGATTCCATTGGTACATATTGGACTCTATTGTTATACCAGCAGCAGTAATCCAATAAAGAACAAAAAGATTTAGCTAAGCGCATGTAGTTAACTGATCAAATATGATCAAACCATCAAATATGAATTGCATAAGAACCCCAAAAACACTAAAAAGCATAAATCTATGCCCCGTCATTTTCTCACCTGTAGTTCATAACAATCCTATAAAAGCCCAAAGCCACTACGGCTTTGCCTTAAAATCCTTGAATTTGTCCCCTTGTATCATTTTAATGATCACCGGACCACCAATGAATCCGTACCACCACATGGATGGCCGCACCTTCAACTTTCAAGGCAAACGTCAATTCATCAATACCAAAAGTGCACCTGTATGGGAAGCATCCCATTAGCTTCCTGTGTGGACTTGATTCAGCTTATTCCACGTATGTCCTTGTATCCCTTTGTCCGCTATATACCTACTACAAAAGGACACCGGGATGACAAAAGTCCAAAAGGATGCAGTTCCTATCCCATTGGGGACAGTCCATACAAAACGTTTCCAGTCTCTCTTATATCACACTCTCTATGTTGGACCAGTCCGGGAGGAGGTGTGTACCCTTGGTTGACCGAATATGACACAAAGCCAGAGGAAGATTTCCCTCCACAACTCACAGAGTACCACGTGACCAACCTAGAACCAATCCGGGTTTCCCAAAACTAGGCCTCTGATAGGCCACTGTGTGGGGGTATAGGTAAGATCACACCCAGTCCCCCAATTGGGGTTTACTATAGGTAGAACAACCCATAAAAGAAATTGTGGATAAATACTTCTCTCCCACTTGGGGCTCGATGCATAACTCCCTCGGGGACCCTGTCACCATGGAAGAGAGTTAAACATGGCTGGTTGAGGGTGAAAAAATCTCACCAAAAATGTCAACCACTATATCACACTCTCGTTATAAAAGCTGGGGGAACATGTAATGATACACTCGTCACTAGAATTTACGATCCCGCTCTACGATCCCGACTCGGGAAAGGGGTCCTGTCGAACCCTCCTTTCCCCTCGACCGTTCCTCCCGGAATCTCTGCGGCGGCTGGCCATGGGTCCCGGGTCGCCGCACGCCGAAAATCGTAGAGATCGGACGAGGGACACCAGAGAAAACGGCGAATCGGTGCACCCCAGGCACGAGGAGTTGGACAGTCCGTTTCGAAACGGACTGTCCAACTCCTCCGAAACGGACTGAGGTCAGGAAGGCAAATAGTGGACTTGGGCCCTATCCAATGTTTTAAGAGTTTTAAGCGAGGGAATATACATAAGCACTTCTAAGCAACTCAAAGAAACTAACAAAATATCGTCTAAAGTATATAGAATCGAAGAAATAATTTGAATTTTCACATATTTTATGGGAAAATAAGCACTTTCTCGACATGTCTGCCTGAATTGTGATAAATTTGGCGCTTTTTGGTCATATTCCTCCATTTTCCATTATTTCGTGTATTTGAAACATATAAACAGCATAGAGATGTAGTGAAGTTGTACTATATGGACCCTTATATGTAACAATTTGAATCATGCGCAACTTGTAGGTTCTTTAATATCAAATTCCTTTGTAAACAATGTGTCATGCCACCTCAGACCATAGAGAGGTTCTCTAATATAGGGCTTTTAACATTAATTATAATGAGATAATGGGCGAGTCTCAAAATCTCAATTCATGCATTAAAACCACATTTATTTCATTTCAAATTCTGACTTTAAAAGGTTGTATAAAACTTAAGAATTATCGGAATTTAACATTTTTTAGAGATAAATAATCCCCAATGAGTCCTCTCTACATCTAAAAAGGGATACCTTTAAAATAAAAAGAAAGTAAACTTTATTGTCCATATCGCCAAATTAAACATACTATTTATTAGAACTTTTTGTAATATTTATCCAGATATATATCCTGATATACACCATCCACCTATCTCAGGCTACTGTGAAATTGATTTAGTTACAATAAGCATTAAAAGAGCTTTACAGTGGTATCTTTGGTTACTCTCTACTCTAAGTACTTCCCTCACAATGTCGATATTATAGAATAACTAGTTTTCAGGTCCCCAATTTGCCTTCCCGACCTCTAGTAGTCGTGTGCATTTTAATAAAGGAGGCGCGGTTACACAGATGTCTGGTGCATAACTTAGTTCCGTGCTGAATCAGCGCAGAGACAAACCACAGATGCTTCTCGCTGTTTCTCTGTCTCTATCACTGTCTCTCTTTGTCAATAACTACTGACGACAGTTATTCCCGCTATTTAGTAGCCCGGCAATTCAAATCATGGCCGCAAAGGGAATCCAGATTAAACCAGCTGAGCGAAACACTTTCCTGAGGAAGGAGAAAGATTATTATATTGAGGATTATTGACTACAAAATTGGCTCTAATTAGTGGAATTGGTGTCCCCTTGGTGCTGTCATTATCATGCACTCGGTTTAGCACATTTTAAATTGATGAATAATTTGCCAATCTCTTCGATCTGTTCATTTTATGACATTGAATTTCCACCATATTGCAATCAATCTTGAGCATGCGGATTACAATTCCAGGACTCTGGGTGCAGTCTTTATGGTTCTGATTGCTTGTAATGCAATTCGATTCACACATGATCAGAAATGGTCGCATTATCAAATACATGTGGTCTGACCATGCCCTAATCTGTCAATAGCTTCGAAGTAATGCAAACATGTTTATATTGGATTTATTTCTGTAATTCTGGAACGTGTTATTCCATATTATTGGTAATTCATATCTTCACGAAATAATGTTCGAATGTATTGACTGATAAAGAGGATGGAATAATATAAATCCTTGCCCTCTGTAGAGAAAGGCCTCTCTTGAGTTAAGAAACTACGATACTGGTCACATTCAAAATAGTGTAGGGTAATTCTAGACAGCGTTCAATATTGACTGATTCTCATTTTTCAAACCCTAGTTTCCACTGAATCCCCCCCCCCCGAATTAATTCAGATGACAGTTTGATATTTGATTGACCATGCAAATCATATTAGCTGTTATTCCAATTTGTTCATCTCATCACATGGAATTTCCATCATATGAAATCAGACTTGAGTATGCTAGGTTTGGGTTGTGGGATGTCATTGGAAGTTGTAATATTTTGCTTGCCTGTATAGAAACTTTAGCTAAGGGAATATCCTCAGTTGCAACCTGTGTCAGTTCCCACAATATCATTCTGTCCTTCATTGTCAATAAATCTGAATTGAACCATAGTACAGCCATTAATTAACTAAATAAATCACCGTTTTCAGTTTACTACATTTAATGTAATGTGATTTAATAATCCCAGAGGAGGAGGAACCCAGTGCAGGAAACCTTTCCAATAGTCTTTGTCCCTTCCTGAGTCCTAATTATAATTGTAAACTTTGTGGTTTTATGCTCCTTTTCTGAGAAAATCCCCAATATTCTTGTGGATGTCCCAGACTTGTCACCTTGATTGGGCAGATAACAGACGAACTCCCGCTACATTGTGCAGTAAGATCCTAATTAAAACCGGTTCCGTTAAAAACCGGTGGCAGGTATTTTTACCTCCCTTTGTATCTTTATTCCCATCAAAGACTACTTTGTAGCTGAACACATTGTTTTCTACTCAGTACTTAGTGGATGTGGTTATCAATGTTAACTCTCTGGACAATTCCTTTTTTCGTTTCCATACGCTGCGAGAAGAACTCTGACCAGTCCTGGTTTTGAAGAAAGGAACCACTGTTACCAAGCCAGGTCTGAAGAGGCACAATTAGCTGAGCTAATCAATAAAGAGAACTGCTCTATAAGAAGATGGGTTGCTACTGTAAAACAGAGATCAGTCTTCCAGCAAAAGGTCTAGGTAGATCCGAGCTATAGGGCTACAATGTATAGAAAGAGTGACAGACATATTGGTATACATACCAGTCTGCATACAGCCCTGGTCAGTCTCCAGTCTCGCAAGGCCAGTCGACTGTGTGAACAGCTGGCAAGGCCTGTATCTAAATTCTTTTACGAGGAGCATCAGAGAGTCTCGACGTGAAGAACATCGTTTTCTATTCTCTAAATATATATATATATATATATATATATATATATATATATATATATATATATATATATATATATATATATATATATATGTGCTCACCTTATTATCTCGACTTTGTGGGACGGAGCAGGATTTTGGCTAAGTGAGAAGCATATTGAGATTGCACAGGCAATTTCCTAAAATGCCAGGGTATAACCAATAGGCCATATGGTGATGAGAGTAGAAAGAAATGTCTTGTGACATTTTCATAGCTATGCAACATAGTTTTTGTTCCAACTTTTTTCAGAAGGTTATGAACTATAATATTCGATGTAGATAATTCAGACACAAAGAAAAAAATGCTGATGTCTAACACAACTGGACTGTTTTAGGTAATGACCCTAAAAGGTTAGACCACATAGAGGTAAAGGTAGAATTTGCTTTCGACCAACAGAGACGATTTTATATCTGTAAATGCCAGGGAAAGGAAAATCCAGATGAAATATGCATACATCAGCAAGTACCATTGTTTATGAATCTTGGCAGTGAGAAAAACACATTGCAAAAGGGTCTAGTTTTGAGATAAAGCAATTTCAAGAAGTAAAAAAGTGTTATTCTAATAGAATCCCCATATGCCTAAGATAGCGATGGCATGATAATACTTTGCTTTGTACGAAGCAGCTTCGTACTCCTCATATCTACCAAGATTACACATAACAATATTCAGCTTAAAGGGAGATCTATGAATACATGGTCACAATTAAGGTTAGTTACAACTTTCCCCCACTGAACCGGACAACAGCATACCAAATTTTAGAAGAAACAATATGATACTGGTTAAGCAGATGAAGTCAGGCCAGCTCACACAAAACGCTGTCCGTCCACCCCCCCCCTCCCCTCTATTACCACTCAGCATGATGGATGCAGACACCAGGGGCCAGCACTGTTCCCGCCAACAGGTCATGTGATACATCATGCTGCAAACATGGCCGCCAAACTAATGAGACCCAAGCAGTATACCACCCATGCACCCCTACTCTCCGCACAGATCATTCACCACTCTGAACCAACTTTATACAACCTTCCTTTCATAAATATCCTCATTGATGTATTCTCAGATTGTATTTGCCATTTGGGTTGTATTCTATCCACCGAATAAAAATGAGATTCCATAACCTCCGTCTCTGCGCCAGCAAGCCACTTTGAGGTTTATGACGATCAGTGGGTAGTACGTTTGCTCCCCTTTCTCATTAGGGTGTAGCTTTGTGGATAGACGTGACAAACTTTGTGTCTCTAACACCCCTTCCTAAATGGGCACCAAGAACACATGTTAGTGGTATCATCATTATATACAAGTGGACCCTTTGAAATTGCTATATGGTTATATTCTAAACTGCACATAGTGATTGCTAAATTAGTCCGTCCACCAAAGGATCTGCTTGGAGAACGTTGTTGGAACAGAAGACACCACATTAAGACCACCTGGTATATAGAGTGAGCAGCTGTTATGGCGGCTCTATTGGAGAAACTCCAGGTGTCAGTTAGAATTCTGTACAATCATGGGCAATTTATACTAATTAGTTTACTTTTATAGAGGAGGGAGATTAGCCTACCACTCAAAGGTATTCATTCTACCTTTAGAAGCTAGCCGTTGACACAAGTAACTTTGGGGCGGGGCTGTGTACACAACCTGTATATGACGATAAAGAGCAGATACCTAAGACGATGTACAGTATACATCGATATGGATTGCTAGGTGCCATCCCTCAGTTGCTCAGGTTTCCGCCCCCTCTGTCTGTATATACGGTAGTCTATGTCTGTGTAGTATCACTGTAACCTCTGATGACTGCCTCCCAGTATACACCTCACTTCACCCCAACATGACCCTTGTTATCCCCAGATCCCTCAAGGAATGCTGATGTGCACAGGCTTCCGCTAGATGGCCGCTTCATTAGCCTTACCTGCTTACATTGCACTTACATTTCTCCTAGTATCTCCTCATACCCCATGTCTTTCTGTATTTTGCAGGTAAGATATACAACAGATGATGTTATCGAAGTACCAGAGAAGAAACGTAATGAAGTAAGACAAACAATTGAAAATAATAAGTAATAACCTTACATAACAATCACATATTCCATTTGAGTATGAGGGCTTTTATGTAAGGCCTTAGTTTTGCCTTAGTCATTTTTGAATATAAGTTCGTCATTCTGACCAATATCCCTATGACTAACCAGGATAGCCAGTACAGACTAAGGCCCGGATCACTCAGACTATCAGTGTACCCCCACAACCCTTGAAATAACCCACTCTAGGGCATCCCGCTTAGAACATTGTGTCCACCGGTGTATTACCCCAACCCCCTCCCCTGCCATTAAATATATAATCACATTTATCCACCATTATTCCCCCATCTCCTTTCACACTCAACCCGTATATCACATCCTTCCTCTTGCCGTCCCCCTCAGGACTGACTCGCCTATCAGGCTATCAATGCCCCGGCCTTTCTCTGGCCCATTGCCCGTTCCATCACTTCTGGGACCCTCCCCAACTTCTGATTTAGATCACAGAGGTTCAATGCCAACCCTCAAAGGGTAAACTGATGCAAGTTTAAACCAATCCACAGCCGATGCAAATTCCCCTGATCCAGAAGAGTTTAGTTTCTACTGCGTGGTTCAATAAAAAGGCCATTAAATCCCATTCGGAAATTCTCTCCCGTTCCTCTTATTACATCTGTCCCTGCTCCCAACGACTTGGGGGGTCCAGCGGATCATTGTATGCTCATGGATGATATCACGATGGTTGGGTCATTTATTGCCAAAGTGAGTGGGGTTACACGATTATGGATATATACCTACAACAAGCGAAATAGACTCAAGAGAGTGTTCCTTTGTATTTCTTTTTACGTTTTTCAATTCAAACTAAATTACTATAGGAAGGGAGGACCTAAAGTAGCTGAAAAAGCTTCTTTCTAGGCCGTTCAAATGTAAACAAACCGCCATTTTGATGACGTCATAGGGTCGTGAAATACGAGCATGAGTTATTTCACGGGGGGGGGGTGAAATACGGTGTTCTTTGGTTAAACCAATGGCACGGCAGTATTTCATAGAAACATAAAACGAGGGATCAATCCTGTTGGAGGTGGCGCCAGTATAGTATGTATAGGGTAAACCGCCCTGAGTGGCCCCCCAGGACAAGTACCCGTAGTGGCCTATCTATACCTCTATACATCAGTCTATATGGTTATTTCTTCCTGATTTGTTAATACAGGTATGAAAGAAGAGAAAATTATGTACCAATATCACAGTTTATATTCTCCATAGAGTAGCCACAGTGTTCTCTACAGAGTGCCAAACATGACATGTTTGTGTGACATGTAGCCCTCTTTTCGTTGATCGCTTTAAACTTGCCATCTTCATTTGGTGAAATTCCTATATTAATGAGGTAGTTTTTACTGATTGATTGTCACCATTACATGAGTACCTAAAGTGGCCCAGGGGCTCAACCATGAGTGGCCCACCAACAGTATAGGTTATGCTATGCTAGGTGTAGGGTGAGATCTACTCCAAAATAAATGGATACCCCCAACCCTATGACCGAATAAACAAAAACATGTTATATAATGTGGGAAAAATGTCTTTTTCATTATTTTTGACTATAGGATTACATGGAAATCAACCTGATTTCTGGTCAGAGAAAAACTGGTGCATTAAGTTTCCAACCCAGGATCTTCTGTATGTACCTTGGGAATTCAGATCCAGGCCTTCTGTAATAAGGGACCTTATGTCTATGTTTTATGAGCTATGTCAGGATTGCTAAAGGTCCCTATTTGGATAGGTTATACCTTATAGCCACAGCTTAGTGCTGAGTGAACAAAAAATCGGGGTACTTCTACACTCCCCACACTTGTTCGGCCTCCGTGGCCACATAGGCAGGGCTTAGAACTTAAATGTGTGAGAGGTCCCTGGTTCCAGTCTCCCCACAGTTGAGACCTTTAGCAACCATGCTGTAGCTCATAAAATATAGACATTTTGAATACATATTTTTGGCGAACCATATAAGAACATAAATAATGTTATACATAGAAAAGTTCCTGAATGTTGATTTATTTTTGTTCAGTGGTACACTATGCCCCCAGAAGCAGAAATGGGCATAATTATGCCTAGAGGCAAACAGAACAGAAGGCAGCCCCCAAAAAGGCAAGATAGGAGAATAGGCTTAAAGCATGCTCACAGGCTTGCTATTGGATATAACAATGTGCATGAGGCAATAGTTTATTATATTCTAATGGAACATAACATTGTAACCACATTTACCAAGTTACAGATGCATAAACAGTGTTTTATTGAAGTGGGCCACTTAAGGTACAAGGTGGGCCAGTCATGGTACCAATTCAATGTCCAAAGGGTACCTTACTTTAATCAGCATTTTCACAATATATTACATAGAAATCAATATTTTTGACTTGTTTACAGCATTTCAAACAGTGTCCCAATGAAAAGTGCTGCATACTTCATGAGGATTGGATCACTCTTTATATATGTAATCTTGTATCAGAGTCAGTCTTGTGGGTTTCAGCCCATCAACAGGGCCACCCATGGGCGGTTTACCCTATACCTCATTGTGTATTGCAGTATGAGAGCGGCCTGGATGGAAGACCATCGGATCGGGAAGTGATATGTAAAAGATCAAAAGACAGTTGTGCCAGTCTTTTCATTGGGGCCCGTTGATTTGGAAGGTCTTACGTATAAAGATCCAATAATATATGACCCATGTGAACCACCCCAGGCTCCCAGGCATACTGATGGGAATCCCCATTAGCTCCTTTAGTTCGTGGCTGTGATGCAGTGGCGTAGGAAAATCACTGAGGAGGGGGAGCCTGAATATGTTTGGCACCGCCCCCCCCCCCCAACATTTGACAAGACCTGTAATATAATACACACAAACCTCTCCTGCATAGGGAAAAATGGTTGCAGAGGGGGCTGGGCCCCCAAATCAGAACTAAAAGGAGCCCAATACTACTGTCCCATCGGTCTAATATAGGTGTATATACAATGCATCATGCATAAAAAACTATACTTAAAGCTGGTTGGGGTGCCCCCCCCCCTCAAGATTTGCTTCCTACGCCTCTGTGATATGAAAGCAGGTTCTATGCAGGAAAGAATAAATGGCAACCATGATGATAATTACCACCACTTCTCAAACTGAGCTATCCATGCCCATGCTGAAACTACTTTGTAGAACGCAGTCTTTCTCATGCATTTGCATTGATGTTTGACTGCTGATGGTGATTGGCAGTCGGTCATGTATGTACATTACTACAGTGACACCAACTGGTGCTGCTGGGTGATGTTGAAGTTCAGGAACACCGTTCGCTGACATGAGTGACCATGGCATGCCATGTATGGGCTAATCACCAGGGGAAATGTATAAGTCAGCAACGGAACTCCGTAAACTGAGGGATTTACAGAAAGGGAATAGAAGCAACACAACGCTTCCTAATTGCCACCTCCACAGGTCGTTTTTTTACTTTATTTCTCAAAGACAGACAGGCCGGTAATGAAGTATGATGAGGAGTTGTTTGGTGATACAGGAGTCCATGCCTGTCACACCTAACCTGTAGCGGGAATCTGTTTAGACAATCTACTCTGAATACATGAATAACATGAATACAGCACTGCCGTCAGTGAAGGTGTCTGACAGCGACACTTCCCTTTCCCAGCTTTCCCTGTTGATTGCCTTGCTTAACCAGTCCCTAATTCGGAGCTTCCTCGTTCCTTCTTTCGTAACCTGTGTTTCCCTTAATCGTGTTACATAATTATTCTTTGACATTGATAAGGTACATAGTTGTATATGTAGGGTATCCATCACTCTAGATAAATCTGCGTTATATTAACAAGGAATCCCATTAGAGTGGTATTGCTATCAATGGGTACGGGGATGAGGTACAGTATTTTGGACAGCAGGTACAAAATAATGCGGATTAGGAGGGGATATAGCTGCGGATTTACACAACCTTCCATCCCTTTCATATGTGGATTGACCCCTTTCTCCTTCCTTACTCTCCTCCATCACGCATATCTTCATCTCTTCACGGCGTTGTCACCTCATGTTCACTTTAACACATTCCCAGGCTTCAATGGAAGGTGGTATTCAATTTTGAAAAGTTTAAAATATTCCATACAAGTGAAGGATATAGCTTCAACCCAATCCAGATGGGTTCGAGAAAATATTTTAATGTAAAGCTTTTCCATTGCATTTCTTCCTTTGGCGGGTCATTTACAAAGACGGAAGGTACTTCCAGTGCAATCTCCCTTTTTGTGTGTCATTCAAAATGACATCATTCATCAAGATAATGTCTTGTGGTATGTTCTTTGAATTGTTCTGCGGCCAGGCAGAAACATGCAAACATTTCTGCCAGCATCATTAACTCATTATGATTCATCATTACAGAACGGTGCCAAGGCTCAGTCGCAATAGAATTGTTTTTACATCTCCCTGACCATCAAGCATAACCTCACACCAAGCCTGTTCACACGCACCTTGCCACACCTTGGTAGGGGTCAGCGGCATTTTACCCTTGGTACTGAATCATGCACAGAACGGTAATATACCCAGAGTAAAGAAATAGCGTCAAAAGGGAGTCAGGTTGCCCCCAGAATGACCCTCCTCTATAGAACATATGTATTTTGTAATATAAGGACTATCACTCAAGCCTTTATCCTACAAAACTGCTCTTATCCTACGAATTTGGCCCTGAGGCTCTAAATATTTTTGTCACTGGGTCTAGCCTAGAGGCGTAGGACCTACAAGTATGCTGTACGCTTAAGTTTATTTGTGTAATGCAAAATGGACATCAAGATGGCCGCTGAAAACTTTGTTTTTTCCTAATCCCCTGTAATATATACAAATTAAGGTTTTCTGGAGTGTAGAATAACTATTGCATCAAAATTCGGATGAAATCCAAGAGTGTCACCAGGATGGTTCAAAGAATCACAGGTTTAATAAATTTCCTTATGAATTATATAAAAACGGATCCAAGGCTCTTATAAACCCTCCCTTATAAACCATCCCTTAAGAAATGGATCCAAGGCTCTTATAAACCCTCCCTTATACATGTAGGTTTTGTAGGATAAGGGCAAATTTTGTAGGATAAGGGCATGACTGACTACATTTTTCATAGCTCCTTGACTCACCTAAGGGACTCAAATAAGGACTAGGGCTCATTCTGGAGGCCATCTGGACTCCATTATGACGCTGTTTCTGTTCTCTGTGTACGATACATGTCAGAAGCAGAGCCTGTCAGCTGAATAGCAAACTACCAGGCTGTACCGTAATTCTGAAGAGACACGTTGATGTATCGATGTGCCTCAACCACCGACATTTTTTGTCCTTTTTTGTGGTGCTTCCAGCGGCATTATAACACTTAGACAGGCACCTATGGATGCTTTACGCTCTCGTTTGATGTGATTTTCTCCTACCTTATTTAGGTTTTTGGCCTTTGTGGATCCTGATCGATTTGGAAACGGGTCGTGATTGCCTGCACGGTGTACTGGTTGGCGTCAAAGCCTCCCCCACACACCACATCCCCATCATCTTAACATCCTTCCAGGAAAAGGAGTAGGGGATAAAGAGAAAATGAATGAAGAAGCACTAGTGCCTGGTGGCCATGACGACAAAGATGGCTTGGTGTGATCAGCTTTGCCCCCTGGTCACTGGTGTTAACACCAACTCCGACAATCTCCACCACACGAAGAATTAGGTACTTGTTTCTGCACAGACTGGCACTAAGTAAGAAGGCATTCATTATTTCTCACGCCAGACAGTGCTATACTAGTCTCCCTCTAGAGCTTCTTACCTGCCCATCTAATGATATATTGCATGTCTGATTGGAAACACAATGATTATCATAATGCCGTTAGATATAATAGTTGATTAGTTATGTACAAAATACACTATATATGCAATCTGACTTTCAACGCGTTTTCTAGACATGTGCGGTAGACATCTGGAAACGGGTGCTTGATGGGAACACCATCCTCTGTGCTTTGCCCACATAATTATGTTAAGCTGGTACTGGCCAGAGAGGCAGTGATAGCAGCTATCACAAGCAGTTGTATCTGATAATTTCACAGTGAATTGAAGGAGTCATTTTATTGCTCTAAAATGAATTCCCTCAGTGGCCTCTAGCGTTATGCAGGTAGTCTGCTTATCATTACATGGTCTCTACAGTTGTGCGTTTAGTACCCTATCAGGTTTTGTAGGGTCTTGATTGCACCATAACACTTTCGAAATTCATTCTCTAGGCTAGGGACGTAGTGTCATCATTCTATTGGTATATTTGTAGCCTTACTTTTGTAACAACACTTGAATGTGAATGTGTTTTGTCCCTCTGGAAGGTGTTTCAAAAGGAATATTATTTCTGGAATGTTCCACGTTCCTATGAGCGCTGAATAAGAGCGCGGAATAGAACAGAAAAACCACTATTAACAAAGTGTTTCACAAAGTCTGTTCTATTCCATTGAATTTTCGTCACTCGTGTTACCACTATTAGAATATTCTTTGGGAAACACTTTGTTAATAGTGGTTTTTCTGTTCTATTTCGCAACTTATTCAGCACTCGTAGGAACGTGGAATATTCCAGAAATGATATTCTCCATGGACCCAGTCAACATTAGTCAACCTAAGATTTCAGAGCCTCAAAGAGGAAATGGCCTGTAGGTAGGAATAGCACTGAGCACACAGACCAATAGATTAGTACAGGGATAACCACCAAAATTCTCCATATATAGGTTCTTGGAACAAGACGAGATATTTACGAGCGGTTTGCCCGTACAAGGAATAATAAACCATACCATGTAAGAATAACTTTCCTGTTTTGCATTTGCTTTACTAAATAATGTATATTTTCCATTCAAATTTTACAGTGGTACTTATCATATATACGCTACCATACTGGGGGAAATAAATTGAAAAATGTGCAAAAATAAAGAAAAAATTACAAACGTGTGATGGTACATAGCTCCACGCGTTTGGGGCCTTTTCAACACTTTATTTTCACTCGTAAGTTGCGTCAGATTGCAGTCACCGCTAGTACTTATCGCTAGTAAATCCTTGTGAAACACTTTGTTTTGAACCTACTTAAGAGTGCGGAATATACTTACGAGCAGTGCACCTTCTGATCACTAGTAGGAATTTGTTACTAGTGAAGCCGCTTTAGAAACACTTTGTTTTACTCTGTTCTAATAGCGCCCTTTTGAAACACCTTCCTGGTGTTCTACAATTTGTTTCTGCAAGTCCTCTGTGGTTGATAGTATACACAAACCGATGTTGTATACCATAAGGATCCTTGCCTAGTAGTGGGGGAGTCCGTACAGCACTATTGACTATGGTGTCTTCTCAGTAGCACGCAGGCCTCACTTCTCCCAACCTGGGACCCAAGATGTGTTTGTCAGGTGCCTGGTCATTATTCCCCAACGGCCATCTCGTTCATGGACCCATCAGAGGAATAATACGTTGGATGAAAGTGACAAAGACAAGGTCCTTAGTAGAAATGGGAGGGGACAGGGAGGGCGGCAGGGTGGGAGCTAGGTCGACATTGATGGATGGCAGGGTGGCGGGATGGCAGGATGGCAGGATGTATATATGTGGACAGGGGAGCAGTAAGGCCATTACCTGGAGTTAGTGGACACCCTTACCCAGTCCATCAATTCACACCAGACACCAGGACTAGTTCTCATATCCCTGATCTCCCCTGACCTGTTCCACATCTGGTCGGTGTGACTGTGGTTAGCTTTATTTATGCTCGGTCATAGATTACCTGGACCACCTCTTATCTCCCATCTCAAGCTGGCGCCACACAAGTTCCATATCATATGACAACTCAGTCTGACCACCCTTTACTTTTATCCAAGTACTGCCCCTTTTCATATATATATATATATATATATATATATATATGAGACCAATAACTCGTCATGGGAGTTGTTGGCATATATCACACCAGAGGGAGTTAGGGTCTACCTGTGTAGCTTCACCAATCTCACACTAGGGGGCATTGGGGAATTGGGTCGTTGGACCTTTACCTATCATTCACTGTATGTACATGGGCCGACCAACAAGGCCTAACCGTTGGTGGTTCATTTATTATTTTTTTGGTACCGGCGGATTTAATCGCCAGAATGTTCTGTGCGAAGTGTAAAGTGGGGTGGGATGGCAGGGTGGCTACCTTGTGTCCCAGTTGTTGCCAGAAGGGAGAGAAAGGCAAAGGAGGGAATGACTATAAAATTGTTCACCTCGGCGCCAAGGACGATGGTACCATATTTTTTGACATACGTGAGCGCACCAAGAGTGAATTGGAGGAACAGGAGGAGTTCATGGGGGACACCAGTCTGCATGATATGGATGGCAGTTTGGAGAAGGAGGAGGAGGCCGAGGGTGGTAGCCCTAAAAAGGGGCCGCCGGCCGGCGGTTCAAACTCAGAAATGGCGGAACTCAAGAGACAATTACGGGAGCTGAAGGCGGAGCAGGTCAAGGTGGCGGAATCCAAGTCAGTGAGTGAGGTCTCTTTGTTGAGTAAACTTGTGGATAAGATGGACATAACCATGAACAAGATGGACAAGTTCGTCACCTACTGTGAAAAGAAAGATGGCGGCGGGCAGGCGTCGGTTGGTGGTGGGGCTTCAGGTGGCGCGGGGGCGCTCCCTCCTGGTGTCCCCCCGCCCGGCGTCCCACCTGGGGGTAGTCCGGATCCCGGTACAAGTACTACCCTCCCATATCCCAGGTGGCCGGACTATTCTATACGTTATACGTCCCCCCAGCAAGGCAGCTATTACGGTAGTCCACATGGCGGTTTACCTGCTCAGGCCTGGCAGGGACAACACAATTATGGAGGTGGAGCGGGCCCATGGGCTACAGGCTACAACATGGGCTACCAGTGAGTGATTACAGTGGCAGGGCGTTTTACACAGCACCGGGAGGAGGAGGATATTCACAGCAGTACCAAGCAACTCAGCCCGCCCACTACTCATCACCTCGTCAGCAGGGTCAGGGCTGTTGTGGCCGGAGTCAAGAGACTGAATTGAGTATGTTTGATTACAGAAGGTACTTGCCCGTCAGTGAACGGAAAAAACAATTGCTAATTACTACTACTGAACAGCTGTGGCATTTTCAGAATTGTTTGTTGAGAGAGTTGTTGGGAATGGGGGAGGATGTACGCGGGTACAGTGATCATACCAACTATGTGTCTGAAATGGCCAAAACGGGCATTTACGACATAAAGGCCTTGGTTAGTTATGATGAGGACATGTTGGAAAGAGCCAGGACCTGGGGTCCGGGGGTGTTTCATGGGGCTGATACTAAACTCATAAATTCTAATTTGGGGGTTTCAGGTACCAAAGCAGCCCGTGCGGCAGCGGAGAATTATAAATCCAGGAATGTGGGTGCTATGTCTGGGGGTAGTGGCGGTGGCGGTAGACAAGGCCAGCGCCAGGGTTACCAGGGGAGGAGGGCTAATACCAAAGTCCTTGTTGGCTGGAAGAAGTTGGCGGCTGACAGGGCTGTCTGCTTCAATTTCAGTCAGGGTCTCCAGTGTGAAGGGGCTAATTGTCAATATAAACACCAGTGTGTTTACTGTGACGGTCTCAACCATAACATGGGGTCGTGTACAAACAACAAAGTGGGCGATAATAAGGCATGACAGGGTGATTGTTGTCCTGACCGCCCTGTGGTAGGTGTTAACCATTGTTTGTCACACTCACATGTTGATGAGGCGTTAGAGTACTCACCTGAGTGTTGTGGTACGGCGGAGGTGTGTGTTAGCGCAGATAATTACGTCAACACTGTGGTTGGCGGCGCGGTCGATGAACATGATGGTTTGGTGTCCGGTGGGCGCGATGGTGAAAATGTCTACGCTTTTCCTGAATTGATTTTTGATCCGTTTGATATTGCTGAGTCAGTGGACTTGTTGGGATTGGTGCAGGACGATGATGTGGCAATTCTTGTGAATTCTGAGAGGTATCAAGGTGATAGTGGTACTCGGGAGGAATTATTTCGAAAAATTGTCAATATTGATAGGGAATTGGCGATCGCGCGGGCCACCATAGTTCATGATGGCGGCCGGCGTGTTCGTGTACACGAAGATGACGATTCCTTTTGGGATAATCTTCCTAGAAATGTGAGTATTGACACTGAATTATGTACTAGAAGGGAGTTTGTCAATATTTATGGTGGAGACATTCCAGTGGCGGTAGTTGAAGTGGGTCCAAACTGTATGGTCCCGGTGTATGACCAATGCGTCGATGGTGTGTGTACATGTACGTATGAGTTATGTGGTGCCCAGTGTCAACTAAGACCGTGTAGATTTGCGGCGGCGGTGTTGGGGTTCGGTTGGGATGTTTCCCTGGAGGATGCTTATGTTGTGACATGCGCTTATCGTGGCGCCCGTATTGTAGACCATGGTTGTGAGTGTAAATATGCATGTGATAATTATGCCAAAATTACCAAAGGTAAATTCAAGGGAGAGATGGACATTAAGGTTCAAGGCGAAATTCTGGAGTCCAAAGTAAGAGTTGTCAAGGACAGTCCCAGATGTGTCCATGCCATGGGAGGTGTGGAGAAATCCAATGGCAAGCTCAGGCCCATCACGGATTGTTCTCAACCAGAAGGCCGGAGTATCAATGAGTTTATGACCACGACTTGTCGTAGATTTCATTACAAGAATATTGATACGGTAGTTGGACTCATGCATCCGTATGACCACGGCGCTGTGACCGACATACAAAGTGCTTATCGTTCCATCCATGTGCTGCCGTCACACAGGACCTATCAAGGCTTCAAGTGGCACGTGGGAGGTCAGGATAGTTATTTGGAGGACTTACGATTATGTTTTGGGTTGCGCTGCGCCCCATACATTTTCACTCAATTTTCGGATTTTATAGTAAAGTGCTGTGCAAAGTTCGGGGTCAACAGGTGCATCAATTACCTGGACGATTTTGCGGTTCTAGGGGAGACCCAGGAGGAGTGTGCTAGTTCCCAGAAAAAACTCCAGGACATGTTAGTGAACTTCGGGTTCGAGGTCGCTATAGGCAAGGTGACCCAACCCAGCCAGAGCTTCAAGTACTTGGGTATCATTGTGGATTCCGTCGCTATGACGGTCAGTGTGGATGAGGACAAGTTGCAACGAGTGAAACTGGAGGTCTTGTCTTTATTGGACAAGCAGACTTGTAAACGGCATGAGTTGGAGGAGGTGGCCGGGCTGCTGGCCCATTGTGCCACAGTGGTCAAGGGTGGTAGAACTTTCGCCAGGCGTATATATAACACCCTCAAGTTCCAAACTGGCGACATGATTGTTCTAGATGAGATTATACAACAGGACTTTGTGTGGTGGGCCAGCTTCGTTCACTGGTTCAACGGCAAAGCCAAAGTCCTGGGTGCCGGCCACACAAGTATACCGGTATACACCGACTCGTCTGGCTATGGCTTTGGAGGACACATCTCGGACGATTATTTCTGGGGGGTGTGGGGTCAGGAGGCACTTGACAGCTGTCCTCACTCTGTGGATCCACCTATTTATGATAAATTTAGCGATCATATTAACATTACAGAATTGTGGCCGGTTCTGGTGGGTATACACAGGTGGGGCACCAGGTGGAGGAATTCTGATGTGGTGATTGTGACAGACAATACTCAGGTCCAGAGCTGGGTCAATACCGGTCGCAGCACAAATCCGTACGCCATGGCTTGGCTCAGGGAGATATTTTGGGTGTGTGCCTTCTTTAATATAAATTTAAAATCTTGTAGAATCACATCCGAGGATAATATCTGGGCAGATGCGTTGTCTAGGCTCAACAACCCAGATTGGGTATATATTTGTGAGCATGATATTTATGGATTCTCTGAATGTTGTAGGGTGGCTGGAGTTGCTGCAGGAATGGGGTGAAGTTAGATCACTGTGCTGGTCAGACAATACTTGGAAAGCACGTCGGAGCCAGTGGAAGCGGTTTAATGACTTTTGTTTGGAGTTTGGTTTAACACCAGTGCCAGCGGAAATAGAGACTATTGGATTATATATTACACATTTATCCAGGACTTGCTGCTATGTTACTATAGCTAACTACATCAGTGGAGTGTGGGCGCTACATGATCACTGGGGCGTACCACATTTGGATACTAATTCCTTCATCATTAAGTCAACTTTAAAAGGAGCCAAGAGACTGTTAGGATGTGAGTCAGTTCAGTCGGACCCATTGTCCCCAGAGCATATGATGAAGAGTTGGTCTGTGTTGGACTTATCAGTAGGGGCGGACTTACAGTTCTGGACAGCATTGTGTTTGATGTATCGGTGCTTGTTAAGAGTCAGTCATGTGGTTGCCTCCCCTCACACACTACGTGTCAAAGACATTAAACATACTCAGGAAGGGGTGGATGTGTGTATTAGGTCGTCAAAAACTATTCAATTCAGAGAGAGGACGGTCACTGTTCCCGTCGTCAGGGCGCGCGGCAGTGTTCTATGCCCGTGTGCTTACCTTCAATATTACTTGGCTGGACTGAACTTGGGACAGGATTTACCGTTGTTCCCGTACACATATAATGTGTTTTCAAGCAGATTAAAGAGTGTGTGTGTCAGAGCGGGGCTTGTGGGACACTTCACCACTCACAGTCTGCGTCGTGGCTCGGCCACCTTTTTGTCATCATTTCTGCCCATGCATGACGTTAAGACATATGGTGATTGGAAATCTTGGGCAGTCCTCCTATATATCAGTGACAATTATTCATGCAGGAAGGACAAAGACTATTTGGTTGCAGAAAGACTGTCAGTGTATAAGTGATTGGGGCAAAAGTGTTGTTTGTTGGCTTTTGGCCGCCTAACCTCGATTTGGTAGGGGCAAAAGTATTACTGTGTCATGTCTCGTTCATACACTTAACGTATCACGGGGGGATATGAGACCAATAACTCGTCATGGGAGTTGTTGGCATATATCACACCAGAGGGAGTTAGGGTCTACCTGTGTAGCATCACCAATCTCACACTAGGGGGCATTGGGGAACTGGGTCGTTGGACCTTTACCTGTCATTCACTGTATGTACATGGGCCGACCAACAAGGCCTAACCGTTGGTGGTTCATTTATTTATTTTTTTCTTGTCATGAGATTGTAATAAATGAGGCCGCCTAACTTCGATTTGGTAGGGGCAAAAGTATTACTGTGTCATGTCTCGTTCATACACTTGACGTATCACGGGGGGATATATATATATATATATATATATATATATATTACTCTTGACCCTTTAGCATTTTAGCATGTTTATAGTTTTGCTACCACCCATAGCCTGATAGCTGACAACGCACTGGACCTCATGCCCTCTCCTCTATATCATGACACCTGCCTAGTCACTATACATGATACACTAGCTACTAGGATCTCGAAGGGCTTACTTTTCAGGGCTGCACAATCGGACTAGTATAAGTATAATCTCACATAGCATTCAGCATTGCAGCCAGTACAAAGCACGGGCTAGTAAATGTTTTATAATGGAGTCCCTCCTCATTTGTATTATTTCCATGACAGAACCCATCCCCATATATCATGCTGTTTCATCATTCATCGCCATGTTAGTGGGGATTAACAATGGAAGTGATGTCAGACCACTGATTTTAAAATAGTCTCATGATCTTGCACCACTTAGTTTCTTTCTGACTGTGCGAGAAAGAGGAGTCAATCTGTGAGAGTTTATGTGACACTGTTGTAAAGGGAAGACCACCCATGCCCTGATCCATGTAAAGTGTTGGCACACTAGCAATAATAGCGGTCAGTCTGTCTTTATCAATGCCAAGGGAAGTCCATGTGCGGCACTTTTGGTCTGGATTAGAATATATTGTAGCAATAAAAGAGCCCCATCCTGTGCCCGTCAAGATGGTAGCAATGTGTGACCTGTCAAATAATGAGAGGAGAAGGTCTCTGTGTGAGACTATTGATAACCTCCATGCCTCTCTCTTGTATGGGGGAAGTTTGATTTGTTAGGCTTCATTATTACCAGGGTAGGTCATATATCTATGTTTTTGTCGTCCAATTCCTCTATTACATGTCCTTAACTGCTCAACAACAGTAACTAGTCCAGTTGCCAGCTTGAAAACCTTGCAGAAAAACCCCCCGAAGAGGTTATGACTGATTTGGGTACAGGAAGTCATATACTTTCAGAATCTTGACGATGCCCGGCTGGCATCGTTAAGCGTTTTCCGAAATTTAAGATGGCGTCCAAGATGGCTGACGAAAATGTCTAAAGTCATAAATTAGTCAATTCTTATGTGATTTGCATGTGTAATACCTCTAAATTGGGGTTTTTGGGCATGCCTGATTGATTAAAAGAGTCAAAAAGTCATTTGAGTAGATATCCATGGTGATAGCATGTTTCCATAGCAACCAGCATGCCGATTCTAATACAAAATATATATTGTTTTAAGAAGTTTGTCATTTCTCAACACCTACACTCATGTAATATCTCAAACTAAAGGTCTCATTGGGATACATCAATTTAACATGATTTTAGCTCACACTATATTTTGTATTGAGGAAATTGTCTTTTCTTAACATGATATGGTCATGTGATATCTCAAAGTAAAGGTCTCACTGAGATGCATGATTTTAATATTGTTCCACAGTTGTCATGGGTACTGGGTAACCATGACAACTTCCCCCTGTGTAAGTGGGGACCTCCATGATGGGGCCATGAAGGAGTAGAATAACTTGCTGGTGGTCTTTCTTGTGATCTTTCCTCAGAAAACCACGTCTGAGATATCAAAGGTAGGGTGTTACATCCACCGCGCCCAGGGCCTCCCCACAGGGTAACACTGGGTGAGTAGGCCGCCCATGGCACCTGTATATGTAGTAGGGCTATGTAGGACCATGCAAATAAAAGAACGCTTGCTCTCCTCTGAAAAGAGCAGGGTACGTGGCCCGGTAGCTTGATTGATTTGTTTAACGTCCAGACGTACATCAAGTACCTCACGGGACATCTCAAGTTGGCAAGGAGTCATCCACACATAGTGGTAGTCTGCCTTGCAGTAGTAGGACAGGTATTTATATGCTGCTTGCCCAATACAGCAGTGACGACATCTATGGATGATCGAATCTATGAAATGAATGACCGCATCTATGAGGTGAGGGAGATAACCGCTACCGGGGCACGTCCCCTACTCTTTTCGAAGGATAGCAAGTGTTCTTTTATATGCCTGGTCCTACATACCTGGGCTTGTACCATAGTAGGCAGGGCCAGACAAACCACGGCCTTAAGTAGCTCAGACATGGTTCACTGAGGAGGGATCCCAAACCAGACCACCAGCAAGAAGGCCCGGGCCCGCGCACATGGACAGCGGTTACCAAACAGCTTATGTGACTGATCACAGCAGTAAGGCACCAGACCCCTCAGGTTTTGTCACCTTTTACGAATCCGGTATGCCCATTGGTATTATGGAAGGCTCCCGATGAAGTTATTCTACTCCTTCATGCCCCCATCATGAAGGTCCCCGCTAACACAGGGGGAAGGCCCGGTAGCGGTTTTCTCCCTCACCTCATAGATGCGGTCATTCATTTCATACATTCTATCATCCATAGATGCAGTCACTGCTGTATTAGGCAAGCAGCATATAAATATCTGTCTCACTGCAAGGCAACACTACTACTATTTGTGGAAGGCTACCTTGCTAACTTGAGATATGTCCCGTGAGGTACTTGATGTACGTCTGGACATTAAACAAATCGATCAATCATTCAAATCTGACCGAGACAACTGGAAATCAACAACAATAATCCATAATGATTGACATAGAGGATGTTCAAATTACCACTCCCACACGCTTTTAGGCACTATGTCTCTCCGGTCAGTGTCTGCAATCCAAATACCCTGTCTCTGCAGCCTTTCATCATCCATGGTAACCACCATAATCTGACCCCCTAACCTCCCTTCCCACCGACTTTTACTGGCCTGACCCTAGTGAGCAACAGGCCTCTTACTCCAAAATCACCAAAATGATCCAGGGCAAGCACACCATGTGACCCATCAGTTCCAACGCAGTGTGGTTTGTACTGACTAACATAACCTCAAATGAGAATGTCACAAACTAGTTGGCACTGATCCTGCTGTTTGCAGCTAGCTGTTAAGCACTATAAGAGATTTAGGGAGTAATGATACACTGTTGCCAACATACACAAGGAATATATCCAGGCCTATATAACAAAATATGAAAAGGACAGAAAGAAGCTACATGAGAATATCAATAGCCATGTACACCTCAAGCATCAAAAGGGGCATTCAGCCTTACATGAGAAAGCTTTCCAATGGTTTCATTGACAAGTTACTGCCATGGCTGTGAACTGGAAAAGGTCATAGATTAGGGAGGCAGATTCAGTTGACACAGAAGTGTCAATGGATCAATTGGAACCAATCAGGCTCTATCGATCTTGATTCTCAAGAACTGAGAAATTCAAAGACTCCTCTTTGATCAGGAGAATACAGCTACATGATCGAGCATCACAAATGAACAAGCCAATGCAATCATGACCAATCAAGCTATGACATCTGTGTAGTAATATCAAAGAAAACATGTCATCTCTTATGACACCGGTGTCTTTATTCTGCTAACCTGAGGGGGTGCTATGTTATGAACATCCAGAACACGATCCTCTGCTATTTGACTGGTCTTTGCATACAGCAATGAAGTGTGCCATCCCCACACCATTGCCAAATGTGATTCATATTCCTCCATCAACTATCCTCAAAATGCTCTGCTGTAACTGTTCTTCCTCAGACCCATGCTGTTCATGGAGATGTTACTTGCCGATGATTATGCTTGATTGAACTGCACAGATATGTGGAAATGTCAGATCATAGATTCACATACTTAGTGTCCATCCAAATGACGCTATGGTAGACAATCTGGAGGAGGGAACCATTGTAGATGACCATATTGATTGTAGTATTGGCCGTAGTATTCAGTGAGATAGTGACTGAAGCCATTATTGTGTGCTACTAAGCTAACCATCAAGCAAATAGTTACAAACTGTTATAGCATTATACATTTTGTATTAGAATCAGCATGCTGGTTGCTATAGAAACACGCTATCACCATGGATACCTACTTAAATGACTTTTTGACTCTTTTAATCAATCAGCCATGCCCAAAAACCCCAATTTAGAGGTATTACGCATGTAAATCACATAAGAATTGACTGATTTATGACAGTAAACATTTTCATCAGCCATCTTGGACGCCATCTTGAATTTCGGAAAACGCTCAACGATGCCAGCCGGGCATCGTCAAGATTCTGAAAGGATACAACTTCCTGTAACCAAATCAGTCATAACCTCTTCGGGGTTTTTTATTGCAAGGTTGCAAGGATAATTCCTCCCTGGCAACTGGACTAAACATCAAAGTGATAACTTTGGACACATGCCTTGGATCCATTTTGTTTATAATACTCCATAACTTAGGCCTAAATTGTCTGCTCGACATGGTCTTTTGAATTCCTATAGCCGGCTGATGTCAGATTAGAGAACCAATGTACATGTACTTTGCTTTCTCTCCTGATGCACTCTGATATCTCGCACACTTTCTCTCATTCCATCTTGCCCTGCCCCTTGGGCCTCTAATTATAGCCTTGCCGTCAGCGTGTTCTTCTATGTTCTACATAATCTTTCGGTAAGGAAAGAGTATATTTGATGTCATAAAGGGATACATATAAAATGTCTGTTCCATTCCATCTGGTTTTTGACCAGTTAGTTATATTGACACTCGTTCCGTATTTAGGTGAGGGTCCCAAATGTACCCTGCCTGTTTTGTTTATGGTGCGATCTGACATAAGGGTTGCAAGTAAGGCAACTATTGGATGGCATTTACAGTTACAAATGACAAGGCATATTCAGAGAATGCTACACAAAATAGTCACATTACCTCCAGTCTTTTAGATAATATAGCAGCACTTCTAGTCGTTTGAATGCCTCTCTAGTCTGGTCTATATCAGAGCCTGTCCTTGGTGTTGTATCCACTAACCCCGAGGGTGGGGCACTCTGCCATAGTGTCATGTACAGGGGCAGGGGTTGGTGCCTCACTCCCCGATGCCCCTGGGGCGAGTCATAGGGGGATGGGGAGGACATGAGAAGGCACTCCTCCTGTCTTTGTTGGCCCTCACCTACACCGCCAGACGCCCCCACACAGACTCGCGGGGTGAAGGTATTATTATAGGGGCCAATCTATAACCCATTACTGACACCTCCATATTGGATTAGCGTAATGGCTGCTAATATCGCTACCACATCTTATGCCTTTCACTGACTCAATGACTGTCCTTGGACTTTGGATTAACCTTCCCTCCAAACCCCTATGTAATATGGAAGCCGACGAGGGCCATATACATGCACTATGTCTCTTAGTACTTTTGCATATAGGCCCATATACAATACTCTACAGGAAATACTATATATGCATGTTTCTATTGCTGTCAACAGTGAAAAATGTGCTGTCAGTCTGTCAACTTCTGTAATTGGCCTTGCTGTCAAAGGGGGAAAAACGCTGTCTGTCTGTCAACTATTTTTATTGAAGCTTCTGACAGGTATCCTTTAGGCCTGGGATGTAAGGGGGGTATGGAAGAAGGTATTGTCAGGGGGAGGGAGGGAGGGAATGAGGGAGGGAGGGAGGGGGAGGGAGGGAGGGAGGGAGGGAGGGAGGGAGGGAGGGAGGGAGGGAGGGAAGGAAAGACGGAGGGAGGGAGGGCAGGAAGAAGGGAGGGAGGGAGAGAGGGAAGGAGGGAGGGAGGGAAGGAAGGAGGGAGCCCTACTCCCCTACTCCCCTACATTCCTACCCGCCCATTCCCCTTCTCAGGGAGGGAAGGAGAGAGGGAGGGATGGAGGGAGGGACTCTGTATTGAGCACTAACGCTAAAAGATACCTGTCACAAAGTGGTTTGCATAAGTGACCATACCATGAATTTACATTCTTATATATCAAATTTATATTGCTTTGATAGGTAGAAGTGAGTAACAACCTTGAAATCATATCAAAGAAATATTAATAGTCTTTGAACAAATTTGTTATTCCTATTTCCTCTAAGGAACTATATGTATATAAATAAGAAAAGGTATTGGTTGTTAATGGTTTGGTGACAAGATGTGGCCAGGGAGGGATTTGAGCTTAGGTCCTCTGCATCATGAATCCACCATGATAACCACTACTCTATGAGGGACAGGTGACATAAGTAATGCCCAGGTACAACCCACTCACAATACTCACATCCTGTTTGTACTCTAATCTCGAACCTGAGATTTGGCTGAGCTGGTTGCTGGAGGTTAGACTGGTTACACTGGTACCAATAAATATGGCGCTGTACACAGGACATCTTGCTAATGCGGAATATAGGTCTACTACCCTCTGTGTGTCAAAGCTACCTGCCTAGCCATCTTGTCCTCCCAACCGCCAGCCCTCTATACCCTATCTCCGATTACCCTGATCAATACATGGCTCTCTCTAACCGTGAAGGTCACCCTTACAGGTTAGCAACCCCACTAGATCTACATCTCATTCCAAGTACGCACAAAGGCCCTTCACCCACACAGTCTGCTTAGGATACGTGTGCAGAGCAAAGATAGGGCGTTGTCTCTCTATCTCAGCCCGTCCATCTTAAATCATTGTGGAGCCCATTCTAACCACCAGTTCCACCTGAGCCTATTTAAAGCTGTGCTAATTTTATTAACCTGTCATTTTACTGTTGGCACAAATTAACACCTGAGCCATGTTGGGTATGCTCCATGGATATCCCTTTAATATCATTAAGGAGATTATATGGACTATTTTCACCACCCACTCTGCAACAATCAAGTTAGCTATGGAAGAACTGATTTAAACGTGTGAGCTAACGAACCAAGTGAGGTATGCACCGATTCTAGTTCTATTATTCATAGTATGTACACCGGTCTGCTACACTACATTGTGTGAGATTGAACTGTGGTGGCAGTATCGTAGATTGCTGTTGTAATAAAGGCTCCCAATAAAAGAGTGAATATAACTACCTTGTACATATAGTATCTGGAGAGTGGTGGGTCAATATCTAGCTCTTCTACTTTTTGCTCCTCAATATTCGACACGACTTGGCTGCAAACTGTATCTTTAGAGTGACACTAGGTCTGTGAATCGGGTTTTTGGAACGGCAGTTCATGTTGAATTATCTACATTGGTGTTACAATGATGGTTACTTAAAATCATGTTATTGTAAAAAGGTAGTGGGTATATTCCGGTCTAGTTGAATCGCAAGTGGATATAAATCTACCCTTATTGCAGTATGGTATTTGAAGGAGAGTTGAGTAAGCTGATAAAGTAACAAGCTGATACTTAAGATAGTACCTGGAAGTAAGACTGGGAAGGGTCAAGAGGTTAGCTGAGGAGCATTCATAAACATGAGGGGGACTTGAGAGCTACTGAGAGGGGCTCAACGGATGTTGGCAAGATGAAGCGGGATGAAAAGGGATGGGAGTCAATGAGGTGGATGTCTATGGAAGGTAGATCGGCAGAAGGTGTACAGCTGTTTTGCCTTGAAATTTAATTTTGATATACCTTTATATTATATAATTATATTCCATTCTTCCTTTATACTCATTTAATGAGCAGTTTATGAAATAAGTTGTCAAGTTATTAAAGCTGTTATTCCCTCTGATTCACTAGACCCATCCCTGGTTGCAAACAGGCAGATTTTATACTACTCTTTGCGTTTCAGAGCTGGGGCTATATTCATTTCTACTGTGAGACATGTGCTTATTGTCCTACCCATGTAGGCCATGTTCTGTTCCTTGTTCGATTCCCCTTCCACTCTCACCCTGTTCAATCCCATTATACCCTATCTCAGGATTTCGATTAGAATATATAGAGTCACAATTGCTAGATGGTCCCGAACAACTATGGATAGCTTTGAGATATCTGTTGACCAAAAGGTCTTAACACTGACAAATAGTGTCCACTGGTCAAACGCTTCAGAGATCAAAAAACGATGAAACGAAAGAGTTGTGATGGGAGGCAATCTCGCCAGACATTTGGACAGATATTGACCAAATGACTGAGTTCTACACCCTTTGAAATGTTATTACTGATGTCTGTCACTTAAGTCCTGAAGAACAAATCCAGCATCCTGGAAAATTTCATTTTAAGGTCTAACATATATTAGAATCTAATATAATATCGTACAATTCTGTTTGACATTGAAAAATGGATTATATTTTGACCAAATAAATGAAGACGACGATGAATTCTATTTCAGAAACATCTGGATACATTCGAAGCACAACACATAATCTTCCAACAGGAAATGACCGTTCTCTTCTTATTGTCTACAAGTATCGGTGCTATCTACCAGTTCGGAATGGTGTTCTACAGCTTGATCCACCCTGGACCTCCCCCTGGTGGCGGAATGTGTTTATCATGGACAACACCCCAAATCACAGTATCTGATCCCAATATCCAGGGACGACTTGTTTGCTTTTGAGATTGAATTCTTTTGTTATTATATATTTTTTGTTATAAAAATTCGTTTTCTATTTTGATAAAAAGCTTTTGATGAAGTAAAATGAGGTTAAGTAAATGTGTTGCAGCATTCCCTTATAGAAGAACATTTGAGTACACGGTTTCCCTCTCAACATAATCTAATTCTTTCATCATAGATTGCTATGATGTTTTTACCTTTATTAATTCACGCAACTTCCTCCGTTGGACATGAGCACCTCAATTCATTTGACATTGCACCCATCTCCCAATATTGACATATTTGCTCTCAAGGCCGGCAAACTAAAAATCAACGATTGAAAAAACAGAATGGAGAGAAAAGAGACATTTTCATGAACCTAGCGCAGACACTGAATCCGTGCCGCCACATGGACGGCCGCACTCCAAGTGAAGTTAAAGGTCAGCCAATCGATACTCAGAGTGCATCTTGGGGGAGCATCCCATCAACTTCATGCTGGGGTATTGACTCTTATCAGCACTCTCCAAGCAGCAGCTTATGTCAGTCACTCTCTCACTAGGAAACTTTTCGGCAACATATCGACACAGGTCTCCTGTGTCCAGATGATTACAAAGGCCACGATAACATGCAATGGCATAGGGACATATAGGGCTGTGTCTCACGACCTTGGGCCAATATTTTTGTCTCTGAACGGGTGCCGTCTCTGACCAAGTGCTGCCGTCTCTGACCAGGTGCCGTCTCTGACCAGGTGTCAGAAAAAAGGTGTTTTAAAAAGAATTATACTCATATATATGAGGATTTGTAAACACGTTATGGCGGTTGTTGTATAATTATTATCATAATTAAAATTAGCCTCCTGCTGTTGGTATTTTGACCTTATCAAGCCAAGCCGGTCAGAGACGGCACCTGGTCAGAGATGGCACCTGGTCAGAGACGGCACCCGGTCAGAGACAAAAACATTGGCTCAAGGTCGTGAGACACAGCCATAGTCTCAGTTTACATGTTCAATCGTTCTTTCTCTGTCATTGGATTCCTCTAAAACTGCGATCAATCTTGAGTATGCCGGATTTGATTTATTGTTTCATTCGTAAGTGGATTCAATATAGAAGATCCTTTGGCTTAATCTATCCACAACCTCTTTTGTAAATAAAGTGTCATCTGCCATAAACTCCGAGAATATATCTGATGCAAATACATAGTCTGGCTGTTAAAGACATAAAAAGGAGAGGGATATACTGGTCGAGTTCCTACATGTCATGGAAAGGCGGCAATAAATATAAGGCATGAATGGGATGGTCTATTGGATACTTCGATACTTCGAGCAGTTGAATGGCTAGTGTGCATGCAATCCTCCTTGGCTTACCTTCTGGAAGTAGCGGTACACAGGGCCTGTAAACATGCAAGACATACTTGGAAGGGGCATTGGACAAACAAAATATCGTATTACTGTGCATGTATGGAAGTCATGTGTCATGGTATTATGTCTATGGTTACATAAAGGCCGGTATAGAAAGTATAAACGTGTTGAATGTACACTGAGGTCAGATCAACATACTAGAGGGAAGAGTAGAATTAGTACTATCTGTGGAAAGGCATCAAAAGTCAAACAACCGGATATCATTATTAAAGTTATGTCCCAGTGTCTTTCATTCAGGTCAACGGTGACTGTACGTGACTGATGAAAATAACGTTGAAAACTTGGCAACAGAATTCATCAAAAACCTATAGCAAAATACTTTCATTAGTGGAACCAGCTACATTGTGTACTTGCAATTCTACATAATTTTGTCACTCAATGAACCTGGAATGGATAACTAATTAGGAAAATTACTAATGCCAGCTTCCGACAGTTTAACTTAAAGAAATGTGTATTTATTGAAGTAATCCCTAAGGCAGCGAGTCAGGGGACGGTGAAACCTAGTACAACAAGCTCTTCCACCAGTCTTTTTCTTCTCCAGAGTCATAATCACAACCATTTGGTAGTTTTACCTCCCCATCCCTGACAGAAATCTCCGGGATTTAAGTTCATTTCTTGTCAATGCTACTGTGTTGGTATGCAATATTGCCACTGAATTGTTAGTCATAGTAAACACATGATTATTACCAGTTTCAATAAAAACCCATGACAAGAATGTTTTCTACTCCTCGTACCCTTATTCCCACCGAGAGTTATTTGTAGCCAAATTATGTTTTATAGGCAGTAATTATTGGGTGTGCTTATCAGTGATAACTGCCCGAAGAGATAAGGACACTGTGTCCCTCTTTTACACATCACCAGGTTTTGCCATTTGCCATGAGAATAACCTCGAACTTATTTCAATAACGGTATCTTCTTTCTGTGCGGATTTCCTTTATATCAGATGCAGTAAGGCTCACAATAGGCCTCATGTGGAGGGAAGGGCCTCAGCTGAAAGCACTAGCTATAGAATGTTACCGAGCATATGGCCAAAGGAAGCCGCTTAAGGTTGATCGCTACTCATGGAATATGGACTACTGCGCATATAGATTGAACCTGTCAGAATGAGCCTATATTAGAGGACCAGATACATATACATACCCACTAAGCCATATTCAAATATTGGACAATTCCGAGCAAAATTGAGCATTTTATTGCACTCTGAATATTTGATATATTTGGAGCCAGTGATATTTGATAATTTTAACATATTTTAGAATATTGGAATTATTTACCTATAAATCATTATCGAGATTGATATAGATCTCACGACTGTGCTTAAAAAAAACAAGGGTATAAAATATATACAATTTTGACCCCGATCCTTGGCTTTTAACGCATTATTTTGGCATTTGAATATGAGATTTAGACAGTTTTTGTCCTATTTTTTAACTTTAAAGGCTTTAAATTACTTTTTATGTTAGCAAATGATCAAGACTATTTTTTGAGAAAGTAAAAAAAATAGTCTATGGAATTTTTTTGCTAATATTTAAGATTTTGTTGAAAAATTTAGCATAAAATTTAATCAATCGTCCTATAACCACCACTTTTTTTTCACAAAAGGGTTGTTTTTTTACCATGATTTTATTTTTAACCCTTAAGGACACAATAAAGGATTATTCATTTAAAACATAACATTGATGTGGGCAGTGGTTCACTAAGAAAACAAAATCGTGAAGATTTCCCAATGTTGGGTATTTTTTGCCAAAAATAGAAAATAGTTTTTTTTTTTTAAATCTGTATAAAAAAAAGTAGCTCGGGACCCCCCCCCCCCCCAATTCTTTACATTTTCCATTTCTTAATGATCTAAACTACCATTAGGCAAAAGATTAGGAAATTCTATGGCTGAAAGGTTAAGAGTAGCGATCAACCTTAAATGATGCTATTTCCATAGGTCGCTGGGCATATGGAGAGAAAGAGAGAAGCCCAGACAGAAGAGACAGACGGCTAGAAAGGGGGAGAGAGATATAATACAGAGAGTGAGATACACAAAAAGGACAGAGCACCAGAGAGAGCCAGAGAAAGTAAAACTAATCAAGACAGAGCAGGGCAGTGTTTGGTATTGAGAGAAACATAGCTCCGCATCATCAAAACTGAATCTGATACATATATATATCCGACTACCTGCCCACAGTATGGCTTTATATATTATTCTTATACACTTCTTTTTGCCTATTATCTCATAAATCGCGGATCGCGAATGTTCAGCAATGTATGATGGCCTCTGTAAGTTGGTGCATTATCAGCAAATGCGAACGATTAAGTCCCAATAGGTTAGTGAATTCACTGTTAGGAGCTGGAGGTAACAGAGTTACCTGAGGGTAGGGGAGGGATAACCAGATGGATCCAAGAGAAACGCAAACAAGGCATACTTGGGAGAAGGTGGGCCGGATTTGTGTACTGTGGTGAAGATGGGTGGAGGGGAAGGTTTGGAGAAGAGAACAGGGAGCCAGGATGTCAGAGGGGTAGGCAAGATGAGGGGGTAGGCAGTTATGCCAGCAGACAGACTACCGAGTAGGCCCATAGATCTCAGTAGTAAACCCTGCATTATAGCTCTGAGCCGTCCATTGCAAAGCCCTGTATCTTTTAGTACTGTCTTTGTGAACTGCTCAATGTGTCCCAGCCGTCATGATTAGAGGCAGCCCTGGCACTGATAGTCCTTCAACCCGCTATAACTCACAGACAACTAGAGGATTCTTTAGAGGGCGTTCTCGCCTTTTCTGCAGCTCAAAGGGAGAATATCCCAGGGAAACCATTTTATTGACAAGGATACTGCTCATCCCGTCATTGCCAAGCCTTCGAATGCGTTTTTCAGTCCAGACCACTTCTGCAAACAAGTATAAGGCCTGACAAGCAGGCGCTGTTCACACGACCATGCCGTGTGTGTAGGCATCCTTATTCGCACACATAAGGTGTGTGGAAAGCGGCCCTTATTCACACGCTGATTAAGGTGCATATTGGTCAACATATCCATGTATACACTAACAGTGTGTGAGTAGTGGGTCCTAATCACACACTGAAAGCATAAAGACAGACCAATTGTTTTGTCATGTGATATAATAGGTGTGGCCGCTACACCTTCATACACACCTCCTGACAGGCAAGTGTGAGTTGTATGGGACATCATGTTGGTGCCGTTACACCTGTTAATGTGTGACAGAATATAAATGACATGTACACCTTAGTGCTGTACCTTACACCTATAACCTTCTGCATGAAATCCTTGTTTTTTTGAGTTTGCGGTCTTGAAATATTATATTTGATAAGAAATAATCATAATTGCATTTTAGATCATCTCCTTGCATTTAATTTCAATTAGATCCATAGGCCTACCGATCACAAATACTCAGAAAATGACCATATACCCTTATAAATTGCATGGTTCAATGTCAACTACCAAGTACCAACATTTATATGTGGCTTGTCGTCAGTGTGCAAATAACATCTGTGATCCATACCATCTATAGAGTGTGAATCACGCTTCTTATCCGAACTTCAAATTATTTTTGATTTAGGATACCGATTTCACCTGCTACACTCACTCCAAACAATATAGGAATAAGACAAGCCCTACCCAGTGCCACAGTGTGTGTTTATTGCCACACTGAGGGTGTGTGTGAATAACAGCCGTTATTCGCACGCCACCCGTGTGCAGATAGCGTTGGTTAATTGTCCTGACCTATGCTGTCAGTAAGTCTCTGACATGAATACAAAACCAGTTAGTTTTAAGGAAACGAACTTAGACAGCATATTTAGAACAAAATCAATCATTTCACTTCTAAAGGGACCCTCCAAACAGAACTCAAGAATGACACAATTATGTATCTTGCGTATTTCTCGGGAAATGCACAAGCTGTATGCATTAGATAAACACGGAAAATTCTCGAGAATAGAGAATGTTCTTAGTGACATCTTCAATGGTGATTTGTATTTTATGAATTTTACTCGTGCAAATAACAAGAAATTAAGTAAAATGATGATGTGTATTTGAGTTTCACTGGTTCAAAGGACAAGAAATTCCAGGAAATATGACACAAGTTGATGTTCAGAAAGCTTTCCAGAAATTTTCTGAAATGACTTGAGCACTGTTGAGTCATGACAAAAGAATGGCCCGAGTTCCGCTTGAGATATTGTTTGTAGGGGTATCTGTGAGAAATTTTCAGAAACACAGTTCAGACAGTACATTACATTACATGCCAATAGCAGAGCATGGCACATGAACGGTGAACCACTGCAACCAATGCTAGGAAGGTATTGGTAGCTCCCAATGAATGGGGTCTGCCATTGGGACAGCCCAGTAAAGGATGGCTCTTGTCCTCCTGTCCACTTTCCACGTCCCAGGGGTATCCCCATTCTCCAATAAAATGCATTGGTAAGCACTCCTCTAGTGCTCACTAGAAGATCCCTGGTCCGCTCACATTAACTCTCTTTTCAATCAGCCAAAGCATCTATTGGGAGCTCTAGGTCTAGCTTAACAGCCACAGAAATTTCAGTATTCTGTTAGACTGATTCAATTCGTTATAAAAAGAAAAAAGCTCGGTCAAAGTATTTTAGAACTAACTTGACGCAGTCATACTAATGTTGCTGTACAGTTTAATATCGGGAATGACACAGTTATTACCTGGCGCAGTTGTGATTCGCTTCATATCATTAAGTGAAGACATAATCCCTAAGTGAGACCGTGGTTGTGGGAGCTGTATCATTTGGGCTAAGGGAGTGCTCTGTTTTGAGGGGAAAATCCCATGCGCTACTATACTACAAAGGGGCGCGAATGCGCACGATTTTTGGCCTGCCGGGGGGGGGGGGGGGGATTTCGCACGCTGCGCGCGAAATCTCACCACCCCCCCCCCCCTGTTGTTAAAAAATGAGCACTCCCTAAATTGGACCCCTCTTGGTGCTGGCTAATTAACCTGATCACCTGATTGCAGCAATGCAACATGCAAGCCACGATATAATAAGGGAAGGGAACTATTTGGACCTCTGTCGTGGGCCATCTGTTCTATGGTAGAAAACTAAAATGTTATCCGTCAATTTTAAGCAAGTACGGTTTCCTACCATATCACGTGGAACCATCTACAAAGTTCGACAGATTCAGCCATCACCCGGTTTCAATCCAGCCTATACAACACACATACCGCCATAACCCATTTCCAACTGTCAAGTATTCTTCCCAACCGGTATTTTACACCTCATACATTACCAATCCTACCGCACATATCTCTGACGGTACCTCTAATCACAAGCAACGCTTCCATGAACTTCCCATCAATCAAAACCATAGTCGTACCCTCTCCCACACTCTACATCTCCTCACTGCCCCTAGACCTCGTCCTACCACCACCACCACTGCTATGTGCCCCCGGTGTGCCATTAGCACCTGTCTCACACTCAAGTAGCTCTCCATCAATCACCTGGGGTGGTCTCCTGGTCACCACTCCCACCATCCCAAACACATTTGTACAAACTAGTTAATGTTAACCCAGATAGACCTTTTGTAATTTTAGACGTGTCCTACTGCTCCTGCTATCTTTATGTCCTCCCTGCAAACAAGATCTCGGGCAGAACTCGTGCGGTTCCTGAGTCACAACTCGGGATCCCTGCGAGAATTGTGCACGTATCTGGCACGAGAATATGTGAACATCTTTTGACTGTGTCATATTCTGTGGAATTCCACCTTATTTATATCAAACAGAACTTGGGAATTGAACGTTCGTAACTGGGTAGAATCCGGGTAGGTCACAAAGACACAAGAAAGGCACGAGATATTCCCGAGAATTGTGAACATGTCCTTATTACAATCAGAACTCGGGAATTGAACGTTCGCAACTGGGTAAAATCCAGGTAGGTCACAGAATTCTACCCAGTTGCGAATGTTCAATTCCCAAGTTCTGGATATGTTCTTGGGAATATCTCGTGCCTTCCTTGTGTCATTGTGACCTACCTGGATTCTACCCAGTTGCGAACGTTCAATTCTCGTGCTTTTCTCGTGTCATTGTGACCTACCCGGATTCTACCCAGTTGCGAACGTTCAATTCCCAAGTTCTGTTTGGAGGGCTTCCTGTAAAACTCCTATGTCAACATCTGCTATCCCCTGGCCTGTTCATGTCCTCCCCTGCCTTCATTGTATCCTCCATGGTAGTAGTATAGTATGTATCGGAACGGGACTATAGTTAACTACTGTTTATTACTCAATCGACATGCACCCAATCAGAGGCCTCCATTTGGTCACGTGACCGGAAGTGACCTACTTAGGGGATTAGTGGTGCATTCTGGGTAACCCTGCAGCCAATTAGAGGCCACCATTTGGTCACGTGACCGGAAGTGACCTACTTAGGGGATTAGTGGTGCATTCTGGGTAACCTACTGACCTACTTAGGGGACCGGAAGTGACGTCATATGACCTAATTTAGGATCACATGACCGGAAGTGACCTGATGAGTCACGTGAGCGGAAGTGACGTCACATGACCTAATGGCCGACCGGAAGTGAGTGACCTCATTGAGGATCACGTGACCGGAAGTGACTTGATTGATCACGTGAGCGGAAGAAGAAGTTTTTTGTTTAGGAAGTGAGGGTCTTTAGGATCACGTGACTGGAAGCGACGTCGTCACATGAGTGACGCTTTAAGAGACTGCGCGACTTACTAGTAAAAGAAGACGTATGAAAATAAAAACACAACAATATTTTATTTTATTTTTTTTATTTATTTTTTTTTCAATCTTGATAAACACTCTATTTTTGAAAAGATGCACACGCTTATTTTTTTTTTTTCATATCTCTAAAGGACTCGTTGTCACACCGTCAGAATGCACGCGACGCTTATAATGCAAGTAGCGCACGCCGTCTTTCTCTATGGTGTAGGTGACCATTTTGTTTCGCACCACTTTGAAGTTTCTATTTACAGCAATGAGAGTTTTTCGTTGGCGAAGAACATCCAAGAAGTCGTCTGGTTCCTGAGGGTTTTGTTTCTTCTGTACGCCTTTTGCACTCCATTTTTTGGATTTTCTTTCACCGGTGTCGCTGACTCGATCGTAGCAAATGTAAGTCTTAGGGTTGAGACTTAGGATCCCGTCACCTTCCCACTCCGCTTTCATAAGCCCCGAAGTTCTCAGATCGTGAAGGTACCGTCTCTCACAACATCCGCCGGGCGGCGGACACCATTCTCGCACTCTTTCCGTTTTTGTCTTCACGAAAAGCTCTAAGTGATCGTCGCACACCGCTGTCGGAAGCCACTTTCGTTTCTCTCTGAAGTACGTCTCTCTCAGGCGAGGTTTGACTAGGTCATCCAACGTGTCACCGCTGAGAGCCATGTAAAGACTGTCGGTGTCCATTTGACAAAGGGCATAATCGCGCCGATCGACGAATCTATCCAAGAAGTCGTATGTGAACTCTAACATTTTCAACTTCGCGTACTGGTATACCATGAACCCTATTTGAATAGGGAGGTTGTTGTTGACTGTTTTCGGTTGTAGTTCGACTTCAAACAGATCGGAACTCAACTCGGACGCCTTTTTGAAGCGCCACGAATTGGCCAATAGTTCGAACTTCCGACTGTCAGTGTATCTCACCGCCGTGTGTTTTTTTTGTTGCAGATTGTTTTACCGTACGTAGCGTTTCCCATTAACTTGTAACAGTCTGACAGAATTTTCTCGTTCTCGTTCACGTCGCCACGTCTTCGCGCCGCCGTTACTTCGTCCGCGAAACCGGCAAAGGAGCGTTTAGGTAGGTATTCTACCACCAGCTGCACTTTGGTGACTATCAAACCGTGCTCTAAATACCACTTGAGAAGCGGCGTTCCCAAGAGAATATTTTTTCCGTGGTAACTCCCTATCAGACATCTCTGAGGCGTGTTCAACAGCTTTTCTTCCTGCGCAAAGTCTGACATGTGAGGTCCTATGTCCGATTTTGAAACGGTCGCGTTCTTGAAAACGGGGGTCATTTCTTCGAAGTAGTCTCGTAGGTGAGGCGGCGTAGTGATGTCCACTTGAACTAAACCGAACATTTTCTCCTCTTTCACAGCGGAAAGGATGTCGCTCTCGCTCATCGCGTTTCGAGACACTTTCAAAGCGTCAACCTTCCAGCGTTGTTGGGAGGCCTTGACCCGCTCATCTCGACGCTTCATCTCTCGCCATTCGCACTCCCACACGACGACCAGCTTGTGACCTAGCGCTTTCAAGTAAGCGCTTACTCTGGTCGTTCTGTCGCGTCTCTCCTCTCTCAGTGAAGCGCACTGATATCGGTGCAACGGTATGCACTCGTGAGCGTGGAACCAACACCCGTGAAACTGGAAAACCGTATTAGAGGCCGCGTGAAACCCGTCCACGCGAATTCTCCGACAGCCTACAACCATCTCGCCGCCGTTCAAAGCGTGGCGCAGTTTCACGTCGCGGTCGTGCTCTACGAAGCGTAACCACTCCAAAGCGCTGTGAGAGTTTCTTTGCCTAATTTCGGGCTTGAACTCGGTCTCGGGCCGTCTCACCGCGTAATAGCCCGTGCAGTGCGCTTCGCTCATGCAGCGCAAGTACAGAGAGTTAGCGTCTAGTCCTAGGATGTGTTGGCACGGTCTCGCTTCTTCGCCGTACTTGTGCTCCCTTATCCGCGTGGTGCCCTTCTCGTGAAATCTATGGAAGATGATGGAAGGACCGCCGACTAGATTTTCTTTGATCAGAGCGTGGAGGACGGCGTCGAACTGGGGGAACGTTGTGAACGCGTCTTCTAGGTTTTGGAAGAGGAACCGTAAAGTCAAACCGGCGAGAGAAACTCCGTCTTTCAACATGTCAATGCCGCGATCTTGGAAAAATTTAGCGTGATTTTTCAGAGCTTCTATGAAAGGTTTGACGTCTTTGTTGTTGTAGTGGATCAAGTAGTCTTCCATAGTTTGCATCTTCTCGTCGGACCAAACTTTCTGACATGCGGCGTAGTCGGATTCGGACATTTTGACGCCCGTCAGCTCGCTGTCGAAAGCCGATCTCGGTGGCAGCGTTCTGTTTGCCAGTTTCCTGGTAGACGTCATCCATTCGTAAGGAAAGTGACCTTTCTCTTCGTTCCTGGTGAAAGCTCGCAAATAGGTCGCGTAGTTGTAACCGGGTGCCAAATAGTTGACTACGTCCAAGAAAACCGTGTGCTGTGTGTAAACCGCCAAGTATTGATTGCTTCTCTTTATGACGCTGAATTCTTGGTTTCTTCGGTCTCCGGAGGCGAAGAACGAGTGAAGGCGTATTTTGATCAGGTTCATGTCGTAACGCCCCGAGTTGAAGCCCACGACTGGAGCTTGACGGATGTATCTCAGAAGACGCTTCTTCAGTTGAACTAACGGGTGTCTGGTCTGAGCCGCAGCGAAGCCGCCTGGAGAAGGGGTGAACGTCGCCTCCTCCAGCAGGAGAGCTTCACCTATCGCCGCATCTAACTTCGCTAAGGTCGGTCGGTACAGTTCTAGCACAGCTTCCCCGATGACTTTGGCGTTCTCGTTTATGTGATTTAAAACTCGGTCCAACAAGGGGTCGGAATCTGCGTCGGATTCTCTGACGAAGCAGACGGGCCCCTCCCACCCCGGAAAGTCGGATGCGACGCTAGCCGACAAAGGGACGTGATCCCACAGCAGGGACACGTGTTCCGTCGACGGTTCTTTGCACGGTCTGAAGAAAGCCTCGAAATCGAAGGCGATCTTGTAAGGGTAGATTCCGGAATGTCCGTCGGGGGGAAAAATGGAGAAGTCTGCTAGCGCTTCGAAAATCGTTCTCGAATTTTGGTAGATGCCACCTACGTAGCGCAACTTGACTTGTCGGCAAGAGGAAAGCTGGTTCCTGTGTCTCTTCAGCAAGAACTCGGTGGTGAACGCCGCCTTACACTTGCAACATTCGTATATGCCCGCGTACGCGTTGAAGTCCGTGACGAGAGAGACGTGCAAACCGCCTTTCGCCGTCAGGTGTAGGTTGACTTTACCTCGGGCGGCCAGAGTTCTGGAAGGCGGTCTGATCAGAGTAACGCGTCTTCTCAACTTCCGCCCCGGCACTTGACGCGACGCGGTGTAAACCGCTATCTGTACGTCAAACAAGTTCTCTAACGCGGGTAAGTCGCGGATGTTCAGACCCGGAAAGGATTCAGGTGTGGCAGCGGGACAGAACTGACGTAACAAATCTGAAGCGCGCTTGCTGGTGTTGTATAAGTGAAAGGAAATGCAGCGGAAGATGCAGAGGTTGTCCTTGTTGGGAAAATCTAACACGCCGCTTCTCTTTCCAACTCGACCGGCCTGAGTGATCCTACCGCCTATGGGGAATTCCCCCGGTCCCATGTAAACGCAAATGTTCAAATTGGTAGGAAAAAGAACGTGCCACTTGGTGTCAGCGTCGCAAAGTTTCCGTACTTCCTCGCAAGCGACAGTGTTTTCCATCTTTGAGAGGAGCTCTTCCAAAGTTTCTGAATTAGTTATAGTAGGGAGCGGTTGTATGAGAGTTGCGTTGTTCTGGGAGGCGTGAAAGTAGCGCAGTTTGCTCTTGTCTTCTCTGTGTTGTAAGAGTAAGCCTACCGAGAAACCCACTTTGTATCTGAATCTTTGTGTCAAGTGAATGCGACGCATAGTATCTACAGCGTCACTCAACTCGCCGGTTGGTAGCCTGAAGTTTGTTACACTCACGCGAGTCCCGTGCATCCTGACGCCCGTTTGTATCGCAGGCCAATTCGCCGTGAACGTTTCCTCCCCGTTCGGTACAGCACATATGCGCGGAGGGACGGTCACCCCGTCCAGAGATTCGCGTCGACAGGCGATCTTTCGGCAATCGCCTTCGCCGCATAGAGGGCAAAACTTAGGTACTACTCTACAATTTTCTACGTGTCTCTCGTGGTTGTACGGTCTTTTAAACATTTTGAAACACTTTTCGCATACGTACTGTGTCATGTTTTTTTTCACTCAGTTACCAACTACTTAGCCGTCTAACTATCTATCTATCTATCAATCTATCTGTCTATCTATCTATCTATTTATCTTTCTGTCTGCTGTCTGTGTATCTGTCTGTCTGTCTCATACAGCGTACGTCAAAACGCTGTGTGTGTGTGTGTGTGCGCGCGTGAGCGTTGAGCGTCTCTCATTCCGAATCTATGCCGAGATATTTCAGAATGATCTCTGTTTTGTCATCCAACTCTTTGAGCGCTCTGGCGGACAGCGTCACTCCCTGCTGTGTGGGTTTTTTGTCAGGACCTTCGTACTTGCGCACGTGGACGAGGTTCTTACCGCTGTAGTAGCTCACAGCTGCGTACACTTCGCCCTCCTCATCCAGCACTGCGAACCAGGGGGTGTGATTAGGTCTTCCTTGCGCGGCCGCTGTGTCGCGTATGCGCACCACTGCGCGGATATCGGCGATGCGTGCTATTAGCTCGCGCAGCGCGTCGGCCGTGAAGTGCACTCGCTTGCTTCTGGTCAGAGACGCCTCTTTCACCTGGCCGTCTTTTGTGTAGCGCGGCCTCCTAGACAGTCTAGCCACGTCCTCCCAGATCTCCAGCGTCAAAGCTCCGTCTAAGCAGAACTCTAACCCGAGAAGACGGGAGAACGTTTTCTCTGCTTCTTCTCGTCCATCTCGTTCTTTTTCTTGTATTTTTCTCTTCTTACTAGGCCTTGTTGTTCTGGAACTCACCTTAGAACGTTTCACACCCGCAGGATGAGTAACACCATCAGCGTGAGCTGAATCAGCAGCAGAACCGATAGCAGGAGCAGCGTCAGCGCTGGTGGTATCCGAGGCCTCGTTGTTGGAACAGAGCAGCCACACGCCGTCGGTGCTGAGTGTAGCGGTAGAAGATGAAGCGCCGCCGCCCTCGTAAGGTGGCGGTGAGGGCAGTCGCCACGGACCGGACGGGGCGCTACTAGTGGAAGTGAGGTCGAAAGGTCGAAGAGGGGAGCCGAAAAACGTACCGCCCACCCCTTTCCCTTCGGGTTGTTCGTACGCCTCGTCGTCAGCGTCGTTCTCTGTCTCACCCTGTTGCTGCTGCTCCTCCTCCTCCTCCTCCTCCTCCTCCTCTTCTTCTCGGTTTAGGGGCTGAGTGTCCGAATAGCTGTCACTCTCAGCGCGAGCGGCGTCGAGGGCGTCGGTCGATGTAGTGGTGGAGGAGAGGGGCTGTGCAATGTGCGGCAGGTCATCAAAGTCATCAACAGTAGTGGGGAGGTAAAAACCCGGTTGCCAGTACTGCGCTGTGCCAGGAGCGTTGTCGTCAGTAGTAGTAGCGGTAGCAGCAGGTGCAGCAGAAGCAGCAGCAGCAGCAGCAGCAGCAGCAGACGCAACAGTAGCAGGCGCAGCAGCCTCAGCAGGGGCAGCGGTAGCAGGCGCAGCGGTAGCAGGCGCAGCGGTAGCAGGTGCAGCAGCAGCAGCAGCCGCAGCAGCCGCAGCCCGAGGATCACCAGCAGGCGGGGCGGCAGTAGCAGCGGCAGCGCGCTTAGCAGCAACGTGTACCGTCGCGAGTGTAACAACGTCGCTAGCACGACGACTACTACCAGTAGTACTACTACCACTACTACTACTACTACTACTACTACTAGTACTACTACTGCTACTACTACTGCTACTACTACTACTACTGCCGCGAGCGCTCGCTACAGCGGGAGGGTGATAAGACCAAGCGGCTGCGGCGGTAGTCTCATTTTCAGTAGCAAGAGGAGGCACTGACGCTAAACGAGCGCTGTTCCGCGTAGTCTTCTTGTTCTTGGACGGCGCTAGGTGTTGTCTTTTGCTCATGGTGGTGACTGTAGAGAGCAGCAAAAGAATGAGTGAGTGAATGGAGGTTTCCAGGCCCCTTATATACGCCTTCTCGCTTCTAGAGCTAAGCTACTTACTGACCCTGTTCAGCTGCCGCCGGCTGGCCGGCGGCCATTCACAAAGAGAAACAAAAGACATAAGGCATGACGTTTTCAGCTGGATCCCTTTCCCCCCTTTTGAGAGATCGACTGTCATGAGCTAAGCCGCTTACCACCCTGTTCAGCAATTCAACGCGCATTAGCTGTATAAAGGATTAAGCGGTTGCTGCCGTCGACTGACCGGCGGCCATTCACAAAGACATAAGGTATGACGTTTTCAGCTGGATTCCTTTCCCCTCTTTTTTTTTGAGGGATCCACTGTCATGAGCTAAGCCACTTACCACCCTGTTCAGCAATTCAGCGCGCGTTAGCTGTATAAAGGATTAACGGTGATGAGCTTAGAGTGTGTATACAAAAAAAACTACAGGAGGCGTGTGGCGTGAAGCAGGACCCCCCTAAGACGAACGTGTCTGTCTGTGAGTAGAGGCGTGTGCATGTGGTGAGCGACTTAAGTGTAAGACAAAAAAAAATCCTGCCGTGGTGAGTAGACCGGGCCGGCCGTGGTGAGTAGACCGGGCCGGCCAGGCGGCGGCCGGCTAGTTCAATAGGGAGGGGTGACAGCTGACTAAGGCTGTGCATGAAAAAAATCCGATTTTCACCTGACCTCTGACGTTTGTTACAATGAATGTCAGAGGGAGGGAGACGTCCTCAGGTAGGGGGTAGGAGGTAAGGCTATGGATGAGGAAGAAACACCGTTTTCAGCTGGTCTCCACGGATAGCGATGACATACCCCTCGTCATCTAAGCTCTTAAGGAGCGGAGCGGCTGAAAAAGCGTCATGCGGACAGGTCGCTAGACAGCTGGAGTGCTGTTGGAAATGGGATTAAACTCCCTCTGTATAAAAGCTCTGATTTCTGTTGGAAAAAAACCATATCGCCTCTGACCACAGTAACGTCTACTACCACCACCGCCGCCACCACCGCCGCCGCCGCCGCCGCCACCGCCGCCGCCGCCGCCGCCGCCAAGACGAGACGAGATGGCTCAAGCTATTCCACTTTCAAGCTCGCCTTCACCGCCTTGTCCACCTGAAAAAAAGTTAATGCGGCTTGACGACGTGAGACGCGCGAGGCAGACCGATGGGGAGAACAGAGAGGTAGGACAGCGGCGGTTAGCCTATAGCGACGCCTTGCTTCGTCAACTAGGTAAAGAGTTGAGCGGCTGTTGGAGAGAGTTGGGCAGTAGCTTAAAAGTTACCGCCGCCCGTATGGATGCTCTAGTAGAGCGCAGTGTCAAGACACCGGAGGAGCAGTGTACGGCGATGTTCCGAGTCTGGTGGGGTGAAACCCCGCATCGTCATAGATGGGGAGAGCTCGGTCGCGTCTTCACCCGCATTAGACGCGTGGAACTGTTGGCTCAGTGGATGTCCCTTCTCCACAGACAGGGGTTGGATTTCGAAAACCCCGACTCGCGCGCGATGCATAAGCACTTGGGCACCCTCGGCAGACGTCTAGGTAGCAGGTGGAAAGAGGTGGGGGACCATTTAAAATTGTCGCCTGAGAGGTTAGATAAGATCGCTGAAGAATGCGAATACGGAGGAAGTCCCGCTGAGTGGGCCTTCCGAGTGTTGAAAATGTGGCAAGATGAAGCTGACGGTGCCGGCGGTACACCTTTTGAACTCCTTCGAGTGTTGACTGAGGACATGGGAAAGTTTGACCTCGGCATCGCGATATTACTTGACTTTATCAAGCAAGAAACAACGAGAACGACGGACATGTGAATTGTTGTGTTTTATTTTCATACGTCTTCTTTATTAGTAAGTAAAAAAAAATATCATAACAATTAAGACGCGCGCCCTCTTAAAGTGTCACTTCCTCCAGTCGCAGCTGATCGCCTCATCGAGGCACGTGATAAACAAAAAAAAATGAAGAGACACGCTTCTTCCTCTCGAGAGGAAGAAGCGTGTCTCTCGATTGAAATCTTTTTCTTTTCTTTTTTTCTTAAAAGAGACAAACGCCCCTTAGAGTGCCCCCCCACCCCCCTAGAGTGCCCCCCCTCCCCCCTCCCCCCCTCCCCCCCCCCACCCGCCCCATGCATCCTAAAAGCGCCCCCCTCCCCATGCATCTTAAAGGGGCCCCCCTCCCCCCCTCCCCTCCCCTCCCCTCCTCTTCTCTCCCTCTCCCTTATACACTCTAAAGAACGCTTCTACCTAGTTCAATAAGTCACTTCCAGTCGCCCGTAAAACAATAAAAATGAAAAAAAACAAAAAACTTATATCGTAGTGTTTTTTATTAGTTTACCGAAAAAAATAAGAGACTCGCCTCCTCCTCCTCCTCCTTCTCCTCCTCCTCCTCCTCCTCCTCCTCCAAAAAAAAAGATATCACATTTTAAAGCGCGTGACCCCTTAAAGACGCTCATCTCTTCATTAAGTCGCGTGACGTCACTTCTTCTTCCGGTCACGTGATCAATCAGGTCACTTCCGGTCACGTGATCCTCAATGAGGTCACTCACTTCCGGTTGGCCATTAGGTCATGTGACGGCACTTCCGGTCACGTGACTCATCAGGTCACTTCCGGTCACGTGATCCTAAATTAGGTCATATGACGTCACTTCCGGTCCCCTAAGTAGGTCATATGACGTCACTTCCGGTCCATAAGTAGGTCATATGACGTCACTTCCGGTCACGTGACGTCACGTGACGTCACCACTAATCCCCTAAGTAGGTCACTTCCGGTCACGTGACCAAATGGAGGCCTCTGATTGGCTGCAGGTCGATTGAGTAATAAACAGTACTTAACTATAGTCCCGTTCCGATACATACTATACTACTCATGGTCTACCCTGTTCTGAACCGACCATATGTTGTCTCTCTTCTCCGGTCTACACACCCACGGTCTCCTGGTCTCTCTAAACTACTCACTCTCTATACATCCTACCTCTCCACCACCAACCCAATACACTGTTGCCCTAGACCAACCTTGACACAAGGATGCTATTCTGATGGCTATGTCCCTACCATTTTATGCAATTTACGTGTACGTTACGGAAATTATGCAAACAATTTTAGGAATGCAACCTACATATACATATACTAGGTTTAATGCATTACTTTTATAATTGTATTACTAACCCAAAAGATATTATTCCATCTGGCTTTAAGGTGACAAGGCACATGAAAAGGGGTACCCAGGGGGAGATCCATGGAAAAGTACCCTACAGCATTTTTGGGCACTTTCACTATTTTGCCATTCTGATGCCCCCTGGTGGCCAAAACCGGAATTGAAAGCCCCCTGAGAAGGTACCTTCTCACGTGTTGAACCACGACTGTTACTAGAAGTGACCAAGAAGGGGATGTCAAGTGTAAGGATGAGGTCGAGAGATACTGGAGGGCCCATGAGAGGAGGTGGAGGGCAAGGTGAAGAAGAGGAGTGGGGGCTGACGTGTGAGGTTGGCATCCATGTGGAAGGCAAACAGTGATGATAGGTGACGGTATGCTGCAGGTAGTCTACATGCTGCATAATAACAGAACACAACCATGGGTGGAAGTGGAATCGAGACTACAGTTATAGGCATGTGTTCCTGCAATGACAGCCTAGTTAGTATCTTTACTTTGACAAATATGTTGGGCTTTTGTTGAATCATTTAGAAAATGAAATAAAAAAGATCAGGCACTAGTCAAATCTTTCCTACCAAATCAATGGTTTCATTTCTGGTAATGGTCAAAGGATAATCAATCACAAGCACGCATGTTGTAGCGTTACAAACGTGCACGCCATGTATCTAGTTCCATTGCATGTTGCTCTGTTACAAAGGTGCTTGCTGTGCATGTGTTCCAATACACATTTTTGGGAACAGTGCACATTTAGCACAATGTGGACGAAAACGTTTAGGCAAATATAACTCCATACCAATGGCAACTCCCCAGACTGTTAAGGACAGTTGTAGCTGTTAACGTTAATTGTATGGGGATTTTTTCAGTTGAAGGGTAGTGGCCGGCGGTCTAGGGCAAGTTAAACTGTAGGTCAGTTGAGCTAAGACTGGTAGATGGAAGGACATGTCAGTGGAAGGAAGGTAGAGATTTCGAGGAGGGGAGGTGGTAACGTTAGTTAGTGCATTGATGCACGTGCGGGGACTGGGGGGGAGTGGGGAGGCATGCTGACAGGCAGGCAGGCAGACAGGCAGACAGGCAGACAGGCAGGCAGGCAGACAGGCAGGCAGGCAGGCAGGCAGGCATACAGACAGGCAGGCAGGCAGCATGTCCAGATCAGAAACGTAGGCAAGCAGAAGTATTTATTAGTGAACTCATGGGTAATTTACATTTGAGTCTCCAGTAGGTCCAAGCTGCTCATAACAGAACCGTAAAATCGTCCAGCTCCCTCTTCTGTGCCCGGACCCGTCCCTGATTAGAGGCAGGCTGGCACGTATAGTCCCCGAACCTGCCACAACTCAAAGACGACTAGGATGTCCCCAGAGGAGGTTCCTACCTTTTCTCAGCTCTAAAGGAGACGGACCTCGTGGCAGCTGTCCCATTGACAAGGATACTGCACTGCCCACCATTGCCAACCTTCTTAGAGAACCAGTATAAACTGTTGAATGGCGTGAAGGCATCAATCACTCAGCCTGAATGAGGCACACCATCGGGACGACCCAGCGAGGGCAGGTTTAGTCTTGTCCCCCTATCCATGCGCCCAGGTTGTACCCATCCTCCAATAAAATGCACAAGTGGGTGCTCACTAGAAGGCCCATATTATAATTCGTCATTAACCGTCCTCCCATTTCACGAGTGCCGCGTTGGACAGCTCTTTGCATAGTCCCTTTGTGCGGGAGTACGAATTCTCCTTAATCATAGTCTGCTCTGCTGCAGGCTTACTGTCAGTGGTTGAGGTAATGCCGCAAGTTAATTATGTGAACAGTCCAGACAAGTTTACTTCATATCTTGTAATCCACTTTCTAACTTCCATTAACATAACAGAACCATCTTTAGTGATTACAGCAGTTTGCAAACTGTCCTCTCCTTTACCTTTTTTTCCAAGTGGTACACGAAATCCAATCTACATCTTCTGTCTCAAAGTCCTCGTGACCAATAATTCCTAGCACCATTTCAGTCCATTCTGCCGTCTGCCATTAGGCACTTTATATCCCTAGACTGATCTCAAAGTTCTGCGGGTTTAACTCAATTGTAAAACGTGGAATCATTACTTTGCTAATAGCCTCTGCACAGTAAATTCAAATCACACCAAATACTCGTTATTGTTTTTCAGCCAAATAATTTCCCCCTCTATCCCTTCCTCAGAGAAACTATACATGTTTTGCATATGATTCCCCCTCCTACCCTACCTTCTTGCTATCCCCCTGCTCCATATATCCAACTCCAACACCTATAGCTCACTCACACCTGTGTTGCCCCCGTGTGTTGTAAGTGTGGCATTAGCACCTCGGTGCTCCATACCTGGCTGTATCAATCCCCTCAGGTGGTCCCTGGTCACCACCTCACACACCCCTCCGACACCTCCCCACCAGCACATGGAGGCCACATCAGGTGACCACCCATCACCCCAGGACACTACAACACAGCTTACATTACCCACACCTGCCCTACAGGCTACACGGAAACATGCTCAAATCTGTCAACCTGATGCCTCTCACATGGCCTCTCCAGCTGTAGCCCTCCTCCACTGCTGGAAGAACCAAGTACTGCTGCCCCTCAGGTGAAGGTTGGGGTAGAGCGGTACCTTTGGCTATCTTTGGATGTCGTCAGATATGGTGACAGAGCTATGCGGTATCTATGACTGCATAGTACATAAATACCACATATATACACTGAACACCTCAGGGTCGTCATTTTGACAATACCAAAATTGACAACTTTAGGTCGTCAAGGTGACGACCTTAAGTCATCAATGTGACGATCTAGGATAGTCATATCTGATCCATATAGACGAAAGTTGTCATAATGACTACCTTAAGGTTGTTGATTTAGGTATTGTCAATTTGAAGGCCTAAAGTTATCAGTAATGACAACTCTCAACACCATTGGGTAGTCATTGGGACAACCTAGGGCATATCTGGGTGTTGCACATGGGACATGCCATGTCATGTGCTGCCATCCAGTGTAAATTGAATGAAGTAATATGTCTATCATCTGATCATGAGACATAAACTGGTGACAGGGAGCAGAGTGGTCTCCATACCTTCAAGGCCATCATTCTCACCCATTCACAACTTATTTATAACAAGTAAAGTTTTGGGTGGCCAAAAACAGACGTCTGCTAAAGACCCCCTGCATCATAAAATAGTTGAGGATCTGAAGAACCTTTGCAGTATAGATCTCTTTGATTTGATTGATTGATGAAGGTAATACGACGTAAATGGGTTAGATGTAGCATAGTTACACTGTAAATAGTAACTGTAGGTAAACAGTAAGATCTACTGTGGGTTTACAGCATCTGCTGTAACTTTAAAGCTGACTTTACTGTTAATCTACAAAAAACGTACACCTACCGTAGGTTCTACTGTATACCTACAAAATAAGGCAATCAAGTATTTACCGTGTACTGATATCTGATCATCGCTACTCTCTCGGTACCTGCGAGCGTCAGCTATTTTCTCGCTCAGTTCATTCGGATAGAAAAGCAGTCTTTTAGTAGGGAATCAAATCTTGATTCTCCAAGTTCTAGAAGCATTTCTGAGTAAAGTTTTGCAAGTGTTTTTTTCTAGACCAATTTTTTCATGTATCATGAAGCAGTAATTAACATGAGTGGTATGATTATCATTTATCAGTAGATAGTGTTGTTGTGGTTGCCATGGTTACTTGCTTACCAACAAAACAAAAAAGTACACATTAATCTATTTGGTTAATACTTATATTTATACATCCATAGTATAGATATAACAGGCAATATTTTACTTCTTTATACTTGTTTGTGAAACCAGCTGCATTTGTACTGGCCATAGTGACCCGCTCATAGTAAATGATACCTCTGATACATTGCTATACCTCAATGATAAGTAGGTTTTGTCATCAGTACTCTGCCAGAATCTCTGTTTTTATTGCTTACTCCATACATGTCATCGGTTAAAAATGGCTCACAATCCATCATATTTCACACTTTTTGCTTTATTGTCCTCACTTGTGAACATTGTGGCAAGGAGAAGAGGCAGTTCCAGTGTGGTAATTGCTTGTACACTGGAACCCTGCCTTTCTACACCCACACAGATAATTCGTGCAACCAGTCCTACACTGGCAGGTGACTACAGAGAAGCAAGCATCTGGAATTGCTTCCTTTGTCATTAGCAGAGGTAACAGGTTGTTGTCTTCCATCTTCCATCCCATGCATGTAGGATCTGTGATGTTGGGTTTCAGGATATGTGCCAAGTTCCATATCAGACTCTGGTAGTGCACACACATGAGATGTAGGTTCAGTGCATCTGATGTTGGAGGTAGAGCTTCTGTTTTCTTACAATGTCCAAACAAAAGAGCCCTTGCATTGCTCACTGATTCTGCAGTGGCACTCTATAGATGTGGCAAACAAACTTCTGTGCTGATTTCAACACATCCTCGGACAGGGGATTTTCATCCTTTCCAATGGCATCAAGGAGGTTATGATGTTGATGAAGACATCAAATGTAGTTTGCTTGGAATGATGAGAAGTGAATGATGTTGAGTCTGTCAATGCATGGAACGCAGGAAGTGAAGTATGGAGTTGTTCTTCTGTTGCTTCCTTGTTTCAGCCTTGATGCTTTTGATCACCTACCAAATCAATCCTCTGATTGTTTTCTCTAATTCTTAGCATGGTGTTGACAAATATATAAGTATATAAGTCCCCGAAAACCCTGCTCCTTCGGGTTTGCCCAATGCATGTATTGTGGCCAAAACATATATAATGATGGTTGAATCATTTGTTGTGTGAATTGAAGTTGGGCAGGTAATGTCTTTAGTCAGGCTACGTATGAGGAGTGATTTATCACCACTCCTCAACCTTCCATTTGCTTCTGAAAGAGACAGAGGAACTGACATTAGCTCATGCTCTAAGATCTTGTCCAAATCCATAGCTCTTCCAGCAACAAATCAAGTTGTATTACATTTCTGTCAGCTTTCAACACAACAATATCCCCTTTTGCTTTCACTTTCTGTTCAACCTTGTAGAGATATGTGAATGTCATTGGATTGTTCTGCTTGATTGGGCTGTGGAAATTTTCCGATTTCTCAATGAATCTCTCCGTAACAAAGTGCTCTAGTTGTTCCTGTCCTTTTGGAAGAATCGATGCTAATGCATCCTGAATCGCAGGTGTTGCCAGATCTTTGTTTGTAATGTTATGGAGTAGATCTGTTTGTGTGAATACCTCCATGCTCTTTAACCTTGTTCCTACCAACTCACCCATAACCAAATCAATCAAGGTCCATTTCAAGGAATTTAACCTACAGGCCATACAGATATTCAGCCTGTGATTGATCTATATATAATCACACCTACAAATGATATTTAAAACTAGCCAGTTCTTACAGTTCCTGATCCTTGCAGTGCAGAAGAGTCGTGATCATTGTGGTATATATGTGCAGTCACCTCTCTCTATGAAGACCGCAAAAGGGGGTGCCAGAAAGAGGGGCTACTGGCTAGTGAGACCCTTTGATGGGAGCATAGTACCTTATGCCATTTTGGGATGATTATGCATGGATGTGAACCAGCTGTGTTAATCATTTCGGCTGCATTCATGCCTGATGAACCAATACTGTATGATGAATTATTAGCCACCACTGCTTCATTCATGCATCATGACAACAATTGAAAGTGTAACTTGAAGCATCATGTGATCCTTCAATGGTTAAAGGGAAACTTAGATATATAGATGGTTACATCAATTTATTTAACACAAAACAAAGCCTTCTTAGCTATTGATTGTAACCATGGTTACCATAATGGTAATTCATGAAGATGCCTCTCTATCAGGCCTTTCATTTGAGGAATTCCCTGACCAAATACGGTAATAAACAGCCCTTTAGGACAATGAAATGTGGATTTTTGTCAGAAATCTATGTTTTTCGGGGGGTTTTGACCCCCTTATATGAATTTCTCAGTTCCGCAAGTACTTTTTTTTATAATCTACACAAAAAATTGGTCCTAGAAAAATGGCTTGCGAAACTTTACTCAGAAATGCCTCTAGAAAGTTTTAGGACGACATTTCTCTCATTCAATTCCCTACTATTTGGGAAATACACCTGAACCTACTGGTGTGTGTTATGCACAGCAGTAGTGAAGGAGCTGGGGGATGGTAAAGTGTCATAGAGATACTGAAGATGTTACTCGAAGTGGGGCCGGGAAGGGTCAAGAAGGGAGGTCAACTGTGAGACCCCCAGTAGCAGCCGTAGGGGAGGCTGGAGGACTTACTGGGAGGGGGGAGGGCTGTGGAGGAGATGGAGAGGGATCAAAGGAGGTGGTAGGTAGGCTGGATGGTTGGGCGGAGGCTTGGCTAGGATAGGTGAGTTTCGCGTATAGGAGTACTGCTGGGAATAGAAATGGGCTGTCAGAGGTTCTCTCAAAAGATGTCATCTGACATTCATTGTGATTATTCTGTACCCCTTTATATTATTTCATTTGATGCAGTAGTAAAATACTGCCTGCAACAGTTATAGCATCACCTAGGTAGTAACAACGTGCCACGAAACAGTTTGATTTCACATAAGAAAGTGCCACCTCATATTACTCATACATTATTATGATCCTGTATACTGTTGACGGATGTATCGTGAAATGCCGGGATGGGTATTACCCCATGTGCAGTACTTAGGCTGTCTGCTGTCTGCTGGTGGAGCATGGTACAGGCGGACAGTGCCTCCCTGTCCCATGGCCTTCACTCTGCATACCGGGTACATTAATCAGCCAGGTCCGGCACATTGTGGGGTGTTAATATTAAACAGCAGTGGCTGTGGCCCGGGGCGGTGCGCGGCCTGGTGGCGGCCCGTGAGGGATGGCACACGGGGCTGGACACCACAGCGCCTTGTGGGTCTGGCTAACCTAGTGTGTGCTTCTAGGTCAGGTCGTCGTGTGGAGGCGGTGGGTGAACAATGTCTTCCAGGGTGTTTAGCCCCGGGGCTGCTCCGGTAATGCTAATCAGTTGTTAATATAACATCGTGCTCCTCACGACTAAAGGCCAATGGAGGAAAATCATGACAGAATGATTTATAACTGTTCCTCTATGAGACATGATATTTAGAATAACAATAATGAGGACTGCTCAACCCTATCTTGTCCGAACACTTTTTCGAATGAAGTTCTTCCTCAGTGAGATAATTTTTCCATCTCTGTTTCCCCTAAATGGGTCCTCAAAATACGTATATGAATGTTGTAGTTTTACGTTTCATTTGAACAACAAAGAGAGTCAGGTTTATTTCGTCACGCTCAAATTCCTGAGATTTGAAATCAGTCGACTATAACTGTTATCAATTCATCACAGCAAAATGTCGAGGCGGATAACGAGGTGAATTGGTGTAGAAGGTACAATTTGAGAACATAAGAGGAATCCGTACAAGAGACTCATGTTGAAATACTCATATTGCAATGGTTATAAAGACCTGACAACATGTTGTAGGGGAGATAACGGTGTACAATGTACAGTAAACATAGAACTAGGCAGAAAAGGTAATTGCCCATTCATACCCAGCCCCCTACACCACCCCCACCGCACACCCCCACACCTGTATGACAGACGACCCTTTGATGTGGCACTCGCCGCCATCCGCTGCCATACAACTGGCGGCATGCTGAAGGCTGGGATGCAAAAATGAACCACGGACCATAAATCTTATATCACATTTCCCATTCAGCAAAAACACTCATATTGCCAACCTGGCGGATACTGGCCACAAAACACAGTTCCAGCAAAGCAATAAGCGTCTCAGGTTGTTTATTATTTATGGAGATGGCTGATCAATCATTATTATCATGGGGAAGTCCGACAAGGGGATATGAGGAAGTGAATAGAAAAACGACTGAGCACACCGCTCGGGTGTTTGAAATTGAATGAAATTCATTGTCATAGAAGTAGATGTATCAAGCAGTGTCCTATGTACCTCCCTGACATAAGAAGTATCCGTTACCATACGTTATTAAATGTTCACACAGCTAGTACAACCCAACTGTTATCCACGGTTGCTCGTGTTACTGCAAAACGCAACAAATATGATACATGTGGAAAGCATTCATACACTCTCTCTTAGCGGCTCCTTTTCTCTATTAACTAGATCTGGAATATTTGACCTTTTTAAAATTATAATGCTTTCTTTCGTACGGTTTAACGTGTAGATATGTATCACGTGAATGAGTTGGCTGTATCACTAAGAGCATTATCGCTATGGTTTATGATCAATACAAAATGTCAAGCTTTCGGCGGAAATATCAATAAATATACATCTCAATACATGTTATGCATACCATAAAGGTGCTTATCATCCCTGTCTCAATCACGTCATGGTTTTGTTCAGCTCCCTGTAATTTCAAATGTATAAGTCTAAAATGAAAGTTGTCCGACTTAAAAACATTTACCTTCTGTGTTTGATGGAGATCAGTGTTTGTTATTTATGAGTGGAAGTTACTACACTGTTGTGTAGTCCCCGGGTGTATATCAGTCCTCGTGTAAAATTAAACCAAATACTGCAGCCCCTAATACGTCATGTTACGTCCCGTATGTAGTCTATACATTCTCTCCGGTAAAAGAATATCACTTAAATTATGAATAAAAGAGATAGGTTGAGATAGTTATGCCAAATGATACATTATACTCAACTTAATTCACATATCACAAATAACCCGCGGAATACTCGACACTATCCTACAGTAGCCTCAGGCAGATAGGGCCTGAAGCCGACTAACTGATAAAACTAACAGAAGCCAATCTACAACGCCAACATTGCAGACTGAACAAACAAGGGGCCATTATATTCATTTATATCCCCACTTTACCACTACAGCCTCCTCAGGGCCTCATTAGGACGCCTGGAAACAATCCAATTTAGTTGTCAGAGTGGGTGGTAGGGGGTGAGGTAGTGAGAGGTGGGTGAGGTAGGGGCTTAATGCCATACACATGTCCCTGTAGTGCTGTATTGCGGCCCTCGGGGGTACAATAGTCCGCACATATTTCCCCAGCCCATCCTGTTATGGATTGCAAGTATATTATTTTATCCATTGATAAATATGCAAACGTATGATATAAGTAACTCAAATTAATCTTTCAAAGCCCAAACTAAATTTGTGGCGTTTTAAAGTACATTGTACAAGATCTGTCATACTGTGTCCACTATTACTATACTGCTCAGTGGTCAACGCATTCTGCCTTTAATCAGTGTCCACCTTCCATATCCTACCATATCTTAAACACATTGTACCCTGAGACTGTGTCA